>JABRWK010000100.1:63945-182468 GCA_013372445.1 Hypothenemus hampei | reverse complement strand
ACCAGCTTTCAGCATTCACCAGTGGCGGAGATATAAGTGTCCTTTTTTTTTCCTTTTTTTCCATACAAATTTAATAATACATGATATCCACATCTCCGTCACTGGTAAATGCTGAAAGCTGGTAATTTTTTGGATTAAACCTATCAATATACTAAACTCGTATACCAAATTTCGTTAAAAAATCTTATGCCGTTTGAAAATTAAAAAATAAAAAATATTCTTTTTTCTTAAAGTTTAACACCCTGTATCTCGGAAACGAAGCACTTCCGGGTCCAAGTTGATAGGAACTTTTTTCTTATTTTTGCCTGTAGAATCATCCCCTGAAATATAATGCAATACTTATGGGACACCCTGTATAGAGAATTCTAATTGTATTATCGGTTATGGTAGGTCACCTGTATGTTTATTTAATAATAATTATTAATTTATTAAACTAGAAACAATTATTCAATTAATATTATGCATATAATATTATTTGTTTTACAAAAAAAAAGTGAATAACGTTTCTATTATATTTATTATCCTATTTTACATTTCTATTCTTTTTTTGTTTACTTACAAGATTAGAATAAATAATCTTGTAAAACCATAATTTATTCTACGATTGATCAAAAACTAATTCTTCATTTGTTCCATTTGTGCAAAAAAAATATGGCTACAATTTTTTTAATCAAATAGGATAAATTAGACAGATGTGGATGACCCAATAAATAATGATTTGTCAACGACTCTTTTCAAATCAATATTAGGGATGCTGCAATTGTTTGAAGGTCATTAATTTTCCAAATTGATCATGTTATTGACTTTGTCATAAGCTAATTGTCCACTCCCAAATTTTTTTATTGTGACTGATTTGATTTACGTCACAATTAAAAGCAACAATTTCACCTTTTCACTAAATCCATGGTCCTGTCAGCGAATTTAACGAAACCAGAAATATTTCGGGGTTTGTGTTATAAAAACAAAATACGAGGGGAAAAATCCATAAAAAACGTTTACTTAGTTGTTGTAACCATTAAATTGAATCTCACTAATTAAAACGTAAATGCACATGAGGTGATCATATCAAGGTTATTATGAAATTAAATCCAATTAGTTAAGTTAATACGGATTTTGATTGATCCAGTTTTACTTTAATCGGTCAATAATTAAAGAATTTTTGTGCCAGCGACATGAGTCATCAAAACGATGACTGTTTTCATTCCAGCGTCATTACTGTTGCGTGCCTTGAAGTCCGATGATGGTTTTTCCGCATTCAAACGTACTTTTTCGGCAACTCTTCTCTACCCCATAATTAAATCAACGTTAGTTTTATGGAAGCAATTATATCTTATCTTCCTACAGGTCAAGTTACTATTAATTCATTAACATTCACTTCCTTTTTTTACTATTTTTATATCATTTTCTAAATGGTATTAATATACTTTTATAGACATTTTCTGGAAAAACTATACATCTAAATAAATGATTTGCCATTGGCAAAAATCGCTTAAAAAGTTCTAAGAAGGCTGTGGCTCAAATCGGTTTGCGTCATTTGATGTGTGTGTCTTGAAATCTCCTAATTCAATTGAGATCTTTATCAAATATCTTGATTAAAATGAAATTAAGTTATAAAGTGTTGATTTTTGTTGTATTTCCGTCATCGAGTAACGTCATGTTTTGAGTGTTTAATCACGATCGAATAAAAAATTTCAACCGTAATGTAAAAGTTGTAATTGAGCAAACAAGAAAATCTGAAGAAAAGGTGAACGCTTGAAAATTTTTTCAGATTATTGTGAAGAAACAGGAAAAATTTTAATAACAAAAGATGAATAAACATGTGATTCGTGTTTTTTGAGAACTTCAACATGAATTTTGAGACATCTTGTAGCACACAAAACTGATCTGAACTCTATATTTTTCGATGATTACAGTGAATTCTTGATTAATCAACGAGTCACTTTCAGTCCGTTTGATCTATGCGAGGCCTAATGACGCACTTGACCTGAATATACGGTTGAGGTCCAGTGAGCATACATCCACCGTTGACGGTCACAAATACCCAGACAATGGCTAATGAGGATTAAAGATGTTGTAAACATTTAAATATCCACCGGTGGAGCAAAAATGTATTTTCTGTAAAATGCAATCGAGTACCTACCTTGTTTTGTGTTGTTTCGAATCCTTGTACCTGATTGAGGTGCACTCGCACGGTAGCAATATTAATTTAAGAAATTATGGACTATAATAGACAGATGAATGCGCGAATTAATATGTGTTTCCAATCTAACAAAAATTAACATTTTATCAATGACGCACGAGTCTGAATACACGCAGGGTTAAACTGTAAGCAATTGACCTTTGAACAGCTCTTCTTTGACCATAATTTTTGTCATTGTTGTTGTTATTATGTATTCGACAACGGGTCAATGGTTAGTTTAAAGGTTATTGTTACGAGACACCTGTATTTTTTTAAAACAAGAAAACCTTTGTAAATTCATTACTCACTAGTTGTTTTCAAGTTTTTTTTCTATTTAACCACGGGTCTTTTTATTTAATATTGATTAATTATGAGAGAGACTTATCTTTTTCAAGGATCAAGAGGATAATTATTGGTATTTCCAAAACGGCTACAGTTCCTCTTTATTGAATGGCTAATTTTTTTTATTTTAATATATTTTTTGTTATTATTCTGCCAAAACTTTCGGTCATATGTTCCAATTATTCAATGTATTTTCCAATCACATACCTACTACCAATTTGATTAAAATGTTCGCCTGAATTCACTAACATCCTTGAACGAGGTTTTGTAAAGGAACATGATTGATTTGGATTATCAAAATGTCTTAAGCACCCGCCAAGGATGGCAAGACATAAAATAATACAAAACCGATTATTGAAACCGGAAAAAAATGCCAAGCAATTAACTTTTTATTGTCAGAAACTATAGATTCAAGTTTTCTGTATTTATATGTAGTTGCACTTTATCTCTTCTTGCTTCATAAAGTTATTAATTAACGAATCCGGGTTTAATACTTCTAATTGTCGAGGAAAAATGTATTCCAAAATATAATTAATAAAAAAAAGTTTATTGGATATGGGCTGAAAACGTGGGTCACGACACCAAAATGACCATGATGAAGTCATTGAATAGTATCGATTTTCAGAAAAGGAAGTGAAACTATATTGATTTACTTAGCAACAGTAATTATTTTAAATAACTCTTAGTCCCTTGGTATATTCACTTTTGATCAAATGCAATTAGAATTTCAAGTACTCGTTGAGCTTAACACTACTAGTGAATTTTCAGTATTTTACTTCAGGTTTTAACTGAAAATTACACTTTAACGTAAGCAAACATTGACGTTGAAATTTAATTAAATCTACTCAAGAACATTATCTCCTGAAAATTACCAGCGAGGCTGAAGCAACCTCAATGAAATTGTGTTAGAATTACTTTCAACTACTTTAAGTGGTTTTTATTATATTTTAAATCCATATAAATTAGAGCCAGTTTGTAATAGTATTTAGTATGTTTATTGAAAAATAAAAATGATCAGCGCAAGAGCAAAACTTTGATAAGTTTCGAAGGAGATTCTTAACAATTGACGGGTCCACTGCAAGAATCTAGCAAAAGTCCACTATATTAACCATTACATCGTCCGGTGTTAAGAAAATACACAAATGGTACATACATACGGTAGTCTCGGAAACTACGTGGGACCAGGTAAGGATTAAAATGTTCAGAAAAGCAAAAAAAAACTGGTACGATGAAAAAAATAAGGGATTTCTGTTAATATATCTATATGTAGGTTTTTTCAGGTAAATAGTATTTAGACTTTTGAATTTTATGGACAAAAAAATACTACAATTATAATAAAAAAGTCCTGGACATACCAGATTATGCAAAATACTGATAGGCAGGCAACCACAATTGCAACATTTTATTAAGTTTGAATCGGTATTCAAATTTCGTTTATGTACAGGGCAAATGGTTATTTATACTGATTAAGAATATGTTATTATCTCATTTTTTCATAAAAGTGGACTTGCCTAAAAGGCACTAAAACTCAAAAGGTTCTTGCATTGGACCTCAATTGTTCAAAAATTATTATTTTTACGTTTTGTAAAATTTTTGATTTATTATAAATGGGAGTCTAATTAGAGGACTTTAGCAACTCATTATTTCCACACAAAAGTTTCTTTTTCACAAGAAACACTCAAACTCAGAAACAGGACATATTGACGACTAAAAATTGACTTCTTACACAAGAGAACTGTTCAATTAAGACCTATATCTGTTATTGAAATCTTCAATCTTTAAGTATAATAGAATTCCAAAGAATCTTTTATTTATTATTAAAAAAAATGATTTCGTTTTTGCGCGATTATTTTCATTTCATCATCTTTTATTATTATTTTTTTAATTTATTAAAAATAGTACTGAGCCCCCTAAAATATTTTGACTGCGTGTTGATGAATTCAAGGCGATAAGAAAATTCCAAAATTCCATTTGTGGAGAAATTTTTTGGGTGATTTTAAATTCGAACAAGGTTAA
The DNA here is from genome assembly GCA_013372445.1 of Hypothenemus hampei. NCBI lineage: Eukaryota > Metazoa > Arthropoda > Insecta > Coleoptera > Curculionidae > Hypothenemus > Hypothenemus hampei. The sequence continues at coordinate 177,931 of JABRWK010000100.1, read as the reverse complement.
TTAAGTTCGATTTAATATTTTTTCTCTTCCAAGTAAGCTGGGTCAAATCAATTTAATTTCATACATCAATTAAAAGAAAATATTAAAAGAAAAGTACAAAACACGTCATATACCATAATTATACAAGAATGAATAATTGGTAAAAGTCGCTACTAAATTCTATTCATTGACCGAGCTTCCGATGGTACTGATATATGCAAATCATCTATAAACAACCTTGCGCGAAGAATATTTATTGCAACTGAATTAACCTTTGCTTTACCTACGTGTTTTACTAATATTCTATTTGAACCCTTTTTAATCGCAAATAATTTGAATATCACGATCAGTATGAAGAAACCGGTCAAGGTTTCTATTAATTTGATTTTTATTAATTACGTATTAAAATATCAATTTTGTGAGGATCCGGAACCCGCAATGAGAATTATACATATAAAAGCGAAAAATTTGATATCGTTATGGCCTAATTCGTAGATAAAAGGCGTTGTCTTTTTGGGTAACACTGATTTGTGATTACTTCGGGCAATTTGTTAGACCACGAATGCCAAAGAGTTTATTTTATTCTAATTGTTATTAAAGTTAAATGGATTGTTTTAAGTATGGTTGCTGCAAGGCATGTCATGTTACTTTATAGTAACTGACTTTTAAGAGTGAGATTTTTGTTAATCTGGTATTACGAGGGTCGCGTCAGTCCGTTTCGGAGCATATTTTTTTCTTTTTATTCATTGTATTGATTTTTACCATCGTACTTATTAGCAAAAAAAATTTAAAATAAATAATTTATGTATTAAAATAATATATCAAATAAGATGCTAAAATCTGATGAGAAAATGTTTTCCGCATTGCGAATTAATTGAGTCGGCATGAAATTTATTCTATAGCAATCGATTTCGCTTTTGCAATTGTTACCATAACCATAACGATTGTAAATTTAAGTTCGTTTAACAACTTTTGCGCCTATAGTACATTCTTTATATGGATTTTTCAAATTCTATTCAATCCAGATTGATTCGAACGGAATCTGAGAAGTCATCAGACTAACAGTTGCATTTGTTTATCTTCCAAGGTCCTAATTAAATGATTCGAAATTAATTTTTGGTTGTAATTGATTAGGAAAAATAATTAATTTAATGGTTTAAATTATTATTCATTTAAATGAGCAGTCTTAACCCCATATAGGACAGAACAGTTAAGCGCTTACCAAAAAACCGTGCTTTTATTCATCTTAATTTTTTCTATAGATTGTCCTGTATGTTTTGAGATATTTAATTAGATTCTAAATTAGCTCTATTTAAATTTATAAAATTATTACAAAATACTTATCTATGTATTTTAGAATAATACATTCTCTGACTTATGGTTAGTCGAAAAAGAGCTTAAGTGCAATTTTTGAATAATTACTATCTTACCAAACAAGACCGGCATTATACTTAAAAAAAAAAGCCAACTTTTTTGCACTTATGCACTTTTTCGATTAAGCCACAGAATTGAAAATCGAAAAAAATATAAAATGTATGCATACAGTAAATATATTGTCAAAAGTACATTTTTCTCATTTATCATGTTTTGTATCCAGAAGACGGAGCTTCCTGCTCTCTTGTCATCTTGAAGGGAATTTTTTCTTTTTTAAAGAAAGTAACCGAATTTATGACAGTGGAATATGAAGGGTAGTCATCATTTCAATTTTCTTATCATATATCTTTGTAAATTTCTGTAACTTATAACCCTTTTAAATGCAGATATTTAATGATGGGTAGATATTTTATTTTATCACTTGTTATTGACATATCTTTCTAGTTCTAAACTATAATATAGATATATAAGTATTAATAACTCTTCATATAATTTAAAATTTTAGCAAATCCTGGTCTTGAATTATTAACTTGTTATTATCTTTGTTAAACAGGAAAATTAATATATCGATATGACGTTTAAATTATACTGAATTCTTCTAAATATGACAATATTTAAAAAACCCGTTGACGTTACTATTTTTGTATAGATATATATGTATACNTTCCAAGGTCCTAATTAAATGATTCGAAATTAATTTTTGGTTGTAATTGATTAGGAAAAATAATTAATTTAATGGTTTAAATTATTATTCATTTAAATGAGCAGTCTTAACCCCATATAGGACAGAACAGTTAAGCGCTTACCAAAAAACCGTGCTTTTATTCATCTTAATTTTTTCTATAGATTGTCCTGTATGTTTTGAGATATTTAATTAGATTCTAAATTAGCTCTATTTAAATTTATAAAATTATTACAAAATACTTATCTATGTATTTTAGAATAATACATTCTCTGACTTATGGTTAGTCGAAAAAGAGCTTAAGTGCAATTTTTGAATAATTACTATCTTACCAAACAAGACCGGCATTATACTTAAAAAAAAAAGCCAACTTTTTTGCACTTATGCACTTTTTCGATTAAGCCACAGAATTGAAAATCGAAAAAAATATAAAATGTATGCATACAGTAAATATATTGTCAAAAGTACATTTTTCTCATTTATCATGTTTTGTATCCAGAAGACGGAGCTTCCTGCTCTCTTGTCATCTTGAAGGGAATTTTTTTCTTTTTTAAAGAAAGTAACCGAATTTATGACAGTGGAATATGAAGGGTAGTCATCATTTCAATTTTCTTATCATATATCTTTGTAAATTTCTGTAACTTATAACCCTTTTAAATGCAGATATTTAATGATGGGTAGATATTTTATTTTATCACTTGTTATTGACATATCTTTCTAGTTCTAAACTATAATATAGATATATAAGTATTAATAACTCTTCATATAATTTAAAATTTTAGCAAATCCTGGTCTTGAATTATTAACTTGTTATTATCTTTGTTAAACAGGAAAATTAATATATCGATATGACGTTTAAATTATACTGAATTCTTCTAAATATGACAATATTTAAAAAACCCGTTGACGTTACTATTTTTGTATAGATATATATGTATACGTATTTGTTTTCTTGCGTTTTGTTTTGAGTGAACGACGCCAAATATTCAAATTTGGGTATGTTAATAATTAATTTTAGTCAAAATTTTCATATAAAATAATTTTTTTTAAGAAATTTTTCCATATTTTTCATTTTGATTTAATAAATGGCTAAACCACAAGTAAAACAAGTAGCGGGAATCCATTGGAGTAGTTAATTGTGACAACACCTATAAATGTTTAATTAAATAAATAAACAGCAGTAATTACTGCTGCTGTTGGTACATTCTAAAAAAACTATGTAACTAGTTCAATTCAATCAGAAAGTTCTAATATAAAGGAATTAATTTTTTAGTTTTAATATAATTTGTCGTCAGAAAATCCGGTTAAAGATCCGTATGAAATGTGAAATGCAACTATAAAATACAGTTGAAACAACTCAGCTCAATTTTTCAGCGTTAACAACTTCACATTTTAAAATAAATTACAATTTATTATTAAAATCCTAGACACTATTAAAAGGAAATCAATCTTGTTGGCAGGTTTTTCAAGAGGTGAATCATAAAATAAATTTAAACTGTAACAAACATTAGCATGATCATGTTTAATTTTTTTATTCTAAATGGTTGTGTAATGTATCCGTTTTTGTTCATCATCATCATCATCATCATCATTTTCAGGTGAAACAATTAAACGACGAGTTAATAAAACCAAAAACTTTATTATAGAACTTTTTCGTAATAATAATAATTAAGGTAAATTAAAGAAAAAAAATCAAGGCTATTGACCATCGAGAGATGATGAGGCTTGATTTTGTTTTAGAAGAGGATTTCAGCTATGACAATTGTGTTATTAAGATAATTGATGTGATGATGGTTCAAATTAAATTAAAATTACATAAAAGCTGGCTTTCAGCTATATGATTTAATTATTTATATTTGCGTGAAGATCATCTAGGATTGACACGGATATGATGAATCGCATTCCAATTTAAGATGTGAAGTAAAATTAAAAATAGTATTTACATAATCTTTGAATTAACATTAGGTACTTTATTTTCTTATATTTATTTTAATACTGTTCTCTCTCTCTCTCTCTCTCTCTTTTAACATAATCTTGGAAGTCGTTATTGGGAAGTTCTGATTGCAGTCCCATAGAGTCCCCTGAGAATAATTTCAAGCTTAACTTTGCCAAGTCATTTATATATTCTGTATTGAAAGAACACTGTTGAGGCTCAATAATACCAGGGTAATTCGAGAACATATAATGTATTTTCAACACATTCATCGCATTTATTGATAATAGCTGGTACATCTTTAGATGTCTGATGATCATTAAAAATTTCCTTAAATATGAATGAACAATATTTGAACATTTGGTTAATAAAAGGAAAAATTGTTATTGGATCGAAGGCAATACAGAAAAAAATTATTTCAATTACGTGACGTGACTTAAACGAGTTACAAGGAACATAAATAAACACGAAGGTTAAGTAATACTTGTTTTATTTTAACTGAACGAAAAGACACAAGGTAAAATGCGGGTGGTAATGCTTAAATATTAATTATGTAGCCATTTTTGTAAGTATTTACCTCACAGGATTACTTGTGTTAATTGCAAATAGGGTGTATTGGTGTTCTTGGAAAAAATTGCATATGCCAAATGCAAATTGTTGAATTTTCCTGTTATTAAATTTGTCCTTAATACACCTTGCTTGTGATAATTATAGGAATTGCTTTTCAGTCCGATAGTATCTTTGAAATTCATTAAAGATTGACTGTGTAATGAGGTTCGGAAGAATTTTTTGACCCTCAGTATTAACATTCATATTATATGTACATGTAGTAGTTACAGTTCCAGGGTCTTTATAATACCATAGAACCTTCTTATTCCCAGTTCAGGATAGAATTTCGTAATTTTTTTTAAGGTCTCTTACAAAATGTATTATTTGTCCTTTTTTTTAATAATGTAATGGAATTTGATGTTTTACTTGCTTAATTTCTAAACCACCTTGAATTGGCAAGGTTCATTAAAATATCTTTAAAAGCGACCTTCGTTTTTCCAGTTAATCGTATAATTTCTTTTCCAGTTCCCTTTAATGAGCCCCTGTTTGATATACATTTTGCATAAAATGCAACATTACATCAATTTTTTCAAATTGAACAATCAAGAAAAGCCTATAATAAATAAGTACAAGTCTTAAAATTTAATATTTGTTGTATTTTATACTTTTTATTGAAAATCATAAAATGTAATTTACAGTTAAGCAAGAAGAATTACCTCCTCATTAATATTTGACATTTTTAATGTTAAAATATTCTAATTGGTTTAAGAATTATATGTTGTTCGAGGTCACTTCGGTAGATAATAATGCTGCATTTTAATTTTTTATTTTCATCACTTTCATGTCGATATATTCTTTTTTGTATTCTTTTAACAAGTGCAATCAGAGCTAATATAAAAATCAACTATATTTGTCACCGTCCATAAATTTTCAATGTCGCTTCTATAAAAAAATTTGCACATTTATCACTCATCTGTGATTCTTCCCGAATATATTTCATTGCTACCTTGCAATACCATTTTAATTACCATTCCATTCTTGCTCATTGTTATCCATGACTAAATAATTTACGCAGAAACATTGTCGACACATACATAGATTCAAAAATTTCAATTCAATGTTTTCATTGGAATTTCGGACCAGACAAGAATAAAAATCGTTTTTATTGAAATTTTTAAATATTCAGTTTTACGGTTAACGAAATGCCCATCGATCATAAAATTTTTGTTTCATTTATTCTATAATATAATAAAAATGGTTATAATTATGGATTTTATGGTATTATGAACAAGCTAAGATCAAGTACAGTAATATGACCAATAAACTTCACTTGCCTTAGGTTTATTTAAAAAAAACGTGAAGATCTCCCGACTACATATTTCTCAAATAATCAATCAATCTTATGTTATTTTCAATCATTTTTTGAAGGATTCAATTCAATATATGAAATCAAAGGACATTCAGGTCTTGCTTGAAATCTTCTTTGAAATTGACTTACTAGAAATCAATAATTTTATAAATTGTCTAAAAATGTTATAGGCTTTGAGTGAAAATTTCATAATTCTAAACAAAACTGTCAAAATATAAAAAGTAAACTATGGAGAATAGGACGTTTTACAGAAAAAAAATATTTAAAAACCTGTAATAACATATGAGCCATTTATTTTCAAAGTGGCCTAAAGGCTGATTGACGCGATGCATAATTCTGAATAGAATTATATTAATTTTTACTGCCAAAATCTATAATAGTCAGTATCATGCTGATTGATCAGGAACAGTTTTCAAAACTATTACATTTTCATATCATTGGATCTGATTGTTGCAGATTTTAGTAGTAAAAATTCGTAATATAATTTTATTCAGAATTATGCATCATGTCAATCGGTCTTAAGTCCATTTTTTTAATGTTGTTTTATGACAGATAACTTCATATTCCATATGTTGCTGTAGAAAAAAAATGGACTTAGGTCACTCAAAATAAACGGTTAATGTATTTATTGTAGAAAATGATCACACCTCGTATATTTACAACAATTAAGATTTTTTTTGCTCCTTTTTGCAGTTTCATATAACTGTAATCATAATTTTATTGATTTTTTTTATATATATGTACATACATATATAAAAAGACATTCCAGCCATGACCTATTAGGGAAATGCCACAAATATAGGTTTGCTTTGTAAACCGTTAAAAATAATCTTACATAAGTATAATGCGTGGACTTGCGTTACGCACCCTTAACAAGTTGCATTAATAATCAATTTATTAAGCATTCACCCGGGAAATGTATGTAAATATTTGCAATTTCAGTGCGATCAAGAGATTTTTAATTTACAAAAGAATAATTTCAATGTCATTTCTATATTATAAAAAGTTGTTTTACTTCTTTAAATAAAATTATTGCTTAAAAGAGTAAAATAATGTGATATAACATTTTTATGTAATGTTTAAAATACAATTGATTATGCATTTAAATGAAGAAACGAGGCAAATATTTAAAAAAGAATATTTTGCTCTCAGATACATACATAAGTTCTGCCTGACCTCCAAGTGATCCGGAGTTGTCTCGCGAGACAGTTGACACCATTTACGTTTGATTCATCGATTGAATTTGAATGTTGCGTTTTTGAAAGTGTTTTATAGGGACGGAAATTTTTTATTTGAAATATTCATTAATGCGAAGATAAAAGTAATATATTGTAATGAAATAGTTTAAATATTCTATTTTCATCTTTGTTTATCTCACGATTTTTTGCATTTATACATATGTGCCGTCCCATTGGTTATTGCATCTTATAATTAAATTTAAAACTGTAAAAAACATCCATTAAACATATATTTTTTGGATACATATGTATACATAGAGGTCCCATGTTTAATGTTATAGCAAAATTACGCCAGTTGCAGAAAACTATGTGTTTATTTTTTAGCACAATATTATGTAATAAACAGCGAGCTTTCGGATAGAGATGTTATTGTTTATATAGGGTTGTCCGCAATCGGTGTTCTGCATAGCTATTTTTTTTTCAAATGAAACAACCTATACGTTTTTTATTTTTTAAATTCTAGACATTAAGTTGATTAAATACTTATCAGGTTCCTTATACCTAAATCTAACCGTTTTTGCGACATTTTCATTTAAAGATAACATTTTCCTAAAACACCATTTCAGCAAAATATGCGGTTCTCAGCCGTTTTAAAATCTAGCGCTATGAAATTTTGTTAACCAATCACAATAGATTAGGCTGACAGGAAGACAAAAAAAAAGAACATTCAAAGGAAAAAAGCGTTTATTTAATCATCATCAGAAAGTTCGCTGTTTATTATTAAAAAACAAACACATAGTTTTCTGTAACTGGTGTAATTTTATTGTAACATTAACCGTGGGACACCCTGTATAAAAAAGACCTATAGTAGATTGAATTCTCATTGAAAAAAAATGCCTATTTTTATTTTTTTCTTTTTCAAACGACAACAATTTTACGGTTTCTTATTAAATTTCATATAATTGAATTTTCATGTAACATAAAGAAAGTTTTCATGCCATTGACAGGTTCAGGACTTTTACAACCTTATTTATTGCTAAAATGAATGATGACTTTCAATCTGTTTCATCTCTTGCTTCGTTTTCAATTAATTTAAAAGTTGCTGCCGTAATTAATTTGAAAGGTTAACGCTGTTGTGAATCCGTAAGTAATATTTTTTATGTATTAAATAAAGACATAAAATAAATCGAAGGTTAATAAATTACTTATTTTGATTTTAGGTGTGTAGGCTCAGTTTAGCATTAGTAAGAGCCAATGTTAATATTTTAACAATAATTGAAGATTTTTTAATAATCTAATTAACCGTAATTTGCACCTTTTTACACCTGCGCATATAGAATAAATAAATAATCGTAATCCCATTACCCACACTGTCATTAAACAATCTCGTTTAATGAAAAATATTCTAAACACTTGCAATAATTGAATTTAACAATCCCAAGTTCATTTATGGCAATTAACAATCTATTAAAAGGTGTCATAAAAGAGTATTAAGCATGTGTTTTCATGGTGGGCGATCGATTTAATTGAACGATTCGTGTAGTCTTTTTAATAACTTGTCAATTTGGCACACAAAAGAGATGAGATTTTGTTTAAATTAATTGCAAAAGCTAATTTCGACCGCCGCATACATAATGGATAGAGGCTGGCGGACAATATATGTATTTTATGGCGGCCACTTTTATCATCTATTAAAAACCTGCGTCGCAAAATTGCAACAACGGCAATGACGTCCGACTGAAGCGGATCAAAATGCAATTCTCACGAACATGTGTAGGCAAAACCGCAGATTTATGAACAAACTTGGACGCGCGCCGCCATTTATATTTGTTTTTGTTCCTTCTTTGTGGCATGACACGATGAATTAGTTTTGTATTTCGCAAGGTCCGTCATGCCAAAGATATGGAGAAAGGACAAAAAAAAACTATTTCTAGAACGCCTTAATACACATAAAAGGTTAACAACACCTGTTACTTGATTTTTTAGAACTATGACGTTTGTAGAGATTATTATTATGGATACATCATAATATGATGTATCCATAATATTAATATATTATATAGGGTTCCACCGTTTCAATTAAAGATAACAGATATTCATGTCCTGTCAAAGAAAATGCCAGGAGTGGATTGTTTATTTTTTATATCTACATGACAACAGCTTGTATGATAAGAGATCGTCCATTCCATTGTGAGAAGAAAGAAACTAAATTAATGTTACTTTATAAATCCTCTTACAATTTGCTGTAGAAAAATGTGTTCTATGAAGAGTCTTGCTGCCATACATGAATCGGGACTAGTAGTCGTTTAGATTATAAAGAGACAATTTACATATCACTAACTATAAACCATATGCCGGAAGTACTGGTTGTACAAGAAAAATGTTTTATTTTTATTTTTATTCTACTTCTAATAAACTCACCTCGACTTCCATAGAAGCTTTCCGGCTTACACATTTACACAGTTCTCGATAAATTTTCACACGAATTACGGCGAACTATGCCGAAAAGGATGTTCTTTTGTTCGCTATTCTTGTGTTTCTAACCGTTTAGTAATGACAAAAACTTTTTTGCAATAGCAGACCTCGTTCCAAATACAATTTTTTTTAAATCCTTTATGTTTTTCTTTGGTATTGGTATTCAAAGAGAATTCGATTCTTGTAATGCATTCACAATTAGGACGCCTTCACGTTATCATTTGAAAAAACTTGGCGTGTAGATCAATATCTATTAAATATTTTCAAGTATTTAGTATTATAGGCGGGCAACTTATCAATTCGTGAATATCCTAAAGCACTGGCTCTTTCATGTTTCTTTTCTTTTTTAATGAACAACTAAAAAAAAAAATCCAACGGAGTCTCGTCGACCTTTGTTGTAGAACAATCAGACCGCGACCGCATCAACGTTGTTCATTCCTTCGAATGCGGATTTTAAGGTTCAATATTACACACCCTAGAATGATTTTGCTACTCAATTACTAATAAAAGTGAATTAATGACGGTCCTGTCGCAACATTATTAATAAAAAAAGAAATATTTATTTATAATTAACATTGACGTATTATAGTTTTCATTTTTAACTCAATGAACCTGTTCTGAACTAAAGAAATGCATAAAATTGTTACGAAATGAGTAACACATTCCCTTTGGTCTGTATATCATTATGAGAACTGAAACGATTAGAAACCCATTAGTTATTATTCAACAATATATACAAAATATATATATATGTATATACAACAGTTGATAGAGAAAGACGTTATATTTCACTGAATTTGACAGAATTATAAAATAACCTACGGTTGTTCGTGCACAAATCTAGAAAAATGCTAGAAAATATGTAGGTTAACCTTGGCCTAAACCCATGGAAAACAGTATTGCGTTATCAAATTAATAATGTGCATTACAACATGATTTTTCTTCAGTTGAAGATTCCGTTGGACATCACGTTCAAAGCGAAACAAAAAGATCTCGTCGTTAATATTACGAAAAAGCACCTTACTTGCGGCATTAAAGGACAACCACCCATTATAGATGATGATTTTCCTACATGAAATTAAACTTGAAGAATCCACCTGGGTTATAGAAGATGGAAAATTGATTACTTATAAATCTGGAGAAAGTAAGAAATGCTTTTCTATTTTGTCTTGATTAAATGAACGTTTCAGGTTAATAAAATGAATTGGTGGAGTAAATTAGTCAATTCAGATCCTGAAATTAGTACGAAAAAAATTAATCCAGAGCCGTCCAAGTTGAGCGATCTCGATGGTGAAACTAGGGGTCTCGTCGAAAAAATGATGTACGATCAAAGGCAGAAGCAAATGGGATTGCCCACTAGTGATGAACAAAAGAAACAAGATGTAATTAAAAAGTAAGTTTTTAGTCAATGAATTAAATTCTATTAGAAAATATCTTGAATTTCTAAATACAAATTTTTAGATTCATGGAACAGCACCCCGAAATGGACTTTTCCAAATGCAAATTCAGTTAATACATTTCAATTTCAGCATCATTTTGAAACTTTTTTAATGAATTGTTCAATGAAGTTGCTATACATATTTTTTTTCTAATCATTGAATACACAGAATAAAAAACAAAACATAGAAAACAAATTTATCATTTTAAATAATAATAGACAATAATGGAAATTATTAAAACAACAATAGCACAAACAACACCTAATGCATACATAAATTTATTGGAATCTGTTGTAATTCTAGGTAAAAAATCTTCACTGTCCCTCTCTAGTGCGTTAGTATCCTTGTAATATTGCGATATATCTGCATCAAAAAAACTGAATTCAAATTTGTTCTTAAGCACTGACTTTTAAACACCAGTACCTGCTTGTCCTTCTAAATCTAGAACCTCCAAATCATCACGCAATTGAATGTCCAGAAGTTCGTCTAAGGATGTTTTGATGTCTTCTGCTCCTTCTCCAGGAAAAAGATAATCAGATATGGTAACATCACTTTCTGGTAATATTATGTAAACTCTTCTAGGAGGTTCATGAACACTATTGACATCTAAAAAGAAAATAAAATTTAAATCAAGCAATTAAAGGAAAGAAATTGATACCTTCTCCTAATTCTTCTTCAGTTAAAGAGTCCCAATGCATTTCCATTCTAGAAATGAGGCTTCTCATAATGTCATCTTTCACAGCTTGAACCGCGTTACCCCAAGTTGACTTTGAGTTTAGCCATATTCTACTTATTACTTCCCCTATGATTTTTATTTGTCCTCCAGTTTCTATCAGTTTAAGTTGTTTCTCTGCATATGGCATAAACTAAAAAATACATAGAGGTGTTTTCATAACAGATATCAGACAAACTAAATGGAAACTCACATTATTTTTTAATATTGTAACAGACACAGGTTTATTTGTATCAGATGTCTCATGGGCAATTTTATTTGAACTTCCTCTTGACGCTTTCTTCTTTTTACCAACATTTTCCAGTTTTTCATCTTCATTTTTTATGTCATTATCAAACAAAACGATGGCTGATTTCAAATCTCTATTGATCTCATCTAAAATAACCTAAACATAAGAATTCTTAAGATTAGAGTAGCTTTAACTCTCCAATTTTCTTACTTTAATATGCTTTCTCAAGGGTCCAGCTGCATCGTTCTTTTTAAAATAGTATATTTGGTCTATTATGTAAGTGCATTCAAAGTTAACAAGCTTATTGCCTTTTGGGACAAATTTCAAATCAACAGGTTGAACACTAAATGTGTTAACATCATAGCTTTTTGTTGAACACTTTTGATACTTAGGAGAGTAATGTAATACGAGTTTTTCATTATCGTTGCTTCCCGACAAGAAGATTTCTAATAAAAGTATTTTGTTTATTTCGTTTAGGATTGATTTGATTTTAGTATTAAAAGGATTAAAAATATCTTCATCAGACACAATGAATATTCCCAATACATGCACTCCCCCTGGTAACATTCTTGTAGTTTGTTTGGCATGATCAGCAATCCAATTCTGATCTAAATCGGTAACGCAATTGTTCGATCCTTTTACAGTTATGTCTTCATTTTGGGTTGACGGTGTTCGAGCTAAGTGAATGATTGTAAATTTCTGTGCTACAATCTGTTGATATAAATATTTACATAAACATATGGGTTATAGAAACATTTGAAGTGAAATCTTACTTGACCTAAAACTAATCCAACCGCACATTTATAATTATTACTGATATTTCTTAAATATGTCTGAAGAAACTCCTCTCCTTCTGCTTGTCGTACCATTTTTAACTGTTTTTGGGCTTGTTAATTGCAAACTTTATAATACACTTAACTTTTTTCCTAAATATTTAATTAACGTCTTTTACTCTGTCAATTTATGTCAAAACTGTCAATGAATTGAGTGCGTCCACGAAACAATAAATTTATATATTAAATAGTGTCATATTAGCCTTGTTCGCGGAGAGAATCCTGAATCAGTTCAGGATTTCTCCGCGAACAAAGCTATTAACTAAGATATAAAAGAACTAATATATTAGTAAAAAAAATAGTAGATCCTTTTTTTAATTTATTAGGTATTTTTAGTGATAGCAAGGGGAGCAGATTTAAATTGTAATTTTTTAAAGAATGATGAATGGGACCAACATGGTTACCAAAATATCAATAATAAAATTACTATGTTCAAAAAATTGAAATTTTGATATATTGTTTATGGTTGTTTAATTTGAACAATTTATTTAAAAGGATAACGAATTTTTTACTGAATATGAGATCTCATGAAATGACCAGAAAGGGGACCTTCATCAGTATACCCAGCAATTTCTTGAGGAATCACCGCACTCTCTTCAACTCCAGTGCAAGGTCGGCACATACAATCAAGTGGTGCTTTTGTAGTAACCTACAAAAAGACAAATTTCTTTATTTTTTTATATCTAACCGTAATGGAATTTTATTAAAAATAACAAGCATACCAACTGTTTATACAGAACTAAATTTGATATTTGACAAATGATAATATTGACAGCTAAAAATATTTGACGTTAGACATTACATGTTTTCTAAGTTTTGTGATTGGTCTACATTTTGTTGCTTATTACTTTATTGTCCATGATTTTTTCCAATTGGATAATTGAATTATATAATTAGGAAGACTTCTCAGTTAATAGCTGTTACTGGATTTTTGAGGATTCATTGTGATAGAAGCATTGAAAAGGTAGGTTTTAGCAAATAGTCTTGGTTTGCTGGCCATTTATTATATACCACCATTGTTTTTTTGTTTATATGCATCCCATGATCCAGACCTTAATAAATTTTCTTTCTCCTGGTTTCGCTTTGGGACAAAATAATGAGACTGACGCCTCTCGTTCTCCCGATTCTTGGCAGCACATACACGATCTTTCCATTTGCCATATCTTACTACCAGACACCTGAAATTGAAATTTTATTGAAAAGCGAACAAACCTTTTACAATTGCAAAACGCACTTGAAGATAAGAAGCACATCTTCCGGTGCATGCGAAACTAGGTATTGGCTTTGGAACACAACCCGGATATTGTAAAACATGAATTACTGGAGTCACTTGACATTCATCAGTAACACTAGCAGCTTCCACAGGTTTACTATTGGAATTTAACCTAGGATCCATGCACATACTTGCTATAAGTACTAGAACTAATGTTTGATTCCATATTTTTGGGTACACTAGAAATTCCACTTTCATTAAAAGCAGAATCAGGAATTTTCAAACATTTTTCATTAGAAATAAAGCAGTTACCTAAGTTTGAAACTTTCACAAGCAGCACCATTGTTTCGCGAAAAATTTTCTATCGACTCGTCCTTTCGTGCCCGAGTTTTTCTTCTTATAAAGTTTTTCCGATGTGTTTTCAATGTGGAATGGCCAATACCATGTACCATTCTGTCTTTTTTGCTCTTGAAAATAATTTTATGAGAATTTCGTGTTTCGCTCAAATGTACGCTATTGATTTTGATGACTTCCCGCTGTTAAAAAACGACGGAAAATATATGTTTGAAGTTCGTGTACATATACAGAAGCCCCTCTGGACCACCCTGAAAGAAAATGAAAAATTGTTTAGCCGTTTTATAGGGTCTTGTGTTAATGCTGATCGAACTGTTATTGTTGTAAGCTGTTGTTTTTTCAGGGTGTTGTTCATTTATACAGGATGTCCTTCTGACTCTCATGGAACATTCATATAAGAAGTTTGGTTCTATTAATTACTCTGTATACAGCGATATTATATTGGCATTTGTTGAAAATTTCCTACATCAATCAATTAATTAATAAAAATTTTCCACTAGTTATTTCCAGTATGGTATATTAGAGATAATGGTTAGTTTTCATGCATTTCTTGTACCATGATAAGGCATTTGCGCGATTTTAGTACATATGTCTTTAAAAGTATTATTGTTGTTTTTATAGATGTCGTCAGGAACATCACAATGCCTCCTGTAAAATCGAAAGCTCTACCAAAAACTGATTCAAAAGAGGTCCTATCGATTGCAGAACTAAAATTAAAAGTTCGTTCACTCAAGAAACAGATCGCGATTTTAACCAGAGAAATTAATGACCTGCTGGAACAAGGTGCGTAATATTTTGCTTTAATCGCAGGTTGTTCAAATATTGGCTTGATTTTTGCAGGAGTTTCGGAAGATTTACGGCCTGAAATGCAGGCTCTGCACGAATACAACGACATTAAGGACACTACTCAGATGGTACTAGGACGTTTAGCTCAAGCGCAAGGTTGTACTGTTACCGAATTGCATAAGAAATACAATTTAGCGTTCGAGTGATCAAACATTTATTTCTTTTTTTGGTAAGAATTTCTTTTGTTGGTAACATTCTCATAAATAGTCCAACCAGACCTGATATTTAAAAACATTAAAATGGCCAATATGACATGTCTTAATATGCATCTTAATATCTTTTTGTGTCAATTTTGTTACTCAATGTTGCCAGATTGTAAGAAAAATTCAAAATTTCATATAATAGGAAAAGATTCTGATAAATTACCTTTTCATTTATTATTTTAGATTGGGTTATTTGTATGAATGAAATAGCAATTCGTAAAAGAAAGGCATATATTTAGGTACATAATTCCGTAATGGTTAAGACCCATTAACATTACTGTGTATAAATTAAAAGCACAATATTAACGGCTAAAATCTCCACATTTGTAACATTTGCATTCAGATGGTTCTCTTAGTTTTACGTCCATTGAATTCTCACCTTCGGCAGCTAAACGTACTCCATCAGGATCGTAGCAGTGCGTCAACGTAATTATTCTTTCTCTCAGGTAACTTTCACGACAACAATAACACTCCTATAAAACAATAGTGGGTAGTAATCAATGACGAATTATTTATTGTAAAATTACCTTTAAAAATCCGGTTGGTGTGATAACAGAAGGCTGCACTTGACTTTTACAAGATCCCTCACACTTGTTTACGGATATTTCGCCATTGCAAGTCCGTTGTAATCGACCCAATTCGTCAAACTCCTCTGAAAGTCAAGTGTGTTATTGAAATTCCCGATGAAATTCAATATTTACCTTTTGTTATGTGAATTTCCGATGGTAAAGTTTCACATGTTTCCTCAGTTAGTTCACTCACACAATATACGTAGGTCGAAATTAAAACAAGAAAAACCAAAAACTCTTTACTCGACATAACTAATATTCCGTGAATTTTACAAAAATTCAGGCAGTTTTACATTTAACGTAAAAGAAAAAAATTAAATCATTTTCTTGCGACGTTCCACTCGACTTTACCAAATAATAATAATAAGGGCTTATGTTCTCTCGCCCTTTTTATACGACGCTGTTAAAGTCTATTGACTCC
Source organism: Hypothenemus hampei (assembly GCA_013372445.1). Taxonomy (NCBI): domain Eukaryota; kingdom Metazoa; phylum Arthropoda; class Insecta; order Coleoptera; family Curculionidae; genus Hypothenemus; species Hypothenemus hampei. Next base: position 161,552 of record JABRWK010000100.1, on the reverse strand, counting down.
TACAGATTTAATGGCATGTCCTGCTGACGAGTACACGTTTAGCACTTTATGCTATAACCTTGCATCTACATGTAAAATGATGAATTAATGTATACGCTTGTTGCTGAAAGTTTAAAAACCTTTTCTGATAACAGTATTTTAAAGGAATATATTGTTGTTTTATTAAAAGTGTTGAAAATAAAGGGAGAAACTCATTGTTGTCATCTCATGTGAATTCACACTCTGTTATGTTAGATATGAAAGACCAATATTTTGCAATAGCATCAGATTATTATTACGTCACGTGGAGTTAGATGAGTTCATTAATTACAAAATAATTATATAACATTCCGGATACTTCTGCCATTGTCAAATAATGTATGAAATAAATAATATGGTTCATCTTCATCTTCATCAGAGATTGAAAAAGCATGCATTAAAAAATGCATGCGCTTCACTTACATACAACTAATGAAGAAGTTAAAATTGAAAAAGTACATTACTTTAATTTTAAAAAAGCTGAAAAGGTGAATTTGCTAATTTGTTTCAAGAGTTATTACAAGGTGATGAAGATTGTTTTCACATGTATACATTTATGAGTAAAGAAATATTTGAAGCTCTTTATAATCTCATTAAATTAGATATACAAGGTCAAAATACACAATTTCGAGAAGCAATTGGCGCAAAGGAAAAATTAGTCGTATGTTTAAGGTGAGAATTACAATATTTGTTAGAATACATTTATTTTAGATCTAAGAAACTGTTCCAGTTAAACTTCACTGGTTAGTTATGATATTGAAATTGATTGACTCATTTGTTAACTGAAGCAAAATTCCTCTGTTTTCTTTGTTAATCTCTGTCGTGCTTTATTGTGAATAACTACATATATTGTGATGAAGTACCAGAAGAAAAATTAGATCGAGAAAGCGCCTCGGAGTAGGTAGGAGAACTAAATACAGATGGATAATTCTGATTTTCGGTCAATCTTATTTCTGTATCTAAATCAGCACCGTAACGGTTTTTTCAATATTTGTCTGTTCTAAAGGAGGCAATATTTTTATTATTTTCGACATGCTCATAAAGAATATATTATTCTCATTTATATCTACTCTGGCATCATTTGTTAACATTTTATGTTATGCAAAGCATCTGACATGGCGAGACCAATAGAACTTAAAATAAAACCATTCCATCTAATGTAGCGTTAAAAAATTTAGCATTTCTTCAATGCAAGAAATGCTTTACGTTAAGATTTTGAAGTTTAGTAAGCTTTCAAAGATTATTTTATACCCGCTCTTGGTGCAGTACCTTGCCAAGAAGATATTGTTTTTCGGAAAAGAATACACGAATAGAAATTATGTATTACCATGAAATAAATTAAGTGATGTTGGTTACATTAAATAGTTTGTTAAGTAAACAAAAATATGCTAAATTTACCATTTAATCCTGATTCTTCTGCTATTTCTTGCCAAAGCCGATGTCGCATATTTTGGTCACGGTAATTTGACGACCTGACGTTATACGAAACCTCAGGCTCTTGCACTTTCTCATTTAAAATTTCGCTCATTTTAAAATCATGTAACAGAAAATTTAAGTGCGTACCAACCTGCTATGTAAATCTCAGAGTTTCTGAAACTTTTACGAATCTTTCTATCCGAAAGAGGTTCCCAATGACAGCTAATAAATCTGATCTCTTTCATTTTTTTTCTTTTCAATTATTGACGAAGTTTGTGTTTTAGATTCGTTGGTCTATTGAAGTGAATACCCATTAAACATGTCGGATACCTCAGATGACAATCCTGACAGACCGAATGATAAAGATGACAACATTTGTCGTGATTTTATTCGAGGAATATGTGACAGAAAATTCTGCAAATTCAAACATGAAAATGAAATTCGTCCATTAAATTTTTGCCACGATTTCCAAAATAATATTTGTCCCAGACTTAATTGCAAGTAAATGAAAAACTTATTCTTAAATGGAGCCAAGTAGGACCAATTAATTATTTAACAGGTTCATACATTGTACCCCTGAAGAGGTTGAAGAATATAAACGAACCGGTGAAATGTCGAATCAAATTTTTGCAGAAGCAACTCGCAAGAATCAATTGCCCGGCACGCAGCCAGTTTGTAATCAATTTAAAAAAGGCCAATGCAGGAGGACTCATTGTAAATTTCGACACGTCAGCAGAGAGCAGGAAGAACAGGAAATAATGGAACTTATCCAGACTAATATTCATCGTAAACAAGGTAGCATTAACGTTCACGAATCTCATTTTAAACGGAATAGGATCTCTAAATGGTACGAAATCTTATGTTATAATTCGCGATTTCCCTGAACAATTTCTTTTTATCAGGTATTCATAGAAGGAACGGAATCAGTTACGATGAATATCAGGATAGTGGACTTCCATTAGCCAAACGAAGATTTGCTGCCGCAGAGGAGATGCTCAATAGAGAGCTTCAATTGGAGGCCGATAGAACAAGGCCTGTTTTTAAAGGATATTTTGCTGGCAGTCCACCACCTGGAGTCCTCAATAGAGTTGACACTCGGTAAAATAATTCACATTTGCCTATGTTTCAAAGATATAAGTATTTTTATTTTTAGGACACTAATACTTGAAGAAGAAAACACCCTTTTGCATAAGGAGATATCCCAACTAAAGAAACAGGTAAATCTTAACTTAACACTCCATTTCTAGAGACAGTAACATTTATTTAACATTTAATCAGGTTCAAGATTTGACAGCAACAAACGAGTTCCTCTTAGACCAAAACGCCACTCTCAGGGTAACCAGTAAACAGAACACAGTCAATATGCCAGCGGTAACTTTAACCAATACAAATACACAACCGCAAGTGATTCGAACAGTTACTGCCAGCGTGGCCACTGTACCGGTCAGTTTAGCCACTGTGACCACTGGAAATCCGGTTTCGATAGCAGGTTGTCCAACTGTTAGTATTGCTCCAGCACAAATTCTAGCTCCGAGTCAACAAATTTTGGTTACAACCAACCCGGGACAGCAACTAGCATTAGCGACTTCAACACAACAGCTCACATCGCAAGCACAACACATGGCAAATCAGCAGTATGCCTCGCAGCAGCTCACCACTCAGCCACAGCAAATCACGTTGACGAACAATCCACAGACGCATCAACAGTTGAATCAACATCAAGCTCAACAGTTAGCCAATCAACAGTTAACTTCCCAAGCTCAACAGTTGGCTTTGGCCAATACTACGCAACAATTAACCTCTCAGGCGCAGCAGTTGGCGTTGGCGAATACAACTCAACAACAACAATTGACTTTAACTAGTGGACCGCAACAGTTGGCTGTGGCCAATGTTCCTACTCAACAGTTGACTTTGGCTAATACTACGTCACAATTGTTGCAACAGAATTTGGCCGCCTCCACTCAACAAATCGAATTACATCGGACTACTCAGATCACATCTCAGGCAATGTCTAATGCAACCCAACCATTGGTATCCTATCCCATAATGACGCAGAGCTTGAATCACCCTTTGGCGCATTAGCAGCGAATAGTGTGGGTTTTCAAATGAAGAAAAAAGACACCCAGTGAGTGCCAATTAGTGTGTCGATACGAAAAACAAGAGACATGTTTAAATAAACTATTTAGGGGGAGGGGGGGATAGTTTTTATTTTGTGATTATGTAAAAGTGAAAAGACCTAACTATATCTTGTGATGTTGCTATGGCTCAGGTGATATATATACATATATATATACATGAAGCAATATGGGTTTAGAATAGAGTAGCCTCATTGTCTTTAGCTTTTTAGATAGTAATTAATTTGGTGGTGCAGGACAGGAAAAAACTCAGTTTGAAGAAAATGGATCTACATGCCATTTTTTCTACTATCCGATCTTTTAAATATTAATTATTATTTTTTCTCATGAATGGAGTGGTTTTATTTTTTGGAACTTTTTTGTCAACAAAGAGTGGTTCTTCGAATTAGATCATGTTCGTTAAAAAGTTGTGTATTTTCTTTCCGAAAATTGACGTTATTCGAACAAAACTTTGTTCTTTCCATTTGTGTAGGCTAACAGTGTGTGTAATAATATTCAGATATTTATTATAAAGGTCATAGGCTTGTTCCTCATATTTTCTAAAGTATTTATTATATAGCTTTCGATATTTTTAAGTGTGATAATGGTATAGCATTGTCATTGAATAACAACGCCTATGATCTTAAAATGTTGATTTTTCGACCTGTACATGCTTTTGAACGATTTCTCTGAACTGTGTATATGGCCAAAATTATGGAATATTTTTATTTTTTTCCATTTAACTTAATGTAAATCTAACAACATAAATTTGCCTTTTATTTTAAAACTTTCCCAAAAATGAATAAAATACGAGTATAATGTTTGCCCAATTAGACATCACTAAACGATATAAAATAAGATTTTTAAAGAAAAAAATCTTAAATTGAAATAAAATTACTCTTTTAAACTTTAAGGAGAATATTTATAGAGTAAAATAAAAATATGTTTATTATTACAGGGAAAAGAGACCTGAGTATATTTTATTTTTTGTACTTTGTTCGATATCTTGTCATGGAAATTGGTTCTAAATCTGTCAAAATATGTTTTAATAGAACAGGAATTTATGTATGGAAATTTACATTAAACTAATGGAAAACATGCATATATAAGATTTCATAGTTTTGTCCATGAATGTATTTAGAAGAATAAAATAAGTAATTTATATGAAAAAAAAATTATTTCATTTTATACATTTGCGCACCTGCGTTAATTTCTTTTTTGATTGCGATCTTGGTTGTTTCCAACCAGACACACTACAAATGATAATAAGGAATAAAATTAAAAACAAATTTGAAAATGATAAACGAAATGAGTACATTTTGGGTGCTTTGTAACAGGATCACATAGATTTGAGAAAAGTTTTCGTACACCTATGGGCACTTTTCAAAACTGAATGTCATTGTCATTGTCATAAAATTTAAAAAAGGTAGGATTTCGAACACGTGATTTTTGAAAAGTTCACTATTTCGCATCTCTGTGCTCCTGTTGCAAGATGACAAATTTTAGGTTTCCCACCAAAGAAATTTGAAACTATATTTTTTTTCCTCAATCCATTGTCAATGAAAATAAAATTTGTACTGATCTTGAGCCTGGTAATATTATCACTAATACTATCACACAGTGTTGCCAACTCTGTAAGAAATGTTAACAATAAATGAGGAAAAGTTGAGAATTTGGCAAAAAAAGTGAAGGAAAATCACTGGAACTTGTTTGAAGTTTTTATCTCAGAAACTAGTATATGGGTCTGTATTTTTTTAAATGTAATGTATGTGGAATTTTTGAAGAAACCTATAAGTAGCCTGTGAGGAATTTGGCGGCACTACATTGGCAACACTACTTCCACCACCATTACATTGTTAGGGTAGTGGGGTAGTTGAACAGTTCTCCCCTCAATCTCATACCTAAGTAGTACCTCGTTTGGTTAGTACGTTACATACTGTTTTTGTTACAGTAAAAAATCTACATTTAACATCCCAAAAGGTAAATAAACATTTTTTTTCTAAAATAAATACTGTATATCAATGTTTTACAGGATGGAATTGAAACAGAAAATAATTTTAAAATATTATACAGAATTGGAAGAGAATTTTCGAAAAGAAACATTGACCATGTGCCCACTTGAATTGGAACAACGAAGCGAATTTCTAAGAAAACAGCTGAAAATATATAAGAAACTTATTAGAAAAATTAAAAAGAATTGAAAAAAGCGAAACTGGAAGCTAAACTTTGACAGCACTATTTTTAGCCTGATAGGGAAATTAGAAATGGAAACACTCCATTTAAAATATCGAACGAATTGTTAAAACAATTGTAATTAACATGATACATATAATTTCATTAAAAGTACAAAGTCATCAATTTAAACTATTTTTATAGCATATAATACATATACATATAATAAAAATACAAAATTCATTAATTCAGGAAAGTACAGCAAATAAAGTAATTTATTGTTGTGGCACTATTAGTTAGATAGTCTGTTCAATTTGAATCAGAGTTGTCTATTTTTTTAATCCTTTCAATAACCTGCTATAGTTTACCTTGAATCAATATCCACTCAATCTGCTATCTAGAATATGTATTTCGTAAAATATAAATTCTAATATTTCTTTTTGAGTGCATTGAATCTCTTTGTCAGATCGTCAAAATCTATGTCGTCGTCATCTTTTTTGGACCCAGACGGAGGCATATTGGGAACTGATGGTAAATCCGGCAAATTAAACTCGTTATTGATCTTGGTTCTTGGTTGAGGCTTCGGTTTATCATCGGTATTCTAAAAAAATAAAAATATTTCAAATGTTTTATATTTGAACAATCGAAGAGTTTATAGTACAATCAAAATACTAATGTAAATTAGGGGAGTGATATTGAAATTTGAAATAGGACCCAGCACCGATTGAATTTCAAGATGTCGTCAAACTAACTAAATGACGAATATCTAAGAATTGAGAACACAGAGAGAGGAGTTTCTATCATACCTCAATATTAAAATCTTTGGGTGAGTGTTCCCCAGAACCAGCCTCTCCCTAAAAATTAGTAAAAATATAGTTATATTTTATGTGTTTTAAACGAAATATTTTTAAATAACTACTTAATTTATAAAAAGCTATTGCAAAAGAAATAAATTAGTCTAATGGTTAACAGTACCACTCCTTACCTTATTAACATCAGGATAAACCATGCTGTAAGTAGGCAAATTATCCTAAAAATAATAAAAGCGATTGACTAAACTACAAAAAAAAGTGCATTTTGGAAATCAGTATAAAAAGCAAACTACTACATAGTAAAGTTTAAAAATTGGAATTTAAAGTTATAGTCAACTTACGGAATAGTCAGTGTTCGATTCCTTGCCCTCGTCATTAACTGGAGGAATGTTATAATTAAACGGTGGAGGAGCTGAAGGTCCATCTGATTTTTCTGGTCCAATGTGCTAAAAGAAAAAAATATTTCTTTTGTGGAATTCACAATAAAAAAATACAACTTACAGGATAAGAAAATGCTGGAGGGTCTAATAACGAGGGAAATGCAGGTGGTTGTGGGTATCCCACAAAACCTGGGGGTTGAGGTAAACCACCGCCCCCTCCTCCTAAATTGTTTCTATTGTCTGAGGATAAATCAATTAATAGGCCATCATTACCTAAAAATCAAGAAAAACAGAACATAAATATTTTCTGAATCATTATCCTACCTTTTTCCATCTCCATAACTTGTGGATCAGGTTCATATGGGATATCAAATACTTTGGCAATTTCGATAACATATTTTTCAACAAGTAATTTTGGAGGACTTTGAATGGACAATTTGTGCTTTAATTTTGGACTGATTGTTTCTAATGATTCCAAGCGACAAGCGTCTACATAAGGTTGTCCATATTTAGCACCCAACAGATCAGCTATTACTTTAATTTCCTTAAACAAACTATGTAGACATGAAATTCAAAAATACTCTAAAACTATACTTGAATATCTGATTGAATTCTTGGAGCCACCCATATGATTGAAGATACAGCTTCAGCTATTCCATCATCTAATTCTTTCATATTCTGAATTAACCCGAAACGAGCCAACAATAAATCGCAATACATTTCTACTATTTCCAGAGCTTCCACATAGTAATCCTCTCTAATGGAATTTGACGATATTAATTTGAATTTAATATACATAAGAATAACATGAAATACCTAATTATGAATTCTACTCTAATTTTGGCCCTTTCAAATTTCCCAGCAGCAATATACTCTGCAATTTCTCTCCTAGACTTTTCTGTAAGTTCTGATTTCTTCTTTTCCAGTAGCTTAAGTCGAGTAATTGCCAGTCGCAGGTTGGTTTTCAATTTGGTATAATTTGGAGAACTTGAGAACATATTTCTTTAGGAAAATAACGTTTAATTGCTATTAGTAATCAACAAGAATGACTATTAATCAACAAATGATTCATCATTGAAAATAAATTAGAGATGTCTTAAAAATAATATACGAGGGACTCAATTCCTTAGTAATGTAACAGAAGTAGTCACAGTTCCTAGGAACAGATCCTGACAAAAATATTTTTTGAAGCCTTATTTAAAAAATTGGGGTATACTTTTAAAAATAAAAGATTGTAGTGTAAGAAGAAACTTCACAATGTTCCTCAATTTCAATGGTGCTATTAATAAATTTTAAGGATTGTACTGTTGTCAATGAACCGTTAGGTGTAAAAACCTTTGGTGATTGAACCAGAATCAAAATACTCTTAGGGCCATATTCATAGTCGCACCTCGAAAGAATACTTAAGGACGCCTCAGTCAAGGATTCCTTGATACTTGTACTGTCAACATAATTAATAGACTTTAAGTCTTCATTGTGTGGCGAGGAACGACTATGAATCGCAAATGCACACTCAAGGAATGCTTGAGTGCCAAGGAATACTCAAGGCGCGACTATGAATACGGCCCTTAGGACTCAATTAATAGTCGCATTTCGAAGGCAATCATTTAAGGATGCCTCAATCAAGTATTCCTTGATGCTCGTTCTGTCAATGTAATTAGTAGGCCTTAAGTCTTCCTTGGTTTGCGTCGAACGACTATTAATCACAAACAAACACTCAAGGAATGCTTAAGTGCGTAGGAATACTTACGGTATGACTATTAATATGGCCCTTAACTATTTCTACAAGAGTTTCAATGAAACTGCATACATCATATCTGTTAAACTTTTACATTTGGCATTGTAACTGGAATTAAAGTACTTATTCAAATTTATCTTAATCCATAGACGTCTATGTCTTAATCACTCTTCTTCTGTTTTTCTGTTTGATGAAGAGTGTTCAACATAACCTATGATTTGAAATTTGACAGTTGATTGTTTATCATCTAAATTTTAGAATTTAATCTAATTGATATAAATTAAAAATTTATCAAATTCTTATAAATTTTATGACTAATTTTTTAAAAGGAACATTTTTGAAAATATTTGGTTTTCCTTGTAAAAAGGTAAATTTTATTAATCCCGCATATTTACTATACTTTACAAAATTCTGTTGCATTAAGCAAGGAGGGAATATCCAATTTTGGTCTTTTTGGGCTTAATTCTCTATAAATATTATTATAAACATCAGAATCGGACATGAAAGCCGTCAGAGTTCAACTATTTATTTAGTAAACCGTAATAACAATGGTAATCGTGCTATCGTTAAATATTGTTGATCTAAAATGTAGTAAAACTGGTCTAAAAATTGTGAAGACATTTCCTTCTTTCTTAGGACCCGAGTATTGATATTTGAAGTTTAATAGTTTTCTCATAGTTATTTTTCGAATAATTATTTATTGCAGCCGCACATTATGAAGAATTTGGCTGTTTTCGATTTTGATTATACCATTATAGACGACAACTCTGATACAGCTGTAATGAAACTGGTCGACGAGAATAAATTTTCACCCGAACTAAAAGAGTTATACAAATCAGATGGTTGGACTAAGTTTATGCAGGAAGTTTTTAAGGTATTACATGACAATAGTGTTTCTGAGTCAGATATTGCATCATTAATAGCAAATATATCTGAAGTGAGAGGGCTAAAAGACTTAATTAGAAAATTGCATGATACAATGGGATATGATGTGATTATTATTAGTGACTCCAATACTTATTTTATTAACTTATGGTTAAAGGCAAATAATTTATCATCAAAGGTGTTGAAAGTTTTCTCAAATCCTGCATACTTTAACGAGCAAGGACTTTTAATGATAAATATGTTCCATGTTCAAGACTCATGCAAGTTAAGTACTGAAAATATGTGTAAAGGAATGATTATGGAGGATTTTATTAAAGATCAGAGTAAAAATAGTATTATTTACGATAAAATTCTTTATGTCGGTGATGGTCAAAATGANAATAAAATAACGAAACGTCAGCTTATTTTTCTAAGTTGAAATTCTAGCAAGTAGTTCCTAAAACTCAATAAGAATAATTACATAATCTAATCGTAATTTAATTTGAATCAAAAGCAAATAATACAAAAAATTAAATAAGTAATAGTCAAATTCCCAGAACTTTGGAAGCATCCCTTGTATTTCATACGGTATGCAATTGAGTTAACGCATAATAATTATTTTCTTAAGAGAATTGTTAATATGCTGTATAAGAATGAAACATAGCCTTTTTCATGTTAATAAATTAAATCTCAAACTATGAAATCAAAATTTTGAACAACATTATGTTCGTTATATCAAAAAAGTACTATAAATTTAAACATTCATAGAAACAAACTAGAAACAATTATTTAACAAAGAATATGGTATAAAATCGTTTTTTTATGATTAATTTTAAAATTTCCCAATGTTCACGTTTTAATTCACAATAGTGGGCTCGAAACACTGTTCATCCTTGCACCGATATTGTATGTTAATAAACAATTACCAAACGATTGAAAATGGTTAGTGGTATTTTGTATGTTCTACAATATTAATACGTTTATCGCTTTTCAAAAGTTACTCTTTAATATCATGGATATTTTTAAAGACTTGAACTAAATAAAAATAATTTTTTGATGACGCGTATTGCATTTGTTCAATTGTTTTGAGCAAATTTTGGTTTTATTTAAAAGAGTGAAGATCCTTTTCATGATCTTCGAGTTTATTCACCGTTGTTTGTTTACTACTATCATCTGTTTCTTTGAAGCTTTAACACAATCGTAAGTAAAGATGCTTAATGTCTTGTGATATTTACATCATTGATCGATTTAACGTGCATTTTGGGGCAATTAATGGCCACATAATCACTAAAATTATGTGAAAACAATGAAACATTGATTTGGAAATTAAATTTGTTGAATCCATGATACATATACGAGATGTTTGCGAAAGGTTTCCTTTTAAATTTGATCATAAGACCTACATTGATTCAATCAAATATAACAAATTCCTAAAAAGACAATGTCATAAATATTTTATCAAAACGAATATCACTTAGTCTAAAATATTTAAAAAATATCTGCTAAATATATTGACTAGAATTTCATAAAAATAAGTGCGCAACATTATCAGTGATCACTAGTGTAGTGGTACAATATCGTGAATAAATTAAAAAAATATATATGTAATAAGCATGTTAAATTTTGCAACATCTAACACTCAATTAGAAAAGAAATAACCAACAAATTGATGATATGGGGTTTTAATATTGCCCAGTAAAGATATCTGCTCTACATCTTTACTTAGCTCCATAATGTCAACATCTAATTTGCATATCTTTTGCAACAACATTAGGTCATATAATGTCAGTTTCGTATACCTTTTTTTGTCCTTCTTTTTCAATACTACCAGTGTTTTTTCCAATATTGTTACTTTCAGCGTCTGCGCTTTCACTGGGCACCGATGTGGAATTTGTTAAAGTGACTTTAGTTGTTAAATTGGCATTCGTGCTAGGGATATTTGTTAGGGAACCGGTTATTTGTGAGGTAGCCAGCTGGAGGCCCATTTTCTGTAGTAAATTCGATTCACTACCCGTTTTCTTTAAAAGTTGATCAGGAGTAGGAGGTATTATTGCCAAAGCATTGGTGCCTCGTTGCAATTGCTGCAATCTGGCATATTGTTCTTGAAGAGCTTTTTGTTTCCTGAGCAATTCCTGGTGCCTTTGTTCCAATTCTTCTTTGCGTGTTTTTGTAGATTTGCCATCTTGCGAGTTAACGCTTTCACAGCTACTCGAATTACTTGCAGATATTACCACTTCGCTGTCGCTGTTAGGAATTTGCAGACTCGAACCCACATTTCTAGGCAACGTTTGCGATTTGTTGTTATTATCCCTGGCGCAAGAACGATTAGGAACATTACGTCTTAGAGTTTGAAGGCCTAAATTTTGAGTGGCTTGCTCGAATTGGGATAATGGTTTATCCAAGCCCGAAGCTGGTGATCGAGGAGGTAGACTTGGAGATGTAGGAGAAGCCAAAGGAGATTTGGAACTGGTTCTTGGTGGCGGTGGAGGTGGAATCCTCTTGCCCGAGGCTATATGCTGAACGAGCTCTGTATTTCTTTCTGGAAGAGGTGGTTTTTGGGTAGTTTTAGTGGCATTTTGTAAAGGTTGTATAGGAGGACTATTGTCTGTGTCCGAACCGCTCGGATACGAATGCAATCGTCTAAGACTGCCCGTAGCCGTGCTCACGGTTAAATTGTTGCTGGGCAAAAATGAGGCCGAGTCCATGCTACCCTTTCTACCGATTTCACTCATTTGGGGAGTTCGATTCGGGGCGATACCTTTTATGGGAATCGCGGGCGGTTCGGAACTTTCCGAAGAGGAACGGGTGCTCGGGTGGGGTTTCGAAAAAGTTTGCAATTCATCTAACAGAGCGTCGAGCGCGTTCTCCGGACGCTGGGAACCGTCGGCGGAGCTGACTTGGCATTCTCCCCCGAGGATGAGCGACCCCATACGTGGAGCGGCAGGGGGCTAGAAAAAAGAAAGAGGAATTATCCCAAATGCAAATTGAAACAAAAACATCATACTGTAGATAAATTAAGCTGCATTCAAATTGCTTATATCCTTTGTTTTCGAGCACGTAGTCAGAATGAATCCATTTAAGGTATTTCTATTCGAATTGGAGGAGATTCTAACTTATTGAAACAGCTTAATTCATAAAGTTAGATTACAATACATCAATGAAATTATCGTAGATACATGAACAAACTTTACAAAAGAAGGTTTTTCTAACTACTAAAAAAATAACACCATATTTTTCAATAATGTGCTCCACAATAGTATGTATAGCTAAATTGGTTTTAGGTACCCATTTAAATTGCTTGAGGAACACATTTCAAGAATTATTCAAATGCTAATATCTTCAATACACACTGGCAACATTCCAAACAATAACAACAAAATAATACCATAAAAATCAATATAAATAAGATGACGTTATCATATTATCGACTATTATGCATTTTATTGTCATTTACCATGTTTAACATTTGAATTAAGTGCTTTTTCAAGAGTAAAACTATCTATTTGTGTATAATACATACAAGCAAATGCGAATGACATATGAAAAAATAAAGAAGAGTTAAAAGCAATAATAATAATAATGTTGTAAAACTGTAATAAAAATATTTAATATATTAAGGTTACCCTGAAAATTATTGAACGTGATATTAATCTTTTAGTATCACATTCCATTTCTCACAATAGCTGTCAGTATAATGTTTTGCAACAAACTTTAATAGGGTAGCAGGGTACATATGCAAAGGAACTGAAAGCCATATCTAAGCAGGTGTTCCATGTCACATTTTCTAAATGGCTTAGTAAATGAATATAAATATGGAATTAACATGGAGGGCAATTGATACTATGAAAAATTATAACGATTTTTAAAACTTTTCAATTTTTTTAAATAAATTATAGTTACCCTCGTAAAATACTGCTCAATACTCACGAAGTTCTATTATTGAGTGAAAAGATATTATTTCAAAAGTAAACGTGTTTAAATATTTCAAGGTGATGACACAATGCAGCATATATTGTAGAATAAAAAATTTAAAAAACCTCTTTTTAATAAAAAAAAAAACGAATGAAAATAATATTAGAAATAATATCAATAAATAATCAAAATACGGTGACAAAATGCAGCAACATGCAAACAACGCGATTCTCTAGCTACATATACATGTATATGTATATCAGGCATCGATTAATAAATTTAAGAGAAATACATATTAAAAAAACTCTTACCAAGATGAACGTGCCACGTAGGCAAAAATCATACATTCAATTAAAATTTAAAAAACCAAAAAAAAACAAAAAAAGAAAGAAATTTCATGCGGCATGCAACAAGATTTTTAATGTTCTTTTTTAACGAAAGCAAATACTAAAATATTCGGAGCGTGCAAACGAAATTAAAGAAAAAAAATATTTCCCTTATAGTAAGGCACCGCAATTTCATCAAAAATAAACTACTTTCTTCAAATATTCCTTTTTTTTATTCTTGAATGAAGATTAATAAGCATATAAATAAGCTACTAACTAAAAAAATACTACGGCATTTTATACAAGAACAATTCAAAATTGTTATTTAGTTCTACGGTTCGATTCAGTTACTAAAACTAGAAATATTCATACAACTTTTTTTGAGTAATCGAATAAAAATGTAAAAAAAGCATTTTTTAACAACTACTGACATATTTTTCAAATATTTTAAAGCAATAAAACAGGTACCTAAATAAGTGACTGAAATAAACTGTTAAACTGAGTGTGGTAAAAATCAAATCCAGAATAATCACATATACAATGTATATTATAATCTTTTCTTAAATCTAATTTACCATTTGTGAGTGCCAATAGAAATTTTTTTTCTGGATAGAAACACACTCGTTTTAACAATATTGCAGGTCGGTTGAGCACCAACGATGATCTCTTTTTTTTTGGTGAATTAACATTTCCAATGGCACCTTACTATAAGGAAGAGGTTAATTATAATCTAACATTTAATTTTTCAATGCATATATCTATAGTCAATAATTTATTGGTCCACCCATCCTAACCAAGCCCCTTGAGCTTTAACATATATCTTAATATTAAATTGCAATTGGTGTTAGTAAGTAATAGATAAAAATCATTAATTTAATTCAAAAATACAGTGCGCTTGTACAAGTTATTGAGTGAGGTGCTTGATAAATTTTTGTTGTGCAAAAAGGGCATTGAATAATACAATATAAAAGTGTCATAAAATTAGACCAATAAATTGAAAACTATTAAATGTACCGGTCCATGAGGCAAAAAGTAAGTCAACGAATATTGATCGTATTATGTTTATCCAAAAAAAAAAACAAAAGAACAGTTACGAAAATATGTATATATAATAAATATATATAAAAATATTTCAAGGCAAGCATTAAAAACGATTATATTTGTTTTACTCGTGAGTGGTTATAGCTTCTTTGAAGTTGGAGCTCCATTTCCAGTCATACTATAACGATGGTACAATAATATTATAGTGGTTTCCTCAATGCAATATGTTGGCATTACAGAATTCAAATATAGGAAGTTTTAATTAGTTTAGTGTTAAAAAAGACAAAATAAATGGAAAATTTGATGTTGTTTTGCTACATTATTAACTGATTCGTTCTAATTCGTTTTTTTATTACCATAGGGTGCATAGTTGTAGTGACTTAAATTAGTTGTAAGACTTGTTGAGGATAAAATTGAGGATGTCGTTATTAATTAGGATACTAATATTGATCATATTTGAACATTGCCATGTAGCCATTTTAAAATGTTTTCAGTATCAGTCATAAATAGTAAAATAAGTAAATACCTATACATATCTATTTAAAAGAGTTATAAGGTATGTTGATACACAAAAATATGTGGAATAACCAACACGGTTGTTTCCTTCATATTCCACTGTCAAAAATTGGGGTGCTTTCATTTTAAAGACCAACATTTTTTATCCAAAATAACGAGAAACCTGGAAGCCCCATTTCAGTGTTAACGTCAGAAAATATGGATTCAGTCCATAATTGAACGTTATCAGAGCGTCGAATTGGACTGAAACGTACAGCTGAGAGGATTTGTGGATGGCAAAACTTTCTGTGAAATGGATTTCTAAATGTCTAAACGCAGATCGCATGGAACGAATACGAGTGGAAATATCGTGTTAAATCTATTCTAGAGTTGAAAACGATTCGATTTTTTCTTCCGAATTCTCACTATAAGTGAAACATAGACACATTTTTATGATCCACAGTCTAAACATGAATTAATGAAATTAGAATATACTAGGTCGCTAAGACCAAAGAAATTTCGTATTCAAAAAGCTACTGGAAAGGTTCTTGCCACAGTTTTTTGCGATAATTGTGACATGATCTTTATCGACTTTGGAAAATGGATAAATTATTCCAAGAGAGTTCTATTCAACATTATTAACAAAATGGAACGCGCAAATAATGCAAACTCAAACTGCACTGGTATCTAATGGATATCCTATGAATATGTAAATTAGGAGATTATTATCTTTCATAAGGTGATCGGTTTTCTAAGTATGTGGATATCTTTAGTATATCTCTTAGATTATACAAATGACAAAAGTTAATACATTAATTTGACGTTCTTTTTTTTGACAATTTATTGAATGTGCATTTTTCTATGTGAATATATTTGGATATTCAGAAAATATCGAAGTTCTGAATATGCATGTCAGGCTCAGAGTCCGAATTCGAACGGATGTCGAAATAAATGATCAGATCGCAACCTATTGAAAACAAAATAAGCAGATGCCGAATAAGGCGATTATTTCGGCTTCTGTTTAAGCTGATTCACCTATTTTGCGAACTGAGCAATTCGCTTTTGCTTAAATGCCGAACTTAAAGATATTTCGGTAAATAATGACTATTAGTTTTACATTTCGCTGACTGTGTATAAAATGTTTTAACCTTTAGGTCTATTTGTACTCAAGGTAAGCTAAGGTAAGGTTAGACTGATAAAAGTTGATTAATTGTTAAACTATTTACCATAAAACATTACCAAGCAAACCTTACCTTAACTTGCCCTCCGTACATAGAGGAGTAAAAAGGTAAGAGAACGTATCATACAGTCAACAAAATTTATAATTAATAGTAATCATTTACCTAAATATTTTTAATTTCGGCATTTGAGCAAACGTGAATTGGTCAGTTCGCAAAATGGGTAAATCAGCTTGAATAGATGCTGAAATAATCGTCTTACTCGGCAACCGTTTATTTCGCTTTGAACAAGTCGCGATCTGTTTATTTATTTCGGCATCCGTCCAAATTCGGCATTTGGGTTTAACATCCATAAAATCACCGAAATGAATATTTAAAATTTAAATTCAAAAAGATGCGAAATGTTGTCCAAAGGAGTTTTATTTTCATTAATCATAAGTCATTAGAATACAGAGCATTACAGTGTAAGTATTAATTATTTAGACTTTAAATTAGTGTAACATCCCCTTTTTCACCCAATTTAGCTAAATTTACTGTTGAAATAAAAAGAAAATAAAATAAAACGGCTGAACAAGCAATAAAGCACAATTATCCAGAAAAGCTTTCAGGTGGTGTCATTTTGCTTCTCGACAAATTTCGATCTTAAGTAGCTAGCCATTGTCTTATGTACACATAAACTTCAAGAATTTTATGAGTAGAGTCGTTTGAACAGTGTGTTTGAATATATTTCTGAATAAATTCTTTAAGGTACAGAAAATATCCAATTGAACAACCCTCGTAATGGCTTTTCTATAATTTAATATACATAGAATTAGTAGCATCGATTGTTCAAACAAAGGCAACAAAATCATTTTTGGGTATTTAAATTCACAAAAACAAGCAATATTGTTTTTTAGCAATTTGAATAGTATATTGATTTCTCGAGTGTACCATCAACAAATAATTGTCTTTTTTTATTAATAAAGCCAATAAACACAATTTCATTATCAGGCTTGACAAATATGATCAATAAAAAAGGGTGGTAAACATAGTGAAGGTAACATTGGAAATGCGCGTGTGACACGATCTGTACTAATTAGCCTTATTATGTGAAGTAGATGAATTGGTTTATTAGATATTTATTTAATTAATGAAATTAATGGAAGAAAAATGTCGATTTTATGAATTCCAATTTATATAAGACAAGAATTGTCTTTTATATGAATTGGATTGATCACATTTCGAAAAAAGTGCATGCGCTCTGATACAGTATAAAACAAATTTTGCACTAATAATTAAAAAAAAATGACTTTACCTTGCTATGAGTGGACGATGGAGTAATTGGAGGTGTTTCTGTTGAGATAGGAGACAACCTTCCATCACCAGTGGAATTTGAGCATGGTAATCGTTGTTCTTGTACGCTAGCAAGTCTGTAATGGTTTTAAAATAGTCACTTAGCCTAAGGTAAACTCGTTTTGTTACCTTTTTAAAGTTACAAGTGTCCCAGTTAACTTTTTACATCTCCTTAAAGCACTTTCTAATCGTTCGGGTTCTTCTTTGAGAAATTTTTCCTCTCTCATCATTTTATCCATTTCAGTAGTTAGAAGAGCTTTCATACTATCTTGCAGTCCAGGAAACCTATGATAGATTTATCGATGAGATAATGCTTTTTTTTATAACAGAAGAAAAATCGTACACTCACCTTAATTTTAAATCAGCCACTGTTTTAGAGCTTTTGCTTAAAATCAAAGCCATATTTTCAACATCCGACATATTTACTCTCGTTTTTCTATTAATAACGTTGCCTCTTAATTCTTCTACGGTCGATTCTAATTCGCTTAAATCCTTCTCCAATCTTAGCATCTCTTGTTTGTATAAATCTTCTTCCCTCGTCAATCGAACCCGTTCTTGATCCATACCTAAAAAGAATTCGATAGACTAGAAATTAGTTGGCAATATTTCCCTTTAATTAGTTAGCAACTCCAAGAGGCCCTTTTGACTTTAACCTGAGAGTTGTTCATTTGCAATTTAAACTTTTGTTTGTTCAGTCTACAGCCTCGCTTTACAATACGTGCATATTGAGACAAATTAAAAGCGATTTTTAATCTAAAACTCGAGCTTTTTATACCCAGATGAAAGAGATATATTTGAATTTCAATGAATGGTCTAACTTGAATGGCTCAATAAAAATTGATGAATATTTTAATTTGCAAATACCTGCTTGCCAGACTTGTTCTCCTCCAGCCAGTAGCATGGCCCGAATTTTAATGAATGTATCTCTGATAGTTTCTTTGACTGAATGCGCTTGAGCCTGAGACATTCTTCTCAAATTTCTAACTTCTGCTCGCAAATCTTTTGCTTTCTTTTGCAAACTGCGAAGCTGATTGTACATTTCTGGCGTTAGCTGAAGATCCCTGTATATGCGACTATCATATTGTCCTGGCGATAAAGAGGCTGGTTTTGGTGGGGGTGCCGGTTTTAAGCGATCTCGTTCTGGAAGATAACAAATTCTATTCTGGTAAAGATTTAATTTTTTTATAATCAACACTTGAATAATTATTATTAAAAAAAAGCAGTAAAACTTCAAACTTATACTTACCCTGTGACGAGGTTCTGGGCAGCGTTGACGACTTTATGGCTGGCTTTGTGGGTTTTTGATCAGCTGAATGGAAATATACCAGAAAATAAGTTAGTAATCAAACACACAACAAACATGCATTAATTGTGATTTCGGTTTTTGTATTATTTATGTAATTTTGAATTTATTTTTATGAATTACCTGCATGTTGTGGACTGTGTTGCTTGGGCGAATTTATTTCTGGTGGCTCGTCACTAAACGAAACCGACTTCTCAAACGATACTGATTTATCTAAAAATTATGGTTGAATGAATGAAGATTTGCACCATTTTCGAATAGAATAGCTATTTTACAAAATTGAGTATGAAGTATGGACTACTTGGTATTGTGTGAGTAAAAAATTAATAGAAACATCGATACTTGAAAAGAAAAAGGACATAAGCGACATTTTGGAAGAATTGGACTTATGATTTTTATTATAATTATTGTTTACTTTTGTATTTTTTGAAACTTGTTTATTTCCTCTGTGATTTGTTACATTTTTGACAATTTGTCACACAGAAGTAAAAATACATATTCAAAAATACAAAAAAAACAGCGATTAAAAATATATAACAACTCAAATTCTCTCAAAATGTCGCTTATACTCTTTTTTCCTTTCAAGCGTCGATATGAAGTCAAGTGTTTTGCCACTCATACAAGATTTGTTAAATAAGAAAAAACTTTTAGAATCTATTAAGCATTTTTTTGAGACGAATTTTAGTGATCTTCACTAGTATTAAGGCACTTTTAAGCTAATGTTCAAGTTCTTTTCTGCTAAAACTTCTGCTGTTGTTTGCGGAACTATTTGCCACAAATACAAACAACGGTCAACAATGGAATCTCTGTCCAGCTCTTGTTAGCTAAATACTTCGATCTTCTGTGCCATCCTATTCCTTTTAATTGTAGTCTATTAATCTCAGACCGGGGTTCCTTAGGAACTGTCCCATATTTACCTTCTTTAAATCTTCTAGCTATAAAGCATCTTTACTCAAGAAGATGATTTCTGAAGCCATAAGTTTTAAAGAGTGACGTCCTCAGCTATATAATCGACAGTTCGACTCCTTGACAATAGGTTTGTTCTAAAGATAACGTACCCTGTAGTAATCCTTGATATTCACTGTCAGTAGTTGTTTAGTTATTTTTCACGGTATCAAGATCCTCCATGCTCATAACCAACACATAAACGAATTCAAGCCGGAAAATTTGTGGTAAAACCTTCACAATATCAGGACAAAAACTTTTATTTAAAAATTAATTGTTTTTGTTTAACAACAAAAAATTATTGAAGTTTCTTACTTTTGTCAATGGATGTCGCACATTACATATGTACAGTTTGTTAATTTTTACAATCCACCTCCATTATCAATAATCTCTTTTTGTATAGAATCACTATTTATTAAAAATTTTGGTTTCTATCAGCTTCGAAATTACATAGTTTTCATAGCATTTCCATTGAACCATATGTGAAGTTACCTCACTGATCAAATACAGGGTGCCCTCTTCAGATATTTAAATTCTCCATCAAAAAATATTTTTTTCAACTATTTTTTGATCCATTATATATTTCAATCTGTTCGGTCACCTGATTTAATACCTCCCGATTTTCTCTGTCCTGCCTAAAGTAAGCAGTTCGTGAAGTCCTGACAATCCCAGAAGATATGAAAGCAAATATTCGAAACGCTTGTCTAAACTTTCCTCCTGAAATGTTTTCAATACTCAAATATCGTTTAAATTGAGGATTGTAAAATTAACTGAACAGAAACGATTGATATTTTTAAAAAAGGGACCAAATCTTCTAGTATTTTATTTTTTTTTATNTTGAATAATTATTATTAAAAAAAGCAGTAAAACTTCAAACTTATACTTACCCTGTGACGAGGTTCTGGGCAGCGTTGACGACTTTATGGCTGGCTTTGTGGGTTTTTGATCAGCTGAATGGAAATATACCAGAAAATAAGTTAGTAATCAAACACACAACAAACATGCATTAATTGTGATTTCGGTTTTTGTATTATTTATGTAATTTTGAATTTATTTTTATGAATTACCTGCATGTTGTGGACTGTGTTGCTTGGGCGAATTTATTTCTGGTGGCTCGTCACTAAACGAAACCGACTTCTCAAACGATACTGATTTATCTAAAAATTATGGTTGAATGAATGAAGATTTGCACCATTTTCGAATAGAATAGCTATTTTACAAAATTGAGTATGAAGTATGGACTACTTGGTATTGTGTGAGTAAAAAATTAATAGAAACATCGATACTTGAAAAGAAAAAGGACATAAGCGACATTTTGGAAGAATTGGACTTATGATTTTTATTATAATTATTGTTTACTTTTGTATTTTTTGAAACTTGTTTATTTCCTCTGTGATTTGTTACATTTTTGACAATTTGTCACACAGAAGTAAAAATACATATTCAAAAATACAAAAAAAACAGCGATTAAAAATATATAACAACTCAAATTCTCTCAAAATGTCGCTTATACTCTTTTTTCCTTTCAAGCGTCGATATGAAGTCAAGTGTTTTGCCACTCATACAAGATTTGTTAAATAAGAAAAAACTTTTAGAATCTATTAAGCATTTTTTTGAGACGAATTTTAGTGATCTTCACTAGTATTAAGGCACTTTTAAGCTAATGTTCAAGTTCTTTTCTGCTAAAACTTCTGCTGTTGTTTGCGGAACTATTTGCCACAAATACAAACAACGGTCAACAATGGAATCTCTGTCCAGCTCTTGTTAGCTAAATACTTCGATCTTCTGTGCCATCCTATTCCTTTTAATTGTAGTCTATTAATCTCAGACCGGGGTTCCTTAGGAACTGTCCCATATTTACCTTCTTTAAATCTTCTAGCTATAAAGCATCTTTACTCAAGAAGATGATTTCTGAAGCCATAAGTTTTAAAGAGTGACGTCCTCAGCTATATAATCGACAGTTCGACTCCTTGACAATAGGTTTGTTCTAAAGATAACGTACCCTGTAGTAATCCTTGATATTCACTGTCAGTAGTTGTTTAGTTATTTTTCACGGTATCAAGATCCTCCATGCTCATAACCAACACATAAACGAATTCAAGCCGGAAAATTTGTGGTAAAACCTTCACAATATCAGGACAAAAACTTTTATTTAAAAATTAATTGTTTTTGTTTAACAACAAAAAAATTATTGAAGTTTCTTACTTTTGTCAATGGATGTCGCACATTACATATGTACAGTTTGTTAATTTTTACAATCCACCTCCATTATCAATAATCTCTTTTTGTATAGAATCACTATTTATTAAAAATTTTGGTTTCTATCAGCTTCGAAATTACATAGTTTTCATAGCATTTCCATTGAACCATATGTGAAGTTACCTCACTGATCAAATACAGGGTGCCCTCTTCAGATATTTAAATTCTCCATCAAAAAATATTTTTTTCAACTATTTTTTGATCCATTATATATTTCAATCTGTTCGGTCACCTGATTTAATACCTCCCGATTTTCTCTGTCCTGCCTAAAGTAAGCAGTTCGTGAAGTCCTGACAATCCCAGAAGATATGAAAGCAAATATTCGAAACGCTTGTCTAAACTTTCCTCCTGAAATGTTTTCAATACTCAAATATCGTTTAAATTGAGGATTGTAAAATTAACTGAACAGAAACGATTGATATTTTAAAAAAGGGACCAAATCTTCTAGTATTTTATTTTTTTTTATGAATTAGATGAAAACTTTGAATTTTCATTAAAAAAATGATAGTTTTGAATTTTGTAATTATTTAGGGAACATATTAAGAGGATTGCAAAATAAGTTAAGCAAAAAATGTTATTTTTTTTTTTAGAAAATTTGAATTTGTAAAAGAATACAAGACTGTTATTGAAAGAAACAAAGTTGCCGTATGGTTGACCTTGAACCGATACGTTAATAACGCCAAAACGTTTTTTGTTAATAACTTTTTTTTTTAAATTACTAGTTTGAAAATTATTCAATTGTTTGACTTTAAAGGGACATGCCTTGTATACGAATAAGTTTTGGTACTATTTAATATTTTTTTAGCAAAAAAACTAGAAAGATTATATCGTACTGGTGTAAATAAAAATTGTCATATGACTCTCCAAATAATAACAATAATGGATGATATTAGAACGTCTAGTTTGTTGTGACAACTTAAGAATACAGACAACATAGAACGTTTTCAGTTTCATTGAATGAAAAGGAACTTGATACGATCTACCATAGCCACTTCTCGATGGTATCCTCTCTAACAAAACCAGCCGCCGTCTCGTTTCCGTGTATCCCCTGGTGTTTAGGCATTTAGATTAGGATAGTGTTGTTGTTGCATTCTAGGCTATCTAGAGTTTACATATACTCCCATCATACAAATAAGTCTGTGGTTGTTTTAGCTGTAGCACTAATTACTCTCCGGATAAATAGGACAATTTTCAAACTTTAAACTCTTTTTTTTGTCTCTACTTATCAGTCGGGGAATCTTTTGATTCGGAACTTTGTAATAACGCAGACATGAATAATGAAATGGATAGTTCCCATGCTGATGATCAATATTTCGGAAAGTTCTTTAACTGTAATACATCTATTTGGCTCACATTTTCATTTGATGTAACACACATTCCAATCTGAGACAAAGGAAATTTTTGATTGATTCCTTGCCTTTTTTCGATAGAACAAACGTGGTGTGATTTGAAAAATCCTCATCCTCTAGCAAGTATTTAACAAGCAAGAACTTTCCATTATTTTATTATATTTATCATATGCGTTACGTAATGTTGAAAAACTTCTTACAAATATTATTTGATATATTTTGCCGATATTTTTTCCATTTATAATTTTTAAAAACGATCATTAATTATTTTTTTAACGTGGCAGTAAAATTCTGTAACAATTTATGTATGCGTTCAAAGGTTTCTCTTTCGTTTGCAAATACGTATTTTAATATTTTGTTTTATTTGATATGTTTCCAATAAATATCATGTTCAGTGTTCATTAATAAATTGTTGGTCACATTTTTGATTCAGAATTATTTTAATTCACTTTATATATATCTAGGAAATCTATGATACTGTGAATATTCCATATAAACGAACAATTATACGTCTAAAACGTGCATAAATTTACTAAAGAATACATATATTAAGGCCTAAATATGTCAATAAAAGTTATTTTTGTAAAAATTTTGTAGAAGCTTAGTATGTAGAAATTGCCTACTACGTAGTATTACTTTGAGTTTATGCTGAGCACTTTGCATGCAGTAATAATATTGTTTCAATATGTATAAGAAGATATCTACATTTGCAGATGAACTAAAAATAGAATAAGAAAGGTTAATTCAATACGGAAACCTAATCTATTTAGTTCAAGTTTCGAATTTTTACAATTAGCATGGTTAATTTTGCAAAATAACGGAAAGCGATTCAGAATTACGAGATATTGTATGTTTTATTTTTTGAATTATTATTATTTTGGCCACGACTACAGTAAAAAGCATTGAATTAACTTCCTGTATCAGTGATTTTATATTTATATATACAGGTCATGCCAAGAAATATGAATAATTTTAACTTACGACAGCCGCTTTTACCCAATTTGGGTGTTTTGCTGTCAGTTCGAAGGTACGAATCATCTGCCAAAAAAAAATTAAATTCGTGTTTAATTGTCCCATCGATTTAAACCCAATTCACTCCAATGGGCCTTTGGAATTTGTAATTTTACATTCGAATAATGCTATTCTAATATCATATGTTGACGTTCACAAGAAGTGCCAAAGTTACCCATTGAAGATAACAATTCTTTTAACTGTGCACTCTAGACATAGAAATACAACAATTTTTTTCTATTCAGAGGCAAATGAGATGATAAATATGAATTGTGATAGTGAAAAGTGATAAATACAAACCTGGCAGTGAGGTGGAACTCGAACTGGAGTTCTTATCGAACTCATCAACTCCTGTTGGTACAAATGAACGGTGATTTAGCAACAAAACAACACTAATACAAACAAGCAAGTAATCGTGATGATTACGTATACTTTGATGAAGATCCAGAAGAAATACTTTGCTCTTTTCGTGATTTAATCTTGAAATAAAGAAAAACTATTCGAATAAAGAATTTCTTCTAGGAAAAGTCAATGAAATGATGCATTAATACAAAATCTTAAGAATCTTTTCAATAAAACATGACTGAAAGTTTGTCATTTTATAAGAGAATAACATTCAGCTAGGAAAAGAGTCTAATACACTTGGGATAATCATTCTAAAAAAAACTCCAAGTGCATAGAGCAAACATGAAGCACAATCAATAATAACAGAAATTTTAATAAATCATACCTCGATAACCATCTCTTCCCGGTATTTGTAAAGTATTAGGCTGAGTTAATGCTTTTTGTACCAAGCCTGTTAGGTTCGCAAGTTGACGTTCCATATTTTCAACTCGCAATCTAAAAACCAGCATTGATGAAAAATATCTAAGATTTTTAAATCTAACCTGGTTGCGTCGTAAGGTACTCCGGCAGGTGCCGGAAATCCTGATCGTGACGATGTACGGGGTGCACCTCCAGGTGGTACTTTAACACCATATAACGAGTACGATTCATCGATAAGCTCGGTATCACTAAAAGTCATTGCAATTTAATAGTAATAACATTCTTGAAACTTACCTAACTTCTTCATCGATAACTGGCGTTATTGATCCGGATCTAGTACCATATTGGCTGTAATAGGGATCCTCGTATCTGGAACCACGTTCTGGTGATGACATATAACCGTCTAAATGGAGATATTCGCATGGTTTAAAGTTTCTTTTTTAATAAATTTTAAACAACGAACAACAGTAAAACTAAACTACGCCACAACTAGAAACTACTGTTTAATAGGAATCAGCCAAACGTCCAATAATTTGAAAAATGCGTCAATAAATGGAATAAAACATGTTTTTCGGGGTGCTCATGAAAATACTTAGTTATCGTGATGTATAATAACAACTATACGTACATACGAAATAATAAAAAAATAGAAACCCCAACATTGGTCTGTTAAATTTCAATTTTAATAATTTATTTAAAAATTTTATTGGTGACTGGATGGTCTGATACTCTGAAGGAGAATTAGGAATTAAGGTTTCATTAAGAAAGAGGAGGAGACTAGATGTTGTAATTAGAGAACTGACAATCAGAATGACTCCTACAATAAGATATTTTAAATAAAAAATCAATAATTATAATAAATATATAAAATTGTAAGAGAGTTTTTTCAAGAGCAAGAAATTGTCTATAGACCATCTAATTGGTTGCTAACACCGTATTATAAACTTGTCATGCTAAAAATAATATTAATCAGTCTAGGGACTGGTTGCTGGTTGACATTTCATGTTAATACAATGGTTGAGATGGAATCAAAACACTTGGATATTAGGTGGACAGAACCCCTTGATACAGCCCAATGTTCACAACCAAGTTGATCGTCTATTGTAAAAAAAACCCAGAAAAAAAAGACCCAGATGTCCCCATTTTTAGAAAACTCCCTTACCGATTCCATTTTTTTCTGTTTCATTTAATAAAGTCATTTTAATTTCAGAATTCGATACGCAAAACATATCGTTGCGTTTTATTTATAGTGTTTTGGTGGTCGAGACACACCTGGTACATAGAGAGGGTTGGCGGGCCTTTGGAAGGGAGCAAACCTGTCCGGTGGTCGGGGTGGGCCGTCATTTGAGCTACGGCTCCCTCCGCTGCTATAAGCGCGTTGAGGTTTCGGAGGTGCACCTTTTTAAAATGCATAAAATGATCCAGATTAACTCATATGTACCACTGACAGACCTTAATTGGCGTTATTTTAATGACATGAAAAACGTTTTCGGATGTTACGTAATTTGCTTTCGCTTACACTCATTTCCCTTTCAGTTTAAGGAATTTTTCGAAATAAATTCAGTAAAGTGATCTTTCGATAATGTCAATTAAACTGGAATATTATATATGTATGTATTAAGATCTGCTTGGTAAATACGGGAAAAACAAAATATTTAAACATCAAGCTACAAAGATGTTAAAACAACAATTAAGAAAATGGAACAATTCCAAAGTAACTGTGCTTTTTAATGTTTACTGTATGAGTGGTATTGGGGAACTGTTCTTTGATTATCAACAAACAGTTCCAAAATATGTCTGTTATTTTGACTGACTCTAAAATAAACCATACAACTAGCCTTTGTACATAATAAGACCGCGTCGATGGTACCAAATAATTAATTTTAATAATAAAATAGAAGAGAAATCTTAATTTATCTTTATTTGGTACCTCTTATTTTTTCAATCAAATACAACATGCTTCCACTTAATAATCGCCATTACCAAGACAAGAATAATGTCGCAGGGGATACAAAAAGGTTGCAGAAACTAAGAGAAATTTCCTAAAATCCATAAACCAATAACTAATCCCGGGAGAGAAACTTTTCTCGTTCCGAAACAAATGTCAATAAGGAAATCTCTAATAGTTTCTATCGCTGAGTACAACTTCGAAACCAAAACTGGTACAACGAAAGTTTCTCTACGAAATTACAAAACAATAAACTGACCTGTCGGCAACGGTTTCAATCTTTCAGCGGGTAGATTGGATACGGCAGGAGAGTAGTTTCTTAAAAAAGTGGCACCACGAGGAAGACTTGTAGTCGAGCCCATATAATATGGGGCCGACTTACCACCCGAAACCTGCAAATTAACAAATAAATACCATAAATAAAATTGTATATAGGTAAAAAGAATTTTTATCTATAATAATGAGATGTTTTCTATTCCATAAGAATACCATATACATTTTTTTAAAGTGTGAACTATTTCATATATGACTTCCTTTAGAATTAATACAAAAACTCAAAATTATACTTGTTCTTGTAATTATTAACATTTAACAAGCCAAGCAACTAGAGCGTGAGACAAATTTAAACATTGTGTTGTTACTATTTTAGTTTAAATGTTACCGAAAATATTTCACAAATTAATAATAATAATTTCGACTTTCCAATGAAACGCAGTTAAGAATTTATTGGCAAAATATGCAAATATTTTTTAAACGACTATTAGGTAAGATGTTTCTGGCCTAATTTTTCGTTGAGAAATATTTCATAAATCTAACACTTTATTTAATGGAATGCAGATTAATTAGCAGGTGGACGGAAGTACTATCATTAAACTGTCAATTTTATGCAGCAGGAATGTTATTATCAGATACGGGGTTAACCGAAAATAACTAATTGTTAAAAGTTCGCTTTCATGGTCAAAATATTAAATTTTATTTAGAAAGAATTTAAATAAATGTGAAAATATGAATAATTATACCGGAAACGTGATTTTCATGGGGACATTTATATGAAGAGAAACGTAAATACATTAAAGATTTTATAACGTAACGTGAAACAGGGAAAAACACTGAAGTGAACAGATCGAAGTAGGTACTATCACCTGGTACCATCCCATTTCTTCAGTTTTGGCTGTAAACCTAATAAAATAAATCTCGTGAAGTGGATTTCTTCATGCACGGTGACCGGTGGAGCGTTCAGTTTAGCTAGAACAAATGCTATGATAGTTTCGTGCGTATGTGGTCAAGTTTTTTGCGTTCACTTTACGTGCAGAGACACTACAAATTTCGGGGTAAACATTGTGAACGGGTTAAAGGCGACGCGAACGAGCGTTCGAGACCATCCATGTATTTATTAAAAATCAATCATACATTCTATCAATAAATTGTTTCAATTATGTGGCGTGCTTATGGCTAGTGTGTGTACATATATGAATAGAGATTTCGCGAAAGGAGGAAAAAATGTGCGACGCCAACTAAGGTGTTTTCGAGCGAGAAATTGGTGTGAATGCCACTGTAAGTATTGTGTTTAGATCTAATGTATAACAATAAAAGTTTCAAAGAAAATTATTAATTGTTTCAAATGATATCAATAGTATATTTTAGGAAATGTGATCCTAATGGAATGAGTGCAAAAACATATAATTATCAATTTCTCTTTCGCATCGGATGATTAGGAAAATTTATCGATATATGTATTATTAAACTGTTTCTCTTTAAGACCCAAACGTGACAAGTAAAAGTGGGTTTGGACATTACGAAGTAGCCTTATTTATTAGCTTTGTGTGTTTTTTGTCGTGAAAAAACATTTAGTAAAATTCAACATTGAACTTTTACTTAAATTATTATCAACAAGGTTATCCGTGAATCTACTGATGAGCCGTCTCTATAATTTGACCTAAGAAACGCTATAATTTTCACTAAATTTTTACGTAAAAATGCAGGTTTCCACAATAGAAATCAAGCAAAAATGAAGAAAATGATAAATTCAAGCACATTCGAGATTTCCCTTTAAAATCTAGATCCCTTTATGTTTGAAGTTCTGATTCTACTTTAATACGCTACTGTCTTAAATTAAACATCATTTACAAATACGTTCCATCGAAATGACATTACTGCTTTTCGATTAAACTATCCAAAATTGAGGAAACTGCTGATGTATAATAACTATCATAGAGAAAGCTGCTTTGTTAAGTTTAATGGCAATGGCAACTGAACGACATGTGTAGTTGCACCTGGAGTTTGTAGGATCATTTTCCAATTAGAACAAGTTGAGAAACATCTGCAAACTTATTAAAATAGATGGTACAATGAATATTGCCATGTTTAGAATCGATGCAAATCCAATATGTTTTTCTAGTATTCCAACACAATGTTTAATGAAATGTCACTGCAAGAAATTTGATCGTCTTTTTACTATTTTCAAAAATTAGCTTCCTACCATTTGTCTGAAACAAAAGAAAATATTTATTCTATTCATTCTAATTTTGCAATCCTTAATTCTTCATTGACATAATACACAAAAAATAGGCAACCATCATTTTAAATTATAATAATTAACCATTAAACATGGAATATTTATTTATACACATACACAGTTGTACGATTTGCGTAAAAGCTCTAATGAGAAATTTTTGCGCGCGAAATCACTCAAGCTGAAAATACAAGTTGCAATTGAGTTTTTTTTATTCATATTTGTCGTTTCCTATGTGGCTGTTAGAAATTTTTTTCCCTCTATCATTTTAATGGCGCAAAATCCGGTTGCAATTCTTAAGTGGAAAAACGGATTTGAGTTTCCATTTCTTTGATTAACAATTTTTTTTCAGAATTGCAACGAAAATGAAACACAAGTTGGCACTTCAAGGAATCGCTAGTGTTTTCTTGTTTATCTGTCTCAACGAATCATTATTTGCCATTTACACAGAACCCCAAATGTATTACAAAAGGCATTTTTTAACTCTTAGTTCAGTTGCAAAAGCTTCATTTACACAAAGAGGATATATTCAGGTAGAAATCTTTAAAAAATATGAATATACTATAAGGATTCCAAAAACAAAAAATATAAAAATTTAAGCTAATTTTCTATGTCCTTTTTCAGTTCCTGAAATATGTGGTTAACGCACCAGAAATGACTGATTATACCTTTTGTATATGGCTACAGAGTAATAATCTCACACATAATCATCCATTGTTGTCATATTCCAGTAAGTACGGTTTCATTCCATTTTTCCTGATGGCGTAAACAAAACATATTTTCTTTGTAGAACATGAAAAACAACGCTTAATCAGAGTTTGGTTATCGTCTCTTGGAAGTCATATAAATTTTGAATTGTTAGGAATAATGATTTTTAGCATTCCAGTGCACGCAATAGAAAATCAATGGTACCATTTTTGTCAATCTTGGAGTTCTATACATGGAGGCTGGAGTTTGTATTTTAATCGTAAACTATTGGCCAGTGGTTTGAACCGAAAGTATATATTTTTGTTAATTAATAGCAATCAATTATTGTTCTTATTAATTTTCAGTTAAAAAACAAGGTAATTCCTTCCGGTGGTGATATGGTTGTTGGCCAGGAATACACTGATTTTGATAAAGGCTTAGATGATGGTATCGAGGGAAATATATCTGGATTCAATCTTGTTTTAGCTTCAACTTTCAGTCCTCATCTTAATTACCATTCGAATCGTTTACTAAAACATGAAATTCTGAAAAAACCTTCTTCTATGAATGGTAAATACTTTCATAAAGTTGTTAATTCGAGCCCGGAAAAGTTGCTTAGCAGACGACAACTATGGGACGAAAGTTTGCAATTTATGCATAAGTTTATAACGCCTCTACCTCTGGAGAAATCCTCAGAAATTCTTTATCATTCAAAGAAAAGTTCATACGACTCCCCATTGTACCATAATATTCCATTAGAAAATAATAATCGTGTGTCATTGAATCAGTTCATTCAGAAACCTTTAGGGTTGCTGTTGGTCGAATTGAGTTACGATTGTAGTTATTTACGAGGTGCTCCTTTGAGTGGAAAAGGCGTGCTGATCAGCTGGACGAAAACGCCAGTTCGTGTATTTGGAGGTGCAATTTTGAAAACGGTTGCTCCATTTTGTGGAAAAATGAATTAAAACATATTTTGAATGTGATTTATGTGTTTTATTTTCTATTGTTTTTGTTATTTTATTAAATTACGTATGTGTGTACTTTTGGTTTATCACAATTTGTTCCCATCTATGTCCAAAATGAGAATTTATTCGAAATATGTCGCGTATAATGGAAATTATAAAGCGGTAATCCTTGAATAAAACTAAAAAATTAGAAAAAATTGTACGCGTATTTATACAATTCAAGTAAAGCGAAAAATGTTTCATAGAAAATGTCGATTCTATTCAAATATCGAACAAGGTACAAAAAAGCGCCACGTACCTATCTATTACGAATCGATTCGAGGACGACCTTCCTCAACGTTATAAATAACTTATTCATCATCGCATGTACGAACATCTAATTTGAATAAAGTATTTGCTTGAGCATGCTTGTAAGTGGTGCTTACACTCACAACTTCTTTGATAAAGTTAAATTTGAAAGCATGTTTCCCATCTTAACTTCCTCAAATAACTATTTGACACTAAATTTCTAGGAATTTTTTTTTATTGACGATTTACGCGGACACGTAACTTTTAAAAGTCTGTGAGTTCCTTAACTTACATCGATCACGTCATTTGGCGTTGACGTTAGGGAACTTTCCGTCGAATTTCTAAAAAAGGAAAACCGGTTTGTAGCATTTGCAAACTTTCTCACGAGGTGAATATTGGTCCTTTTTTGTATTCGGGTGTGATTTCAAGAAAACTCCGTTAGACGGAGACACAATCGTTTGTCGATTTCGGGCAACGTTCGTTCCTCAGTTTGCGCTTGCCGTCTTTTATGCTTCCGCTGTCGGCAGGCAGTGTAATATGTTTGACGGCACAAATTTGATCGATCCGGCGAAGTCGCCGGAGTTAGAAACAACCTCTTTCACATCCACGTGGGAGGATATGGACGCTTGTTTAACAGCCTTCGATAAAAATTGGTAAATACTTATTGTACTTATTCCAGTTTCGCTTATTTTTACAACAAATTAGGTTTTTACAGCACTGCGTTAAGATTAGCGTCATCTGTTTACTCATATACACACCACACATTGAATACATATCGCTTTATCGGTTCACAATGGTGTTGGCCAGGTGTGGGGCAAATTTTCATAAATGGGTGCTGAAATAGGGTAGAATTTTATTTTTCACTTTATGTTTATGAATGCGAAAAAGACTTTGGAATTCGATTCTGGCTCGACATAAAACGATCCTAATTTTATTCACATTCTACCGATTTTGTTTCTAAAACATAATGACGTTCTTTTTCGAGCAAAAAAACAATAATATATCGGCAATTGAAAGGCGAAAGAAGCTTATCTTTGCTTTTTTTATTGTAAAATTAAATAACAACAAATAACTTTTCGATGTTTCCTTATAAGACCGATAGGAAATATGAATACGCCTTGCTGGTTCCGTAACAAAAAAATGCAATGATTCATGCAAAAAAATAGAATGATGTGATAGGACTGTAATCGTTAGGTATACAGTGGTTCAGAATGTTGAGAAACTAATAATCTTTTTATTTACCTATCAACCTACCTTGCAGTAAAGCAAAACTCATTGTCAGTTCCTGCTTGAACGTATATAACAATTTAGTTGTTTTATCGGTTTATAAAAGGGCGTTTCAATTTTTATTATAATTGTAATGACTAAATTATTATATGTATTTCTAATTGAAATTTCATATAAAAATATATGTGAATTTAATGGTCTGCAGAGGCAAATCCTGTCAACTTCAGGCTACAAAAATGTAGTATTTACTGTGAATGTCCAGAAACATGTAAAAATTCTTCGTATTCTCCTATTGAGAGAAAACATACATAGATATAAAAGAAGATTTATGTGAAAATTATTATTCTCTAGAGCTTTAATGTGTTTTTGTGGCCTTTAGAATGTGCTTTAAATTTGGAAAACATTAGAACTCTGGAAGTTAAACTGTGTAAAAATGACTGTGACTTTTATTGAAAAATGGGCAGATTGTATTAATGTTCCAAAAATATCAAATTTAAAAAAAACGAAGTGATATTTGGGATAATTTTTAGTATGTTCTCTGGACTATTCGACACCATCTCTTGGGTGAATTTTTTCAAATAAAATTAACCCTCGAGCTAAAAATAAGCAAGATTTTTGACAGTGAAAGAGCCACGAATAGCCGAATTCAACAATCAAAGGACGATTTCCTGGTTGTAAGCAACCGTGACGGCATTATTTTGAGCACGCGATACCGGAGTTATTTTAACCTTTTCAAGAGTTTAAGCGTCAATTTTGATGCCGTAATTCGGCAATAGGTTTTTAACATTGATTCGACGCCACGAATTGGGTCATAGTCTGTGATAGCTTGTACCAACTCGAAAGGAAATTAAATTTTTCAATTATAATTATCGACTTTCCCAATTGTCAATAGGGCCATTTTCTAATAATATTAAAATATTTTATTCAAATAAATGAAAAAAAAAACGGAAAACAGTTTTTTGAAATGAATGTACCGTAATATGTAGTCGTATTATATTATAAAAAAATGACAGGAGCCACCATTGATCTTCTAAATATGGTGGTTTTTACTTATTCATTCCTTTCAAAAGTCCCTAGATTAACCGGAAGCTGCACAAAATAGTTTCTTTTTTCCGCAACGAATTTTACCGCATTGTTTCAAATAATAATTGTGCCAAGAACAAAAATTTGTTCTCGAATTTTGCCAAATTTCCATTTCACATGACACGGCAGTAAATAATAAAATTACTTCTAACTTCGTGGTTCATCGTTCATACATTTTATTCCTCCAACAATACGGCGATTGGTTGATTGAATGGCAAATTTGCAACTTTTGTTATCGGAAAGCCGACGACGTATTTTGCACCTTTAATTTAGTTTCTCCGAACTTCATTACATCCCTAAATACAGTTAAAATTGATCGGGAACATTTCGAATTTTCATTTTAATGTATTTGATGCGTTTTCCCCTCTCACTATAGTCTGTTCCATTTGACGAAAAATTTTTTTTCATTTTTCTAGCGATGGATCGTTAAATTATACAGAATTTAAAGCTTTAGCCAAAGCTCTCTTCCGTGATAGTACTGGGTCATCGTACAACGTGAAAGAAGATATTCTCAAAGAAATGTTCAATATATTTGATAAAAATGATGATGGACAAATTGATAGAAGCGAATTTTCCTTTTGCTGGAACAATTGGATTAAAACGGTACCATTATTTCACACATTAAACAAGCAAGTCCATTTAATATTTTAAAATTTGTATTTCGTAGATTGTGAGACCCGTTTCGGCGCTTCTTGTAATAGACGTCCAAAATGATTTCATTTGTGGTACGTTGGACATCAGGAATTGTGCAGCAAAGCATAATGGCGAGGACGTTATTGCGCCGATAAACGACCTTTTGGACACGATAGACTTTGATGCTGTTTTTTATTCGTATGATTGGCATCCAGAAGACCACGTATCATTTATTGATAACATACAGTGAGTGAATATACATTTTAAGTTTTCAGTAGATGGTTTGATTCAAAAGTCTTCGTCCGAGTGCGGAATTGTGAAGAAACTAGTTTTTGAATCATATAGTGAAAGTCGGATATTTTGTAATCACACCATGTATGCTTGTAGATCTGCATCTGGAAAATTATACTAAAAAAGGGCGATTCATCTCGAGATGTAAACTTGAGGTATGAAACGTCCGGTAATAAACTGTAATTAAATGTCAAGATTTTTCCACACATAAAGTTTTAAGGCAGTATTGAAAGCAATGTTTTCAAGGACAAAAATAATTCAACTGGAAACGATAACAAATTGAAATCTTAACATTCAACTTTTCAACTCTTATTTTCATTAGAAAAAATGATTTTTATTTCAATGTTTAAAGCATTCGAATAAATTCCGGTATATAAAATCCGGCAATATCGATTTATCTCAATTGCTTCTATAATTTAAACAATAAATTGAATGGGTTTATTTAGTGGTTGCATTTCTGATTGATTGGTGTAATAACAGGAGAGGATCACCTCGCAAATATGGGAATTGTACCGTATAACAATTAAGAGTATCATGAGTAGCTTAATTCAAATGAACATATAAAGTACTTTTCAATCAATTAACAGTAAAATATGGCTTCTTTTAGCCTAAGAAAATTACACGAAACGAGTACAGTTAAAACGGAACAAGCAAAAGTATATGACACCGTAATATTTGATGGAGATCCACCGAGAATGCAAAAACTATGGCCTCGACATTGTGTACAAAACACGTGGGGCAGTGAATTATTTAAAGACTTAAAGGTAATTAAGATGAAAATATTTATTGAAAATACCAACTAATTATAAGTCCATATTTTAGGTAGTGGATAATGCGGTGAAAATTTATAAAGGCACTAATCCAGAAATCGATTCTTATTCAGCATTTTGGGATAATTCGAAACTAACAGACACGAAAATGGATGCACAATTGAAAATGAGGAATATCACTGATGTCTACGTGTGCGGAATTGCTTATGACGTTTGTGTGGGTAAGTTAGCTTCCCTATTTTCGATTTTAATCAAGATCATTGTTTGAAAATGAGTCGGGCATTTTAGGCGCGACAGCGGCAGACGCCATTTTGAGTGGATTCCGAACAATACTTTTAGATGATTGTTGTCGAGGAGTAGATCTTTTGGATATTGAAAAAACAAAAGATAATATTATTAAAAATCATGGCATCATTGCCAATTCCAGTGACGTTCCAGATTTGGTTAAGGGCCACGATAGAAGACCAGAATTGGGTTATAAGTTAGCATTAAATTTATGTAAAAGACTTGAAAAATAGAATGAAATGAATGATTTGCTTTTAGATATGCATGTGTTCTTGATTTCTAAATTAATGCTGTACATTTTTTTGTTTTTAGTTCTTGGTTTTCGTATAATGTTACCAGTAGATGAATAAAATTTTAAATCATAATGGTTTCATTAAATTTTTAATTTTTAGGCGATGAATAATAAAATTTCGCTAATAATCCAGGTGTTCAGTCGCCAAAAAGTCAACAATTTTCTATTAGAAGTGATCTTAAGAATCGATGCAGTTAAAATATCACACAACGTTAATTATAAGTTGTTACCATTTGGTGTAACTTCAACTAAAGTCGACAAAAGTTATTTCAAATAACATCGAATTAAAATCGCAATTAAATTTTCTAGATGTGGCTTAAAACAACAAATGGCTAAATATTTAGTTTAAATTGCCAGCTTTAGATTTTCTTATTTAAACCCTGCTAATGTTGCGAACAATGACCGTCAAGCTAGTCAAACCGCAGGAAAATTAGAGAGATTTCTGGACTCTTAATTTTTCGTAATCCTACACATTAATTACGACGTACTCGAGTGAAATGTTGCGTTGTTATTTCATAAAATCCTGTTTACACCTCATTTAAGGCAACAGGTTGATCCATTAAGTACCTTATTGACTAGAAAGGAATTTTAATTGCTATATCTCTAGTGATATCTGGAATACCAATGGCGTATAGTCCAGTTATCAGTCAAATGCAAAGCTCACTAATTAATTTCAGTTTAATGTTACAAGGGAATTATGATTTTGGTGAAAGTTGTCTAGATCTCGAGGGTGTTGGTCAAGAATCATGAAAGAGTGTGGTAATAAGGCTGCAAGTTTATTTTTGCATAGACTGATTCGTATATGGTCCTAAAAACAATCTAAGAAAATTGAATTTTACGACCACCTATATTCGAATAAGCCAAAATCTACATATTCTCACCCTATTTTTTATGTATAATACGAGACTGTGTGTAACAAATCTTTTTCTTTCTTATTATTATTAATTTTCACTTACACAAGTCTTATTATTCTGCGCAGTAGTTAATTTACACGCAAACTTCGTTTCAACATTAAATTTTAATTGGTTGGGATACATGAAAAAAAAAGAGCGTAACAATCAAAATGGAACATGGGCAAGTTACTACATTTGCTAAATTATTGACGTTACGTTTGACAAAAGTTACTACACATATGAGGTCTCGCTTACTTTTTCATTATAAATTTTTAATTTCGAAATTGCTAATTATTTTTAGTTTAATAATTTCCTGTTGCACGTTGCAATTTTTTGTTTGGAAGGGCAGGGCATTCCTAAATTGTCATTAAAATA
Organism: Hypothenemus hampei; assembly: GCA_013372445.1. Lineage (NCBI taxonomy): Eukaryota > Metazoa > Arthropoda > Insecta > Coleoptera > Curculionidae > Hypothenemus > Hypothenemus hampei. The sequence continues at coordinate 123,873 of JABRWK010000100.1, read as the reverse complement.
TTAAATGTAACTTATCAAGAAACAATAAAGCCAGATATGTATTAAAAAACAAATTCCTTGTTCCAATCCATCATCTGGAATATTAGAAATATTTTATTTTATAATTGAATTAAATCTATTTAGAAATAGTACAATAGTGCAGAATTTTATTTGTTCAAATCCTGGGAACTTTATGGAAATTTACTTTCTGTAAAATTTTCAAACCAACCATATAAATTAATGTTCCTAAAAGAATATCTAATATTTATTTATTTATTTTTTTTAAATTATTAAATCTGCATTTTTTTTTAATTGCAGTAGTGTAATTTTATTCTTTACACATTTAATGGTGATAGAACTATAATAGTTCTGTAGTTTCATTACAATGTTAATAACATTTTAACAACTTCATACTTGACAGAGTTCAAGACTATCTACAGCACAATTTTGTGTAATTACACCTAATAATGGCTAAATTGTGTGTAATGATGTAATATCAGAACGGCTTCCAGATCCTAAACGTTAGAACTTCCACACGCCATTTAGCAATAAATGTATAATTTTTTTATACAACTTTTTCACTATTAAATTTCAATAATCGAATCGTATGACAACCTTTCGAAGTGAATAAAAGTTTCTTTTACTAAGGAGGTTTCACAAGCTAATAAACAATAGCTAATTTCATTTCCCAACAGTTAAATGAATTCTACCGTCAACTAATAATGAGGAAATTGAAACCTGGTTATTTCCATTGTAAGATGGCTTAACATACATTTAATGACAATATATTATCTCGAGAAAATAGTCTGTTTGAATCGACTTTAACAGTACGAATCAACTTCCAAACTCTTCTTCTAACACACAGTTATCCGGCATATTAAAATAGAACGGAATATACAGGATGATTCATTTAAAAGCGAATCACTTCTATGACTTTTTTATTTATATTCTGTATTTAATAGTTAATATCTCAAAAGGTAGAGAGGGACCTGAATTCAGTGTTGAACTTTATTTTTTCCTAAATGAATTCCTAAATCTCTTTTGCCAATTTCAGTAGAGAAAAATTATAGTTGTACTAGAAGTAGTAACAGATGTGTTCCGCCTTTAAGTGGACCACTCTGCTTTCACGAAATTTAATACATTAACTCAATGTTTGAGTAGTGTTATTTCCGAATTCTCGTAATATTTTAGATACATTAACACCTTAATGTCAACAATCGTCTACTGAAATCTTAAATTTTCAAATTAGTCGACCAAAACACCCCCAACACATTCAACACACCAATTTGTACGATTTAAAAACATTGACCTTTTAAAAAATTATATATATATATATACATACATAAAATAAACGTCTATGCCCTTTTAAATTATGCGTCTGACCTTTTGGCAACTCGTTTGAGAGCTCATCGAACACGACAACAACGGCTTTTGCGCCCGATTAAATTGTGACAGTATTAAGTTAATATAAACTTTCTTTTAATTCAATTTATTTCCATTTGACAGCTTTCAGGTTAAGGTTCAGCCCTTGGCCCAATATGTATGTATGTATGCCAGGTAAATACATTAATGTTATTACAAAACTGTTCATTCTCTGAAATATATAGCGTAAATCTATCTAATCCATTAACGAAATGATTTATTGTTAAACGAGAGGTAGCAGTTGAACGAGAGACTCCATCAAATTTTTGATATAATGTACCCACTCAATGTAAATTTAATTTAAATTTCTAAAACAATAATCGACCTTAGATTTAGTGATGTATATAAAGTAAAAAATAGAATATTTTAGTTACTAGCGTCAATTTACATTCAAACTGTATGGCATGCATGTGTGCTGATGAGAACATGCAGTCGTATGGCGTAACATATAGTGTTTTACATTGTTTTGTTTGCTCTAGAATATGTACGTGTCAATATAGTATAACATCTATATTAATAATAGAGATCTTCTTGCAAATTGTCAAAATACATACTAACTTCTTAATTACTATCATTAAAATCGTAACATGGGACAATTTACAGAATTTCAGAAAATAAAAGATGGAGTCCTTCAGGATATTCCTTTATATGAATTGTTTTTTTTATTTAGGAATAGTGAAACTCTCCAATTGTAAAGTGAACGAATTTTCAATTCCATTTCAAATACTTACCACAAACTGCAATTTCCTATCTCTTTTAGTTTTCGAGAGAATTCGAGATAAAATTGAATTTAATGGAAGCGATTACTTGATAATGTCAAACGGTTTCAAATGTAAGTTATGGGCCGACATGCAGCCCATAATAATAAAAATAACCAACTAATAATGACAGCGGCTTACGCAACGTTACGTCTGTCGGTGTCCAAAATTCAGGTCAACTTACCTGAAACAAGAAAAATAATTTAGGATAATAGGTGTAAAGCCTTAGACAGACTGTTGAGATAAAAATCAATTATTGTCCATAGCGACAGGGTTCTTTCTTATTGAAAATTATTACTGATCGATTCGAGAGGTCAAATAACATTTGAATGTTGGAAGTTACCATTTTTCCAAGGTTGAAAGCTCAATGAATCAGTTCAAATTAGTACCGTCATTATGAACTTATATGTAAATGTATACGAAAAGAATAATTGCGTAAACCTAGGAGAATAAATTCTAAGCCGAATTTTAGGCTTTTAAATAAATTTTAATGAGGAAGTTGAACCATATACTATGTGATTAGTCATAACGCAATTCGTCTAATTGAAATTAAATTCGTTAATATCATATCCGGATAATTCATAGTTAGGAATATTAATAGTTCTAACTAATGCGTCCATTAGATGAGAACTATGAAATAATTCAGGTACATATTATTCAAAAAATAAATGAGTCAAAATTTCCATAAATGTAATTAGTTACAACGTAGAAAAACCTGGGGGAGAGTCTACTTATCTATCTACATAGTTTAAAAGGGGTGCATTTGTTAATTAACTAATTTTATTATGTTACCTACTTTGTAGTTTGAAATTCGCTTTCGTCGACAATTGTACCTGTAGTTGGATGTAATAACCGGTTTAGTATTCTAGATGGAATCAGAATTTGAATAGAAATATATTCATTGTCTAATAGGATTAAGTACAAAACTATTCCAAAGTGATTCTGATTTGTGCAAGGGACCAAATGATAAATTTTTAAATAAATTAAATTAATTCAAGTAAAAAGTGAATATAAAAGATGTTAAAAGTAAAGAATTAAATCTGATTGGTCAGTGGATTCTTTTTAGTGCTTTTCATCCATATGTAGAAGAAATTTTACCATAATTTTTTCAAATTCAAATTGTATTTACTTTGCAAAAGCATTCTGAAAAAAGTAAAGGTAACTTTATTACATAAAAATCTAGTCTTGCACGTAATCTCGCCTGCTTTGTCCATGTCATGATCTAAATTGGTTTAATCCGATCGTTTCAATTTTTTATACTAAAATGCAGTACGCTGTTTTGATAATTGTTGCTGACTTAACCGTTTCTCGATACAATACGGCAGTTTATAGCTTTGTATCATTCTGTACATATATGGAAACATATGTGAGTGGAGCGTATAACTCATAGTGATGCTAAAAAAGGGTACACTAAATCACTCTGTTGATTTTACGTTTAAAACAAAAGTGAAAGCACTAGATGTATGTAATAAATTTTGAGAAGTACTGTTATCTTAAGAATTTGTCACTGTTTTAGTTTACGAAAACTGCGTATTACATTGTTCTAATTGAGTGAATGTTTTTATTAAAGATATTGCATTTCAATAACTATGTTTGCATTCATAAATCGTGTTCAGACATTTCAAAAGAGTTCAAACTATATAATTTATGAATAACATAATATCCAATTTTGATCCGGTTACAAAATAGTCATTTATGTAATAATCATATAAAATAATGTATAGGGACATAAGCTCGGGAGTTCTGAGCAAAAAAATACCGAACGAATGTTACAAAACATCTTTACCTAGGCGTTAAATGCAATAATTTTTCTACAAGCGAAATTATAAGGAAATAAATATTAGTATTTAATTTTAACGTAAAATTTGTTAAATGTTGTTGATTCAAAAATATTTTAACAACTTAACTAACATTTGCCACAAAAATTTACTATACCTACTACACAGGATATCTCAGAAGTCTCGTCCCACAGCCACACCATGCTATTGGGTGGATTCACTTAATGTGGGAAGAATGTTAGAAAAAATCTTTTCCAAAAAATGGCTGAGTTATAACTGTTCAAAGTTGGGAACTTTATCAGGCTCTGACGCAATAATTAAAGTGAATTATGTAATTGACATCATAGGATACTGATCCTGTGTTGCCTGCTAACGCGTACAGTCGAAAAAAATTCGATTTTTGCAGCTAGTTTGAGAAAAAACAAATCTTGGTTTTCGATCATATTACCATGAAAAATGAGCCGTCACCATTACATTACATTAAGGTAAAAACATTTTAAGGTATAAACCTGTCACTATTATTGTCAAATCCAAATGATTGTATTGTTATTTTTTATTTTTTTATAAATTAAAAAATAAACAAATAATAAGGTTGATATACCTGCTTATGTATTGAACTTATGTATGTACTTAGATTATGATCAGACGTTGCCGCATTGTGCATTCACATATTTGCTTATAACTCAAGATCAGCCATTTTTTGCAAAAAAAATTTTCTAACATTTTTCCTACGTTCAATAGGTCCCCCCAAGAGCGTGATACAGCTGTGGGACAGGACTTCTGGGACATCTTGAAGAAATATCAATTTAGTTAGAACGATAACAGTTTATATCAGTACCAGAGAGGTAATTAGTCATAACTCCACTTTTACTTGATAAGAAATATTTTTAAAATGCATTTATTTTATTTTCTATTGTGGTAAAAAATGGTAAACCACGTATTGACGGTTTTTTAATTTTGAAAATGTAGTTTATCCATTTATCACTGAGATAGCATTGACACTTGTTTTGCTCATTACTGAAAATTCCCATTTATGCATATATGACTGTTTATCTCTGTGGTATTGATATACATATACCGGGTGTTCAATCGAAAAGCTTCCACTTAACTCTTTGAGCCGTGACGGGATAAAAAGTGATCCACCATGCATATTTACGTATCAAAAAGATGAGTCAATTTTTATCCCGTTGTGCCTCATAAGAGTTAAAATTTTTTGCGTTTGCAAAAAAATGGGGAAACGCTCGGACTCGTCAATTTTTTATTTTAGAGAAACACATTTATTTTGTATTTTTATGAATTCAACTTGCACCCCCTAGCAGGGATGCTAAATGGAAGCAGGAGTTGAATGATACCTCGTTTTGAAAAATATCAAATTCTTTTTCCAGAGGCATCAATTTTTTTCTAATTAGATTGATATTTTTCGAGAAATTTAAGTAATTTTTTTTATTTGAAGTTCAGCCAAACTGATAAAAATAAAATTAAATTAAAATGCTTATTTTTAAAGAAGAGAGAAATAATTTATACCCTTTCTTCAAGAAAATAAGCTATTTTTACATTAAAAAACGCACAAAAAGCTTTTGTTTCATTTATGTAACATTTATTTGTGCTGATACAGTAAAATTGACAAGTGGCATTTTAATTTAATTTTATGTTATCAACATGGCTGAACTACAAATGGAAAAAACTTTTACTTAAATTTCTTGAAAAATATCAACTCAATTAGAAAAATATTGATGTTTTTAGAAAGAGAATTTGATGCTTTTCATAACTCGACCCTTGTTCCCATTTACGATTTTGAGGGTTGGGTGGCATCTTCGCTAGGGGGTGCAAGTTGAATTAATAAAAATACAAAAGAAATGTATCCCCTTAAAATCAAAATTGACAGGTCTCAGGGTTTTCCCATTTTTTTTTGCAAATGCAAGAAAACTTAGGTGGGAACTTTTCGATATGACACCCGCTATACAGAATTCTTTATATACTAGTATATGTTTGGATAAACAAATATAATGAACAACTTTTTTGTGTCTGTGTAAAGTGACGTTTTATAATCCTTTGTAGAAAAAAAAAATATTTCTCACATTTATTTTCTTCTATTAGACGAATCCATTGTAAGAGCAACTATAATAGTTCTCACATAATCATTGTTTTAATTACGTAAAATTAATAATTCGGGGATTTCCTGTATTCAAGGCCTAACCACTACTAGTAGCGAAAGGGAAAAAATATAAGATTTCAATAGGCTTCGAAAAATATTTATTTTTTTCACAAGGCAAAATCGAGGTTCACAAAAGGAACTTCTTTTTACCTAAATTTTTTGTTTAACGTCAACTGAAAATAATTTTTGCGACGATCAAAGTGACCCTATAAATTTTACCTCAAATGACATAACGGTTGAATATCATTGGGTTGTATTCTTTTTGTGCGAAAATATGAAATTAGTGGCCTTCAAGAATGCGTCAGATTTATAAATTAACCCGGATATCCTCAATACAAATAGTCGATTATTAATAATGATTCAGTTATAACACTGCACATTGAAATGCTTTCCAATAATAAAAGAGCTTCATAATACTTAAAATCCATTTTCTTAATGGATAAGTTTTCCTTTCAAGACAATCACGACATCGTTAAATTACGAAAATATATATCACATTACCAAAAAAAAAAACTAAGGAGTTGCGTAACACGTAAGGCGTATAATATTTTTTTTAATCGATCACTTTCTCCATATCACGATATACATATCGTAATCATATTGAAGTTTGAGAAATGAACCCTGTTCCACAACTAAATATTTGAAAGTATATGGAATTCAACAAGATACGCACAGAAATTTTCAATATTTATAAAATCAATTACGCGTTCAATTAAAATAATAATTTCCCGATCCTCATAACGAATAATCAAAATATTTGGTTGCGAAAATAATTTTGCTGCGCCCATGGTCGACATTATCACTAACGCCTTTCCTGTATTAAATCATTTAAATGATTATGCCTTGTTCGTATAATCCTCGTTTTATTGCAGTTTAAAAGTGATTTTACTATAATGAAATTAAGATAAATTCTTTTTCGTGCCGAACAGGTTCTTCCTTTCTTTGATCAAAATATGTAGGTATATAAATGTTTAGCAATCGGCAATAAGAACCGAAAGAAGTCTGCATCAAAAGAGAATGTTGAATATACTTCGCAGGCCCACTTACACATATTATTTTAATCCTACATAGAAGAATGTCTTCGCCAATAAATGCGAGCTATCAATTTCCATTTTCTCCTTATGCATTGGACGATTTCTTAATCAAATACTAGGACAACAAACGTAAATTTGTTAAATAACATATAATTCGCATCGAATCTAAACAATTTATGTACAGATCCATTGATAAAAGATGCTGAAAAGTATCACGAATGTTGCATAGGTGTGAGATTACATGAGCATTATTAACAACCAGTACGAGGGGAAAGTGAGTGAGTGAGTCCCCCTTCTCGAGTCCAAGGAGGAACTTCCAAGATACACACAGTACGACCGATTGACCGAATGTTGTATTCGAGTGAAACCAAAAAGAACGGTTGGTTCTTGGACGCTGATACTTCCGCGCGCGCGTATTCTATTTAATTAAGAGCGTGATCTGGTATTTGTGGAAATTGATTTTGATTGGATTTCTTTTGATATTTTTATTGTGAGTATTAAATAAAATTTTTCCTGGAAAAAGTGAATAATGTAAAATACGTTAATTTTTTTCTCGAAATTTATGAAGAAAATTGATCTGACTGCTCTCTTTGTAAATAAAATTTTTCATTAAAAATATGCTAATTTTTCATATAAAATTTATAACGGTCTGACGAGCTCTTGCATTTTATAATTGTTTATTTGGTAAGAACAAAAATTTATTTTTATTATTGATATAAGAGGATAAAACAGTAAAAGTGTATTTTCATTATTGCTAAACCGATGATGGATGATGTCCTATTAGAGGCATTATACCTTCTTTTGGTGGAAAATGTCTTGTTTTTGTACAAAAGATAATAAATTACTACGCCAAGAGAGATCTAGAAGCTTCCTGACCTTCTAAACGTAAAATTTGCTTGGGAAATTTTCATATTTTTTTTGTCGTAAATGGAAGTAACTCATAACCAGCCAAGGATAATACAAAAACACATATTTATGTAGGTCAACCCTTAATTCAGAAGAAAAAGTTATTAATCATTGGTACAGAATATTAAATGGAAGAAAATTTAATGTTGTTCCGGTGTTTTTATCTTTGTTCGCAAACTTAATTGGTTTTATCTAATTATTTCCTGAGCGTTACAAAATGTTTTGTAGAAATTCCGCTAAACTGCTACGAATGCATTCATTAGGTACTCTCAAGGATTCCAAACATTTTCAATTCTTGTCTTGATTCCGTCTTAAAGAATTTCAAGTGAATGTCTATGTATGTAGGATGTGTTTACTCTCTATTTAAATTCACAAACTCATTGCAAAATGATTCTGAAAAAAAAAACAATATTTTTACGTTTGTCTAAAAAATGTCTTTTTGAAAACTGGTTTTCTTAATAAGCATTTGTTGGCTGGTCTTTTATAAATTCTTAGGAAAATGTGAGAAGGATTTTTTGTTCAGAAAGGATCACGTTTGTTGGTAATTGAAACGTGTTTGTTTTCTCCGTATATATTTTGAGCGTTAGAACAACCTTAACAACAAATACAACTTTAATATGAATTTATCAACTCGGCTTGGAATTCTTTAATAACTCCTATTAAAATAATTGTTTACGTAATATAATAATATTACAGTATAAAGGACGGTAATAATAAAATTAATTAAATGAAGTGATAACAAGTATTTATTACCACGGCCTTGCGTTTCGATACAAAAACATTATTTCGAAGAATCAGTTAAAAAACAAAACATTACAGTCATGTAACCCACACATCCACCTATCCACTGTAAATAAAACATCATCTGTCTATTCAAATCAAGAAAATGTCGTCCCCTTCACTTGTTAGAAATCTTATTTTTGACAACAACCGTCAATATTGTTAATTGACCACAATATTTCCTTACATCACATCGTCTAATTTATGTATATGACTTCCGTCATATTCGCACATCATTTTATTGAACGGGAAACGTGTCAGGTCACGTCGATTTCACTACATTCTCTTCGGCCCATCAAACCAGATTAATTAAACATGATATAGTCGATGACTAGAATCAAATATAAAAAAAATATTTCCATTTTCAGATGACACTGATTGGATGTCGACGAGCAGCATGAAGATATCAAGTGTTCGATTTCTGCAAACGTTTTGCGCCTTGATCGTTACAGTCACAGGCGACGTTCATGACCCTGAATCGTGGCAACCGCTCTTACACAACGATTTCTTTCACGGCCCCGCAAAATCTTCGTTTGGAAGCGGTGGATTTGGACTTTTAGGAGGAGGGTAAGCTTCGTTATTAAATTAGGGTTTTGTAATTAACTACTGAGAATTGGAAGAAGTGGCTAAATATGTCCGAATATCTATAGAAAAAGTACGTTTTCTCCGAATATGTGGAGAATGTGTGCAGTAGAGCATCACTTACAACAGAAAGGTAGTAAGTAGTCAGATTTATTGCTATTTGGCAAATAAATCTCAACGAGAATCTTTGTTGTACTTACTGACACATAGAGGGAACAAGAGTGGGACAAGGAGTCCATTAGGGAGATAACTGAGATTGAAATTAAAGATTTAAGGAGCCAAGCCAAGCCAAGGGATGGGAATCTTTACTCACAGGGGCGGCTTGAACTCATAACGTTATCGTATAATATTTTATGTAATTGGTTAGTCTGAACCGAATACATAATAATGTGTAACTCAACAATTTCTCTTCCTTTTCATTATTGTCATCTATTGTTGAAGAACTTGTGCTTATAGTGGATGCACGCATCATCTTCAACAAGAATCACGATTCTATTGAAAACATATGCGGCACTTGTAAAACCTTTGTTTTAATCATGAAAAATTTAAATAAGCTAGCATTCAATGTCTTGCTATAACGATTTTAATTTTAGATATCATCCAGAAGAATCGATTCCTGAAAGTAATCAGGATCAATGCGCTTTATATAAAGTCGGATTCACACAGGACCTCTATTTTCAATATGTACAATACAAAACTGATATACCAGATTTGAAACAATTCACTTTGTGTTACTGGGCTAAATTTACCAATCATTCCAATGACCATCCTATTTTCTCATATGCAGGTGAGTCACTAACGAAAAAATTGCGTACAAACTCAAGTTAAATGCGATAACCTTTAGTCTAGAATAAGGATTAAATAGGTGTTAATTGGCTAAGGCTAGAAAATATTTATGATGTAAATAAACAAAGTGTATAGTCTACTAATAACAAGAAAAAATAATTTTTTCAACTGTAATGTTACGTAACTGAATGAAATTTAAATTTGCATTTGGTTCAGTAGCGATTTTAAGCCATACCTACCTAACATCACACTTCCTCTTTGTTCCGAATGAAAGTGAAATTATCCGTACATACATTATTCAAATGCTATGATCAGCACCTGTTGTTTCGATAAAGCACTAAAAACTTTCTTTAAAAACACTTACTAAGTGATTTTCCGTGATTGACGAAATTGGACGAAAGATTATCGGAGGTTTGTTATTGTACGAAAGAAAGGTTCTACACGATTTTTTTTCAAGAGTTATCGGAAATTTCACTTAGTCAATAGATAATGACGCAACAATTGTTCCTGCAGTAGTGTTTAGAAATAAATTTAGTTGATCAGGTTATTAGAGATGTTTCTTTAGGTAATTTTATAAGAAACATACATAAAACTTTATTGTAAAATCCAGTTTTATACAATAAATTCACTCAAAATTGCTTTTTGCATAATATCATCAAAAAAACTAATCTTAACAGATATTATTTATTATTAATTAGGCTACATTTAATCTGAAAAATGATTCGAGATACTGATAAACTGCAAGTTATATGCCTGGGTTGAAATTAAAATTTAGAAAGGCAGTAGTAATTGTGAAATAAGAATAATTATTGAAATGCTATAATTCTTATAGGAAATTTGTTTTAAATGACGCGGCGTTATTATAAATTATACAGAGTGGAAAGGATAAAAAATATACATATTCTCCCAAAAATGTTTAAAAAGTTTATAGGAATACGTGACAAATTCGTTAACACGATATGGATACTGAAACTCTTTTTTACTAAACAACTTGGAAAGTACACCGTCTCTAATCTCCAAATAAACAAAAATTAAAAAATAGCGGAACTAATAAAAAATAACTTATGCATTTCCTATGCTTTAGTGATCATTTTACATAAACCCGCACCACAGTAAATACAAAAATCTTATGTATCCACCACTCCACTACTTTCATTTCCCATTTCTAATAAAAATAAAAATTTTCCAGTTGATGGCCAACCCAAAGCAATCAATGCTTTGATTACCAATACGGAACGTTCCAGTTACTTCAGTTTAAATATCGATGGGCACACGTTTTACCGTCTCAACTATCCTCTAAGACTAAACAGATGGTATCATACATGTCAGAGCTGGAACGGCAAAACTGGTGAATGGCAAATTTGGGTTAATGCTGAAAGGGTGGGCCGAGGATTCCACAATAGAGTATGTTATTGAAAAAATATTTATATCTACTATAGTTTCTGTTCTAGACTATGCGAATTATTTATTTGATAGCTTTACGTGAAAGATTGCAAAAATTCCAACTCGAATGCCCCTCTAAATTAGATTCCGTGAAATATTTCCTGTTCTTTTTCGGGATTCAAAACGTTTGTATATTTTAAGCGTCACCCAAATGTTACTTCTTGTAAAGAGTCGGAGAGAATCGGAAATAAATTTCCAGCGTCGTTTTCCTATTCCTCGCATGATATATTTTCAAATTATCGCAAACATATGTATGAAGTACGTTTCGTTAAATGTTAACTGAAAAAATTGAAATATTTTTCAGCTTGTTGGGCATGTCATTCCCTCGGGAGGAATTGCTATTACTGGACAATCGCAAAATCAACTCGGTGGAGGTTTCGAAGAGGGATTTGAAGCCCCCAAAGGTACAGTTTAGTTAGTTTTAAAAAGCAATAATTTCTTATTCCCTAAATTCTAGGTTCCGGTGGAATGTTAGGGGAAGTAACAATGTTGCAGCTTTATAGCGTAGCTTTAACCGCAGGTAAAGCTCACAAAGATCATAAACACCATCACGCTCATCAATACGACCATAATGGTAATGCAATAACGACGCCTGCCCCAACTACCACTATTCGTCCATCACTTCCCACTCATCCACTTTTAACAGGAGGTCAATTAAATAGAGGTACAAGAATTAATTTCGCTACGGGTCAGCAACCTCAAGTAATTCAAGGACAGCAATACAATGTGGGTTTTGCAAACGGGCAACTAGTTGGTGGAATTGTGACGCAACAGTTAACCAAGGGGGCTCAACAAGCTGCTCAACTTGCTCAAATCGGACAACCAGGTATTCAACAGCAAATCGTTCCCCAACAGTTCGTTCAACAAGCTCTCCTACCTCAAGGAGCTGGAAGCTTCGGAACTCAATCGTTTACACTAGATGATGTTTCATATGGTACTAGACATAGTGCTAGATTGAGAAACCCCGCTAACGTACAATATATAGATACTTATGGCGGTCATGCGTTGTTCAAAAGACACAACAAAGCTGACAAAATTGAATCTAAGTCTGAAGAAGCTGTATACGAACATCAGCCGAAATTCGGCGACAAATTACCTGAAACTTCTGCAAAACAAAAACGAGAATTGTTCATAGCAGGAGGAACTTTATTTGATGATGGCCTAGTCAATGGACCTTCAGTAGGAAGTGCCGCTTATCAACAAAGTCTCTTATATGGACTCGCCGGTATTGGGAATAATGAGCCGATTTTGAAGCAACAGAAAGAGAGCGATGAGCGCGAACCGGCTGAAGCCGAAGTAAAAGCGGTTATGAATATTTGTACCGGATGCGATCCAGAACCTTTCGATAAAGCTTTGGTGTTCGGTTGGCGAGCGGTACCGAAAAAACTATTTTCCGGTACGTTTTACACTGCCGCGGTGCCACAGTGTCGGGTATTTTAGGTTTTAGCACTCTTGTAAAATATTTAGAAAATAAGGTCATTTTCATTTGCCATCACTGTTACCAAGTGAAAAGTCATCTGGTCATAATATTTATATGTTAATTTAATGCCGTTTTTTTATAAAAAAAAGGCTGAAGAGAATAAACATTAAAAAAAAAACATGCTTTTTGATCTACTACAATTAATGACGAAGCGAATCAATACTTATGTTTGGAATATTTTAAGTATCTATGTATCTAGATTCACTCGAAATCTAATCAAAGTTAAATTAATAATTCCGCTTTCCATCCATTCAATCTGAATTGCGCATAATCTAATCTCTTATAAACTACCCATATTGAAAATTTGGGTGACGATGAACTTTCAAAACTCCTTGAAAGAGGTTTTCGCTATTCATTGTTCTTATAATGGGAGCATCGCTTTATGTAGTTCCTCTAATGAACCCTTCAAAATTATCAAGAATCCGTTAAAGCGTTAACCCATAAAAAAAAGAAAACTCTGGCGTTTTTTTTAAGACAGGAAATTAAAGAGGAAAAGTTCAACTTACCTTACTCTTATGAATGTGTTGATGTTGGTATTCCGAATCGAATTCGGGTTCTGAAAAATAGCTGGGATCCTCGAAATGTCCAACACCTCCTGCTATTCCTATTCCTGCCATTGGTAAGCCACCGGATACGTCTGCAGATTCGAATAATCGTAATACGGAGCGATCTCTTATTTCTCTCAAGTGGGATCTGCAAGAATTTCAAAGAAATTTAAATTTATTATTTGAGCATTATGAAAAAAAAATCTTTTACCTTAGGTCTTCAAGTTCGTAAAACATATCTTTTGACGAGTCGTGAATGTAGATTTTAACGTTAGGCGAATCCAAATATTCCATGGTAAGTTGCTTTGGAAAAGATCTGACAAATAGTGCCTTAACTGTATCGATTGAGGTGATTTCGTTAGGTAGTAATGCCCTTTTTGTCTCGTTTCGATATTGGAGAAACACCAACCCTGTAATAAGAGAAAATCCGTTTCAACTGAAATAATTTTTCTTTTATTATTGATGAAGACAGTTCAATTGTAAATTACAATTTAATAACAAATTATCACTATTCTAGCATTCTAAGCACTATTAAAAGGCAATAAGCTCTTAAAAAATTTAATGTCAATGGTAATGGTAATAGAAAGTTACAATTAATTAATTTATTTCCTTTTTAAAATAAACATATTGGTTTTTGGATTACATTAAGACGCCGACCATGAACCAGGAAATAGCTTGTCCTTGACGATTTACTAGTAGACGCCCACAACGAGCTACGATATTTCGGTTTTACATTGTATCTTTTCGATGCCTTTAAAAAGGTTGACGTGTAGAATAGATTGTGTTAAAAGTGTTTCGTTAGAAAATAACAAAAATGAGTGTATAATGGAAAAACACATCGGCGATCTTTAAAGTGGCCAATGGATTAAAGACACTTAAGATAAAACAATAAATTTATTTGACTGTTATACCATTGTAGTGCATTGATTAACAATTAATTTACAAATTCAAACAATTGGCGATAGAAAATATTTGCTACTGATAAAATTATCATTCACGTACATACATATACATATACCGCACACTACATATGTCAAAGAAACTGTTTTTTTTTTAAGTATTCTCATTAAAATGTTTAAAGTCAGTGTTACATTTCTAATAGTAATAATTGGTAAGCATTTTTCGAATTGTATGGCTGTCTTATAATGGAAAAAATGACAAACAAGCATATTTTCATGAAATTTAAATTTGTAAATAACTACCTATCGTTTATGTTGTTTGGAAACTTTAATTTTATTTTGTTGAGATTGAAGGTTATGTTTTGGTTTACATGATAAACCAGAAACTATAATATTGTGGTTCAAAGAGTAACCGAAATATTTAAATGAAATACAAATCTTTTGTTTGTTTGAATTTTTCGTTCATTGAAATTGAAATTTTTTTATTATAATTCTAATCGATTTAAAACCTTTTCTGTTGAATGACCATATTTATACAAGAAAAGGCACCGAAAGGCATGCCGGGTAAATATGATGATTGCAAAATCACTCGAATTACTACAAATTAAAACTACACCATATTATCTGAAAGAAATTCAGATTCTATCTTCTATTTTGAAATAAAAAAAACTAAGATTCAAAAAGTAAATTTTAATACTCTTCATTTTAGTTGATCTGCTTGCAACTTCTGGAGATTTAACAGCAACATGGACGTCCCCAATGTTCTCCAAATTAAATAGCACTGACCCTACAATAAATCCAATGGGCCGACCGATTACAGAAGATGAAGATTCTTGGCTGGCCAGTTTGTTAAATATAGGTGCGGTGTGTGGAGCATTACCAATAGGGTTCATAGCTGATAAAATTGGACGCAAATACACCCTAATTATACTGGCGGTGCCTCATATAATCGCCTATTTCATTTACGCGTTTGCCAATAATATTTATTTATTTTATTTGGGACGAATTATAAGTGGAATGAGTGAGGGTGCTGGTTATGCAATTTTACCCATGTACGTCGCCGAGGTGACTGATGATTCTAATAGGGCTACGCTTTCGGTTACACTGAGTATCTTTTGGGCATTAGGCAACTTTATTCCTTTTGCTATTGGTCCCTATTTGCCAGTTAGGACGTTCAATTTAATTTTGGCTTGTATTCCTTCGTTATTTTTAGTTTTGTTTTTAATTTTTGGTACTGAAACTCCACATTATTTAATGCAAATTGGAAAGTTGTCTGAAGCTCAAGATGCAATACAACATTTGAGGTCATGCAATTCTAATGAAGCTGCTAAAGAAGTTGATCTATTGAAGGAACGTTGCCAAATTGAGGAAGATGGCAGTTTCCTAGATATTTTACGAGTTCGCGGTTTAAGGAAAGCGTTAATTATATCAGCTACTTTGATAATTCTTCAACAATTTTCCGGAATAAATGCAATTCTATTTTATTTGGAGCCGATTTTTGAGGCTGCCGGTACCAATATATCACCTTCAATTTCATCAACTATTAGTGGAGCCTGTTTGTTCCTATCTAGTTTTTTAATAGCATTCATAGTTGAACCATTCGGCAAAAAATGGCCTTTAGGAATCTCCTGTTTAGGAAATGGTTTAAGCTTATTCGCAATTGGAGCTTATTTCTATATCAAAGAGGAAACATCACTTAACGCAGATAGTATTTCTTGGCTGCCAATAACAGGAGTCCTTGCCTGTATAATTTCGTTTAATATTGGTTTTAATTCTCTTCCATGGACGATCAGTTCGGAACTGTTTCCTAATAATGTGAAAGGTGTTGCAGCTTCAACTATAGCAGTCTTAAGTTGGGGAGGATCTTTTTTTATTACAAAATCTTTTGATTATTTTAAAGATAACCTTGGCAAAGGTCCAACCTTTTGGTTGTACGGTAGTTTTTGTATAGTAACTATCATTTTTGATATTATATGGTTACCAGAAACGAAAGGTAAAACTTTTAGAGAAATTCAAGAAATATTAGAAAGATAATTCACACTCAAGCAACGATTATTGTAAACAGTACAAATTAGTACTTAATGAAAAAATGGTACCTGTTTAATTTATAATAAACTTTTGAAGTAAAACTTTCCCTTTTAATTACACCTCAGCTTACATCAGAGGTAAAAAGTTTAATTGAATTCTGATGAAAACAGAGCGTTTCAAATACCTTTTTAATTGGTTTTCCCCGAATAGCATCTGTCCCAAACCACCATTTTTATTAAAGAAACTTAAAGTTTATTCTCACCTAAAGGCCGCTCTAAAGTTTTACTGGGCGTTCTAACTACTGGAAGGGAGCTTCTTTGTTTTCCACCTCTTCTGAATCCCGTTGAACTCGTTTCGACTTCTGACATTATACCTGGGTCGTCGTCAAATAGCATTGCATTAGATGGAGGTGGATATCCTCGAAGATGACCCTAATAGAACAGAATGTTTATTACACTATTTTTAAACTAAATTTTGTTTCTTTTTTAACTTTTTGCAACTTTTGTATGCATTGAATGAATTATAATAAGAATATAATGGAATCGACCTGACTGAATTAAGAAAAAAGTAGAAAACTTTTAAAGTTTGATTATGGATGAAGACATAGTAATTACCTTTTTTAAGAAACGTGGTTGAACAACAATTTTCAAATTAACAGGATCGTCTTTGTCAAATTTGAACGATTGTTCAGAGAGTTTTATCAGTTTCTTTTTTCTTGCTTCGTCCAGAATTTCCACAGAACCGACACCAGATTTTTCATTTAAACTCACAAGGGATTCCTCTGTGAACGAGATAACGCTCGCCAGGGGATTGAAATTAACCTGCTTTGAGTGATTTTTATTTTCTCGCTTGTCAGGATGTTTAATAATGCGACGATTGGCGAGGGATTGAAGAAATCCAGAAGTTATTTCCAGTTTAGGTGGCAAAGAGACGATACTTTGCGTCGACATAATATAGAAAATGTAATAAACACTACGTTTACGTTAAAAAAATTAAACAAAGTTTAAAAGCGAATAATAAAATGCATTAGCACCAGGAAATTTAATGCAAAAGTTTGCAGATAGAAAAACTTGTTTATATAATGACAAAATTTCGAGAAACAGCAATGCTACTGTACTTAGTTTTTTGTGTGGAGAGTTCCAGATTTAACTAATAATCACTGAATTTCAATTTTCTACACGAAACTGGAATTCCCAATTAAGTTGCCGCAAGATGAGGATGCGACTGACATTTTCGAGCATCGATCGTAAACTAAATAAACTGAACATCTCTACAGTTAAGCACGACAGCAGCCGAATTATGGTGTCCTAATTGACAGGGTCATATAGTTTGGCATTTTAATGAAGGAATTACCCATTAACACCACAATGTTTAGAACGTTTTAGTCGACTAAGTGGCTCTATTACAAACCATGTGTAAAATTATATAGTTAGTTCTCAATAAAATATCTAACTGTACTTACTTCCAAATCCATGGTCCTTGATAAGGGTCCTCCTTGTCCAGACATATTATGCAGATACGGGCCGTCAGCGCCTGAACCTAAAGTGTGCCTGCGAGGATCGTCACGCCTTGCGCTGCGGCTGCGTCCTCTCACCTCTCCACTTTCATTATCACTTCGAGCTAAAATAAAAGAAGAAATCACAATATTTCTTAATGGAATGTGGCTAACTTCACAAAAGTCATTAGAATTGACAACATGCATAAGTTTTTATCAAGAAGATAGTTTATTTAAAGAGTCACACAAATTTTCATAAAAATTATCCAAACTAGGATTAGTGTTAAGATTAGACTCAATCGTAGCTTTTCGAATTAGCGCTAACTGTTCTAAATAGTATCTCTTCATGGAATAGTTCTTAGCAGGTTTTTTAAGATGACTCACATCTTTATTTGAAACATTCATCTTTGTAAACATTGTGTTATGACTTGAATTAGTGCAATTGGATATTGGAGTGTTGCTACATTTCTTGCATTTTTTACAGTAAAATACTTTAATTGTAGATCGCTCTCCGTTATTAGTTGATGAATTTGAATGACTTTTCGATTTGACATTATTCCTGTTCCCATTACTAAAACTTGAACTTTTGGATATTGTTGGGTCAATAGTTGATTTACTCAGAGTTTTACTAATCTTGCAATTATTGTTATACAAATTCAGAACGCCATACAGCTCAGGAGGAATTGAAGATTTGGTATTTTTGGCCTCGTTTTTATGTTGCTTTTTAATTGTATTGCCAGTGTTTTGCGTAAATGACTTTTTAAACAATGGTTTTGTACTACATTTTATATTGTCACCATCCAATTTAGTTAAATCATAATGATTTTTTTCTGGATTTAGCGTATTATAAGCACATTTTTCTTTGCCAATATCTATCTGCATAAGATTTTCGAAAATAGTGTCATCTTTAATATCAGACACTTTCGTAATTTCTACGTCGTCGATTTTAAGCATTGATTTTTTCACTTTAATTGAGCAAGGACGATTAATCTTCACTATCCTCTTTGGAATCCCCCCGCAGAACCTTGGTCCACTCTCTTGAATTGTTTGGGGCATTTTCACCGTTGCAGCACTTGCTGTTTGCTGTTCCGGTTTTGGCCTATTAAATATCAGTGGAGTGTTTTTGTAAGGTTCTAATAATTTATGAATGGTGCGATATGAACTTTCAGGTTTTTTTCTAACATATTCATCATCTATATCATCTTCTATTGTTACATCTTCGAAAGACTCGTTGTAATCCAACATTTCATGTGAAGGTATTTTACGTAATGCTCCTAGCTTTCTGTTATTATTTTTATTATGAATGACCGTCAAGTCCGATTCATTGGGTCTGCGAAAATACAAACGAGCACTGTCATCGTAGCACTGTCTCAAAGAAGAGTCCAAATATAGTCGACTACCTAATTTACCAATGTCAGCTTGCAACAAAGCCTTTTCTTTATTTTTATTGAATAGAGCATTATTTGGATATTTTACAGTTTTGAAATCAGTTAAATTTTTCATAACGAGTTCTAAAGTTTCGTGCGGGTTAAAAAAATTCGCTTTACACAGGTAATTTATGAAAATCATCAAGCATTATTGAACTGCCAAAAAATCGACTTTTAGGTTAAACTAATTGTGTCAAAAGACAATAATTACGATTTACTGATATACTCCGCGTCCGTTTTGGAAAACTTCCTACAGTAATTACTTGGCAAATCGGGAAATGGATTTGTGATTCGATTTTAACAATATTAAATTGATTTGCCCCTTTACTGTTGATTGAATTTCAATTACAGCTTCCTGCCTGGCGGCCCGTTATTAGCATTCTCAATTTTCCTTTGCCATTAAAAAAAGCGTGAAATACTATTTCCAAAAATAATAAATGGAAAACAAAAACAATTGTGACCTATTTTTCTTGAACACATTCTAAATTTATCCTCTTTCTTTTTAATGGCGATTTAATAATTTTCGTTTCATTCAGATTTAAATTAACAAGTGGTCATTTATCTAATGGTTTCAGCTTGCAGGAAAAAGCGAACAATTTTCCATGAATTATTCCGCAGTTTAATACTACTATGACAGCAGCAGCAAAACTAACATAAATTAATTTAAAGGGATTCGCCTACTATCTATGTTAACGGTCCAATTCGTTACGTGATTTTTCTTAAAATAAAATCTGACGCGGTTTTATGAAGCATTTCCAGAATTATTTATTGTCGATTTACATTTGACACGCATTTATTTTTTATTCGTTAACCAACGAGCAGAGTGCCAAATTAAATTAATACAAAAACTAAATTTAGTCCTTATCGAATCAAAACTTTAAGCAATCAACAATTTTTACTAGAATAAGACAAATCCGTTAGTGATCTGCGATATAAATAACTGAAAATAGGTGAAATGATCTTGAAAGTATAAACAGTTTAAATTTAGCTAAACTCTCTAAAATTCCTTTCGCCCAATTTCAGCGTGATAAAAACAAATCAAGAGATTGAAGCTTAAGATTTTGGTCATGGTCCTCGGGTTCTAGTTTTTTTATTTTTCACATTTAAAGGTATTTATGCAAATATTTTTATTAAGTTTTTTGCACCCATCTTACACTAGGCACTTATTTTTATGCCATTAATACCTTTTTAGCTTATTAAATAATAAAATTTCCATGCAAAAATGGAGCTAAGGTTGAGACAATTAATGGAATAATTTTGTAGGAGCATTTTACCAGCAGAAATTTACAAATAAGTAGAAAATGTTATTTTTGATGAAAATCATTGAAAAAAAATGTTTTACAGGCTTTGATAATTGAAGGCTTAGAATTATCCGTTTGAACAATCCTTATGAAATAAAAGAAAACCTTATAATGATATATCTATTGCACCCCCTTCCTATGTTCAATTTACCTACCCTGCTACTGCAGTAATTATAAAATGAAACTTCTTAGAAATAATTTCGATTTGACCTAACTTCGAATAGATAAGAGTAAGTAATAGTAAGAGTTACTGACCAATATTCAAAACGAAGAAAAAACATGGGGAAAAAAGGGAAGTGGAAGTGAACCTAATAGATTTCAATAATCAATACTCGTTGTCGCGTGAAACTTTATGCGACACAATCAGAGCATAGATTATATGTCTGCTTTTATTTTGGATTTCCTGAAAAAATAGACAAAACACGGGAGACCTTAAGGGGTAATATATTAAAGTTCATTCAAAGTCTAGTCAAAGTATACATAGCAGGGAACAAGGTAACCGCAGAAATCCATAAGTTTGGAGGAGGGCAGATGGTACAGCACATTTACAATTACAACTGCAGTTGCTAAGAAAGTTGAATTGAACGTTCAAAAGAAAAATTTGGAACGGAAACTTATGTAGAAGGATAACGAAAAAAGAAACTATGACAGACCAGTAAAAGCTATTCCAAATATAATATTTTAATGTTAGTACTAATTTAAAATGTCAAAATTTAAAACATATGTAGTATGAAATAGTTGTAGATTGTCACATGCACAACGCCTCTAGTTCCCATCCGGTTTCTTGTTCAAAAGCGATCGGTCTACAAGTAATCTCGCTAGGGTCTTTAATTTCATTATCAACGATCACCGAATTAGGATTTATAGGTACTTTAAATAAGTTCCTATTGATCCAATCCATGCACAAAAGATTATTTTTAATAATGTGCTCAAATGTTTGTGTACCCTGTTCCTTTTTGATAACTAAACAAATTGATTGAAGTATTTGTAAATTTATCATTTTTATCTATAGGATTCGATTGAACTTCTCTACTATTAGTTTTGATCCGCGACTTCATAAACTTATTCGATTTTAAGCTGAATAGCAATTGAGCTATATCTTCTTTAACTAAATCAGTTCGTCTGTTACACCTGCCGTGTACATTAGATTTTTTTGGAATATTAATATCAACTTGATTTTTCCAATTGATATGATTTTGTTTATTTTGAACTTTGGATTTGAAAGGCAGTTGTTCCCTAACTAGGGAATAGGAACAATTACCAACCATAGCTAAAGATTTACCCGAGGCTTTGTTCAAATTGTATTTGGAAAATCCACTTTTGCTACTTTTATAATATTCGATAATGTTTTTCTGGGTATTTCGAATTCTTTGTGCAACAATTGCTGTCTGCAAGTCGCAAGAGGAGACTCCAGGAATATCCCCTTGAAATAAGGACACTGTACATTTCTTTTTTTTCGCTGGAATATTTAAATTAGTACGAATATCCTCCAGCAAGGGCAAACTAGTCATTGACTTTGTTTTATTTCCTATTAATCCTTCAACATCTTTGAAATTGATGTAATAATTATCATAAGTTTCCAGCACGTGTAACACTGGACTACTAGAATTTAGACTTTTCAAACTATAGTAAGAGGATTGTTCAATTTCATTGAAATTGACTTCGACCAGAGTTTCAGGCTCTACATGCTTGTTAATATTGTTGGCTTTAAATTGTTTCTTTGATTTTTTATGTCGATTTCTGGGTCTGGAAGGAATGGCGGGCACTTTCACTACAAAATTGGGACCAAACATAGTTTAACTGAAATTTTGACTTTGAATTAGACTTTTTTTCGTGACATTGGCATTATAAAATGGCATTTAACAATAGATTTCTGTTTTTAAATACAATAATGAGCTAAGTTATTTTATAAATGTGTTGAACCAAACAGTTTCGACTACGTCTATTATTAGGAATTACACAAACAGATTTTTGAATGCCAGATCCTGTATATGCTACTTTGATTGATTGTTGTTATTGACGGTGAAATTGCTCGTTTTAGTAATTTTTTAACCTATGTATTTTATAATCCATACAACGGTAAAAAACACGAACACATTAAGACTATGTCACTTTGTAATGTCATAAATATACAGTTGTTAAGACATTCGATGAAATGACAAGGTTAAGGAAAAAAACACGAACACATTAAGAATATGTCATTTTGTAATGTCATATGTACAGTTGTTGAGACATCCAATGAAATGACAAGGTTATAAAGTTGAGTAAGTAATCCAATAATGAACAACGGATTTTAATTTAAATTCATGCAATTTTCTTATGGTTGGTAAACGGACGTCATAAAGTTCCATTTAAGATGAAAGCCCCTCTTAAACAAAGTGCAACTGACATTAAAAATAGCTCAAAATTTGTTTGTTCTTCTCTTCGGACGATTGGTCTTGAGGAAATTAATAGATTGTTTTTCAGGAAATATTATTGTGTTACGGATGTCTTACATCGTTTGTTGTTTCTTCATCGTTAGTTTAAACGTACACATCCAACTGTTCTTACAGAAGAAAAAAAAACAACATATTACACAAAACCCCTGTCTTTTCGTATTCTAGAAAAATGGATAAACGTCTCGTGACAACGTTGAGACTTTAAACGAATGATTAATATTTCGTTCAGTCAAAAATTTCTATAAATGGTTAGCAAATAGCCATTATTCCAGACCTAATTTAATAATATTTCGATCAATTTTCTGCTAGAGTAATTCGTCCTAATTAAGAACCACAAGATTAACGTAACTTGTGTTCTTGTATATTTTAATTAAAAATTCTTTGCGAAACTTTCTCAAAAGCTTGGGGAGTAGAAAATTAATTATTACTTCTATTTAAGAAACATCTTTAGTCAGTTATACTAATTTTTTTAATATTTGATTTGTAAGATTTTTCAATGTTGTTCTTTCAAGAAGCTGTAGGTAATAGGTAACAGGAATGGTAAGTTAATATTACTCAAAAATCTACCCAGGAAATACATGTTATAATTTCTTAAGAAATTACAATTGGGTAAATATTTGAAACATTGCTTTTAGAATAATATTTAAACTTTGCGTTAGAACTTAATTGAGTCTGACGACTCAGGAAATTATACAATAATTAGTCGTATTAAATAACAACAGGATATAGCACGCAATGTTCATAAATATAATATATACGTAGTTAGTAATCAAGAATATCAGCCTTTACGCTTTTTGAGAACCTTTGTTTGTCTTGTGCATTTGTTTGTTTGTTTTGTTTCAATGTCTTTCAGTAGGCCTTTTTCCTTTCTAGTCAGTTTTATACTTTAATAATACTAAAAATAATATTATTAACTCGACCAAATTCAGATTAAATATACAAAGCACTTTTAAATGAAAGATCTTCTTAAAGCAATGTCAAAAACAGATAGGTCATTTTTCGTTACTATTTTAGTCCCATTATGTTCTATACAACACCGCAACTGTCATTATCACTACTCTGAAGTCTTTTTGTCATTTTATGCCTCATTTAGTACACCAACACGATAAGCGCTTGGAACAATGTCAGGGAAATAAGGAAAATGTGGTAAATACTAAATTTAAAAGTAAACTCATTAGATAAGCATTTCTTCAAAATTTCCCCATTGTAGCCTAAAACAGCATAATATTTAGGTTAAGTCATTAGTAGGGCTCTTTAAAATAGTCATTTAACTTTGTATCGTATAAACATTTAAAATGATATTACCGATTTTAAAGTTTTTCAATAAAAATATCCTTGTAATAATTACTTCAGCTTTATATGAGTACGAAATCAATATCAATATCGATTCCAGTGAAAAATATTCTACAATTGAATATTTTAAGATATTTTTTGCGGAGAAAAGTTTTTTTCCTTTAAATTTTCTCAGTATTTTGAGAAATTTCTATTCCCCTGAGAAATCCGAAATCCCCAGAAAGTCATATGTAGATTGAGAAAAAAGGGAAAGGGAGAAACGTTCATAATACGACTTCCATACATCAATATTAGGGGTTGAATAAACGACTTTGTAACATAACCTAAAACTAAGAAATGACAGATTTCCTACCATAACTTCCAACAATATAAAAGTTCAGACTGCACCAAGTTTTCGATCACAAAAAAACATTGAAAAAGCACGTTTTTATAAACACCAAATAATAGATATTCGTCTAGTTCAGTTATCCACGGAATATTTGAATGAATCGACAGATGAGTAAGCGCGTGCGACGACGTCTACGCGAGATAAAGGGGGAAACGTCGATGGCGACGCCGAGCGTCGGGTCGAGAACCCGACATTCTATGGACGACGGAAAACGATACTGGGTAGGTCGTAGCTTGAGTCGAACAGAACGGAACGGAAGGAAATTGGCTTTCCATTCGATACGGGGTTGCCGGAGTTGGCAGTTTGGGGACGAATTAAGGGCTGAATAAGGAGTGCTCAATATAAAAATAATTAGAAGCACGTGTTTCGGGGGAAGTGCTCTACAAAAAGCGGGTAATGTATTAAAAACTTATAAAATTCGTTTTTAAAGAAGCTTTAATACCGATTTACATTCAATGAATATTTTTAGCATTTTTTCACTTTATTTTAGTGATCTTTATTTATCAGGAATCTTATTTGATTTTCTGAATCTTGAACTTCAACGATTAATATTTAATTTAATGATTTAATGCACTGTCCACTTTTATCGAATTTTTACGTCATTGAATTAAATCGTTTAAGCGGTCCAATTAAAAAAGAAAAAAGATCATATTTAATATTAATTTACTTCCGCTATGGCTAACACAAGTTTCTATTTATATCCCAGTTTGCATAACAAATATTAATCTCTTTAATGTGGGTTTTTATTTTTTACTTAGGGCATTTGGCTCAGCCTTTGTTTGAAGAAATGTGAGTATATAAATAGGCAGATTTATTTAATTTTTTTTTTGGAACTACACAATTCACTTTCAGTTCTGTGTTGATACACAGAATCCTCACATCTCATTCGGTTCAGTTGATACTGAACCGAATGAGATGTGAGGATTCGAAACTGGAGTTTGTTTGTTTGAATCATTTTTTCCAATTTTCAACTGTTAAACTCTCTGCATGTCGTTGTCGACTGAATCAAATTCTTTATCAAATCACTGAAATCATTTTTACATATTTACACTTCCTAATGCTTACAACATCAGACTCAACAACATAAATTAATTTTAATATTTTTTTCAAAACGGAAGTAAGCAACACAAAAATCTTATTGTTGATAAATATTAAACTGGTAATAGATGTGAAAATGTTTGTTGTTGTGAATACATATGCAGGATTTTTGTACTACTTCATTAAACCTCCTAACATAACAATCCATTTATAGTTAAATACTTTTTCAGAGATTTAAAATTAATCTTCCATAAATATTACGTTGGTGAAAAATCGAGTTCCCGTTCTAGAAGCATAAATTTTCACTTAAATCGATTATTGCCTTTCTTCTTTCTTTGTTAAATATTTTTAAGCCACGTAATGTGTTCGGAAAGGGGATGATTCTTTTAGGATGTTGTAGGTTTAGTTTAAAAGCGCTGACGAGAAAAGGGAGATATTTTACTTTGGTTTTGGCGCAGAATCGCAACACCTTTATTGGAAAACTCCGTTAATGATCGTGCTTAACTAAACAAGCTTTAATGATATTTTTCTTGAGGCTTGTTATTCTATATGATATGGCGGATAGTAACTAATAATATTCATTCTCTTGGTTTATCAACAATAACCAACAATTTATAAAGATATCCAATTTTCAGAATTGATTCCTTAATTAGTTACACGTTCGTGCAAAGTTCCAGGGCT
The DNA here is from genome assembly GCA_013372445.1 of Hypothenemus hampei. Taxonomy (NCBI): domain Eukaryota; kingdom Metazoa; phylum Arthropoda; class Insecta; order Coleoptera; family Curculionidae; genus Hypothenemus; species Hypothenemus hampei. The sequence goes on along the minus strand of JABRWK010000100.1, from coordinate 97,237 downwards.
GATAATAACGTGATCCCAATAAGTTTGTTAAACTAGTTTATAGAGTGTACCGTATCCATTAGTAATCAAAAGTCCTGAGCTTCAAATGGGAAATTAAATAAAAGTGATGAAACATATATTGAACGTAATTTTATGAGAAAATATTCACTCAATGATTAAAATCTCCGTCAGTGAAGTTCAAACCCATAATCTGGATTAATATTACATGCATTCAAGATATGCAGTTTAATTGTTCAGAGTGAAGTGTATGGGCTATAAATTTGGCAATTCAGTATAGAAATTTTCAACATTTAAGATTGCAATTTCAATAAAAACAAGTCAAACATTCCACTGAAGTAGTTTGTTCCGAAAAAAAACTAAACTTACCACTATCACTTCCTCTACCCGTTTTCCCATCCGAGTTCCATTCCTCTTCTGAAAAGCAACAAACAAATAAATTACTCTAACGTAGCCAAATAAAATGTTTCCACTCAATATTAGTAATTAACATGCCGGCAAAACGAATATTAATAATTCCAGGGTAATTTTAATATGATGAATAAAATATGTTACAATTGAAATTTTAGTTTTATTGGGATTTGATGTCGGGTAATAGATGCTTTCAAATATAGAAAGATAGTCCAGTTCAAATGTGCTGTTTTGTATCAATTTTAAAATTGAAATTCAAAAGCATAGAAGTAATAGAAAAGAAGCACTAAACGTTCACCTGAACAGGCGTCGGAAATGTCGTCTTCATCTTGGACGCTATTCCTGCAGCAACGGCTGCATCTTGAACACATTTCACGAGCGACTCTTCTTAAATTAACACGACTGAGCACCGAAAAGAACTAAAACTAACACTCTTAGTAGACAACCAACGAAGGGGACGATATAAAATGTACATATATATATACACATACATATATACAAGTAGGAAGCTAATCGGAATGGGGCGTTTCTTAAGTACCAATGAGACTTTTATTATTTTTAATTAGCATTTTCTTTTTTTAATATTTCTTAATGAAAGAAAAACGAAAAAATTAAGCCATCGGTTCTTTATAAATTGAAAATTTTCTATAAATAACTTCATTACAATAGCCCTAGTCCTCTATATAAGGTCTTTTTCCAGGTCAAAGTTCTCATCGGTTTTCCGATCCACAGGCGGTTGCTAGAGACGATACTTTCAAATAAATTGTATCGATTTTGAAGTAATTCGTAAGAAATTTATAGAACGACTTTGAAGATGGCATATCACTATTACTATCGAGCATGCAAGTTAATTTACAAAAAATAATGAAATCTGTTAATTAAATTTTGTTACTTCAAGAATACAACAGAGAGTTCTGGATGTAAAAATAGTCAGATGAAATCTATACCTATTAAAGTCGGGCGCCAGCAATCTATAAGAAGAGATTATAATTTTAGGCTCGAGCTAAAGGCGGAGTATATTTTAACAATGACAAATGACTTAATTATAATTCAAGTCTGTGAAAAGAATTTTTTTATTTGCAAACAAAAGCACCGTCTCGAGATCATATTTAACATTATAAAATGGAGTTTTTCCTCCATCAGGAATCCAAAGATAACATTTTATATAAAATACTTTGTTCGTAATTTTTTATTTCAATTCTAAATTTGTGTATAGAAAAACCGATTGTTCTCCGAAATAAAATAATACACCTATCAAGTACTTATTTTTTGTACAGTTACTTTATACACGTGTTCACAAAAAGGGGAGTAAATTTTAGAATCAATAATTTTTAATCTCATAAAGAGGTCATAACGTAAAAGGCTTGGCCCAGCAAACATGTTTTCATTGTTTAATTAGTCAAAAACACTCTGTATTACAATAATTTGAAACAACTTTTTCTTCAATTTCATTCATATTCACTTAATTATTCATTATTTCCATGCAATTACCTGATGTTTACTTTAATTTCATTGTTCCGCAATTAATTAAATGATTTGTTATAAATAATTTTTTGCACTAACAAATTTTTTAAAGGACATTATTTTCTAAAAATTTCTAATTTAAAACGTATGCCGATAAGAAATAAACTAAAATGCACTATAACTTTTGAAAAACAATAATACGAAAAAGGCGCGAAAAAAAAATAAAACAATTAAAAACAAAAAACGTACGGTGTGCAAGGAACAACGACCACCGCATGACTAGATTTTTACGCGAATTCGTCCCGCCCTAACATCCTGTTTCGGGTGCACCCCGTTAGAGGCCAGTAGTGAAGACGACTGTTGAGGGTAAACTTAGGACACAACTCTGGCAATGGAATTGCCGAGGGAGAAATGTCACAAATTTCGGCGTTGTCTGGATGAGGAAATAGGCCAATTCTAAGCCGAACCTTAATTGAATTTTTTTCGTTGTGCCAAAGGGGTGTGTTTTGTTTAATTTCAAACACGCACGTCCTGATAAACTCTGGATATTTTTCCCGTTTTATTAAAGTATGTATTTTCTGGCATATATATATGGTTTGTTTTGAATCGGTTTTTCTAATTACTATGCAAAATACAAATACTTAAATCAAAACACGGTTTAGGGAGTATTTTAAACAAGAAAAAATAATAATCAAACATTTGAGAACTGGATTGAACAAAAATAGTGGAAAAGACTAATTTATTCGGTACTAAATCTAAATTTTACAATAATGAAAAACGAATGATTTTAAAAAGAAAAAGACATTAAAATGTTAAAAATAATACCATTAAATTTTATTGTCCATTAAAGCAACGTATTACGTACCCATTTAAAGTTTGCTCAAAATTAATGAAATCTGATTTTTCGTAATGAATGGAGCACAAAGCTTCCAGCTTCCGAAAGAATAACGAAATATCCGTGAAGTTTTTCTTCTATATTTTTAAGCGAATGAATCAATGCAGGAAAGCATTTTTTTAAGGCAAGAATACGATTTCCTGGTCTACTTGGCAAACCTATTGCGTTTACTTTTCTACGGTTCAGTTGGTATGTGAGCAGCGTTAATGTGGGGTGGAAAAACCAATATCGGCAGCGAGAAAAACCGATCGGCATTTATCACTTTGGTAACGAGTACCAAGAGGGTGCGCTGCTTTCCGCCATCATGTTTCCTTTTCGATAAATATGATCCCGTTGTTGATGCAATGATGTAGATTAAAGATTGCAATTTTTTCTCAATATTTAAACTTAATAGATTACAGTCAAGCAAGCAAAATGAGAAAAATCTAGAAAAGCAATAGAGAAAATTCAAAGGTACAAAGAATGGTTTAGAATTTTAGGAAAAACGCCTTTCAGCCGAAAATTCAATATCAGTACAAGACATTTATAATAAATTAAAAACATGTATGTCTTGAAAAATCAATATGTAACGTTCAACATCATCCTGGTTATCGCTTCCCGATAATCAGTTTCGGAGAAGGTGCCTTGTTTTCCCAGGACTGAAAAATGTTATAGGTTTGAACTTTAGGGATGCGAAAAAGTGTGCAAAATAGATTAGGAGACGTTCTTTATCGACTCTATTCCCACTCAAAAAAATTTGGATCTGTTTTAAACATATAAAGAGTAAGAAAAATATTATTATTATTCACAAAGCATCTTTGAATATTTAACGAATCCGTGAATCTTTAGTAATTCGCTTAAATTATCAAACTAGACAGATAACTAATCTCTAAGTAGTTTAATGAATCGTTAGTTTATAGACATCTTTAAGTGGGCTAATAATTTGGTATTCGTATTAATTGTACATGCAAAAAAACCTCTGATGGATTATTCAATTTTTACTCTAATGATATCTATAATATAAAGAAGCAAAATGGACGTGACAAATATTCACAAATATGTTGCTTTGTGCTATTCGAATGAATACTAGATAGGTTTTCAAGATTTTTGAAATTGTATCACGTTGAAAGAGCCCATCATCACATTTGTCTTTTTGAAATTTGACGTTCCCATTTGTAAATATATCAATTTACAGACATCTACAAATTCTATAAACGATATTTGTGAAAATGACTTTATAGTCAGTAAAAGCCTTTTGGTCTTTTCAGTTAAAATTAATGAATAGTTAATATACTGATGGGTTTAAAGGTGCTTTGTGAATTAAGTCTTGTGTACGTGATCACATTTTCCATGAAAAAAATCCTTAATAGAAAGAATTTACAAATATTATCTGTACATTATGTTTTCCATTTTTTACGTTGGCAAAATACAGTTTGCCAATACAGTAATTTAATTATGACTATATTCGGAACCTTATAAGGTTCCGAAGTTAAATCCAGAATATTCCAAATAGTTTACAATTATGTACATTCAAACACACATTTTTATGTTTGCAATCATACCAAACAAGTGAGTGATAAACTACAATACATTTATGACTTTTTTCAAGGTGTGTTACACAGCCCTAAAACTTACCATTATTGGAGACACATTGTTTCCACACGAACATTTTGGAGGTAAATATTTTCATTCCTTTCTTAACACTCAACTTTAATAGTTCACTGATTCATAATTGGAGTTTTGCTTTTGACAATATTTAATGTTGTTTATTTTCCAAATAAGAACATTTTGAAATATATACAGAGATGGGATGAATAATTTTTGGCCTGATTTGTAAATAAATGTGAAGATAAAACGTCTGATCTTTGAAAATAATTATTTTTTCGAATACACACTTGTATAAATTATCTCGAAAGTTTCAAGAGATTATGTTAAATCCTACCTTTTTCACAGTCATTCAAATTCGTTAAGTTTTGCGTTTTAACAATTATGGAAAAAGTCGAAATTCGTGTTGTCTTAAAATATTTTCATATTAAAAGTATATCACCTGCAGGAATAATGTCTATTTTAGATGCTACTTTGGGCGATACAGCTTCTTCATTTTCAACACTTAAAACTTGGATTGCAAATTTTAGACGAGTTCGTAGGAACACTGAAGTTGCATTGCGTTCCAGTAGAGCGAAACTTCGGAAGATATTATGCAAAAATTCATTAAAAAAAAAAAACCAAGATTGAAATTAGCTGAATCTGTAGAAACTTCAAAAGAACAAGCACACCATATCTTAATTTTTGGATATGATAGAGCCAACTACGCGAGCAGTGTCGCGATTTCTTATTAATGTAAGACAAAAATTTGTTCGGATGACGATTTCAAAGGAGTTTTTGGCACTGCTTAAACATGATACAACAGGTTTTCTTTCATTGTTGTATTAACGGTGACGAGATTTAAGCTGGCGCTACACGATGTGTTGAATGCCTTCCAATGTTGGACAATTGATGGTTTATCGCATTATGTGGCTGATTTTCCAATTCACGAATACGAATTGGTGTGTCCAACGCTAGTCGCTCGTTACATTCGGCCTGTTGTCGATATTTTCGTGGCACATCAAAGAAATCTTTTAATATTGGAAGCATCGCTTGTGAACATTCCTGGGACACGATTAATTCAAATACTTGGTTAATACCTCCATTACAATTTTTTAATTTCAACTGTGTTTACTGTAGAACTGTGTGGTCAACATTCTACATTGTAATCCATTGTTTGACTTAAAATTCAATCCATCATGTAGCAGCTAAACGAGCGGCAAATGATGCAAACGTTGACTCAAAATTTTGTTAACATGTTAATTCCAACATTGGATCCAATGTTGGACACATTGTGTAGTGCCAGCTTTAGCTTCACTACATGATCAAACGAAAACCGCAATATCTAAAAATACAAACACAAAACCATCTGCAGGAAAAGTTATAGCAAGAGTTTTTTGGAATGGAGAAGGCATTATTCACAAGGATAAATTACATCCAAAAAGGTAAAACAATAAATTCGGAAAATTACGCCAGTTATTCGTGAAAAACGTCCTTATTTTTGAGCTAATTAAAAAACAATTCTATTTTCCCATGATAATGTACCGTATCACAAATCAGTTTTTGTCATGATAAAACTCCATGAATTCAGGTTTCGCTTGGTTTTTCAGCGCAGTGTATTTGTCAGATTTGACGTGGCTTTTATGAGTTTTTGAATTAAAAAACATCTTATTAATAATTTTACGTTCAATATATGTATAAGCGATTCTTGCTACTAATGCCTCTTTTGAGGAGTTGGCTAAATCAGCATTTACCAAAGATATAAATACTCTTGAATACCGTTGAACGAAACATCTTTACAGCAAGATGATGTAGAAAAATAAAAATATTTTCTAATTACATATCGTCGGTCTCAGTAGCAAATCACCTAATTTCATATTCTTGAGAAAATAACTTTTCTGTATACTGATACGAGCAAAATTCAACTTTTTTAGCACAAAAATGACATTAAATGTATCATTTATCTACTTCTAAAACATTTTTTTGCTCTCCTGTGAAATTTAAAAAAAATGGAATAAAACGTTTTTCTATTTAGAACGACGATATTATTTTATTATTTTATTTAGGCCGGAAAATTTTCAACCCTTCTGGTATATTACGTTTTCAAAGTAAAAGCATTGTCATTAAAATGTTAACTCTAGGCAAGTACTTTAAATAAATTAATTATTCGGATAATGAAAATATCTTAAAGCTGAAAACAACAGATTCATGTGGCCTAACGACTTTAATAAATTCAATTTTCAATAATGACTTAATTAAACCATTAAAAGTTTAAGGAATTTCAACGTTGAAGCCTTCTTAAAATTTCAATAAAAACAATGTAAATCATTTTCATAATAAACGTATTAAGTATGTACCTCTGTTGTAGCATTACTTCCAATGCTATGTCAAGAAATATTAAATTGTTTTTAATAAAATATAAAGTAAAATGAATGCCTAGAATTTTCATCGACTTTTCTTATTTGTTTTTCTGTATGTCGTGAAGAAAGTATTTGAAAAATTGCTTGATTTAACATTGAATCTGAATATTTTTGATTCTATATTTCTGTAAAACAAACATGTTGAACATTATGTGTAAATTTTAGGCGTAACGGAAATTTGAATAATGTGCTGAAGACTTATTGAGCCGTTTGGCGTAGAACGAAAAGGGTCTAATCGAATTCAAAACATTGAGTCAACATGAAGCTGAAGAGAATATGTAAAGACAAAATTACAATAACTGTTGAAAAACTAGTCATATTTGACTATCAGTTTTCTTAAATATTTTAGAAAAAAAATAAGTTAACCCATTTTCTTCCAGTGATGCGTTCATGCATCATGGAAATTTTCCGGTTAAAATCTAAAATACTTATATAGTTTTAAACATTAATTTTTGTTTTAATAGTGTTTTATTTTATAGAAAAAACACTTTTATAACTTGAGGGTGATTTTGACAAAAAAAAAACATAAATTAGAAAATGAAAAAATAATAAAAAAAATGAAAAAAATAATAATTTTTGTTGCAAATGGTTTATAACAACCAATAAAGCAAAAACGTTCTTAAAAAAATAACTTTTTTTTACTTTTTTCTATCTCTGGAAGGAAACGGGTTAAACTTAAAATGAATATTATTGATACTTTAGGGATTTCTAACAATTTTTTAAAGATTTGCTGAGAAAAAAGCTTCAGATAATTGAATGGAAAACTATACTTGCTGTTTCAAACATGTTATTAAAAATTCCATCTTCCAATTGGAANAAAACGTTCTTAAAAAAATACTTTTTTTACTTTTTTCTATCTCTGGAAGGAAACGGGTTAAACTTAAAATGAATATTATTGATACTTTAGGGATTTCTAACAATTTTTTAAAGATTTGCTGAGAAAAAAGCTTCAGATAATTGAATGGAAAACTATACTTGCTGTTTCAAACATGTTATTAAAAATTCCATCTTCCAATTGGAAGATCTTCCAATTAAGTCAATATTCGAAAAAAAAATCCAAAACATTTTCCAGCACTGCCACTTTGTTTTTTAACTAAAAAAATCACTTTCTTCTTTCAACGAACATGAACGAATGCGACTTTTGAGAAAACATCGTGAAGTCTCACTAACGCTCAATTACTAAAACATTTTGCCCACATTTTAGGGGGACGATACCTGTTGTCTCACGAAAATGGATCTCTTGCAGCCTCCGCTTTTTGTAAATTGATATACACAGGACTGCGCGCATGATCACGCGCTCCACATGTTTCACCTGAGAAATTAATTGGGTTAACGGTGTGAATGGAGTGGTCCGATATGTATATTTCATTAAACAGTCTTCAGGTAAGGTCCGGTTTAATTTTCGTTGAATGTTAATGAGAAGGGTCCAGAGGTTTTTAGAAAGAACAATGACCAAAGGGTCAAGGCATATGCCAAAATGTTGAGTATTCCTTAATTTTCCATAAATTGGATATCATACATTTTCCAATTATGAAACAAAAAAATGGAAATTCACATTATTTGATTCTGAATGATAGAAAAGAATTGACTTCCAGGCACAATCCTGTTTCTAAAATCTACTTGGATATCAAGATTGTGAGCTTTAGACGGTGAATACAAGAATTAACTTTTGGAAAATTCTGAAATATTGCATAACGGCAAGCTGAATTTGCAAGTTCCATCACTATTGCATATGTCACATTATCGCGTCATTTGTTTTTCTAAGACGTTTATCATTTTTTAAGCATTTTCTGCCTTATTTTAAGAAATGTGACGTTATTGATCATAACTTATTTTACAATAACACTCCACCCCGGGAAACGAATTTGTTGAAACTCGATATTTCATATTTTTTAAAAAGAAATTTGATCTTTCAATCCAGAGATTATTGATAATCAATTGAAAAATGAAATGCTTGGTTTATCGCGGCCAACTTAGATATTCCGCGAATTTGACAAATGACTCTCGTCCTCAAATTGACTCCACCAGCTATTTTGAGGGATGAATATGTTCTACAGGCAAAAAAGTCTGGAATATTATTAATGTTCGCTCATCCGTAATGGGAGTTGACCTAGTTTCGTGTAAAATCCTTGGAGACCATTTATGAGAGATACCATGCGGAAAATCATAAAGTTAAAAAAATTCATCAAAAAGATATTATGGACGTTTTAAAATATGATAAACTCAATAGTTCTGTTCGATGCAGTTTCAAAAATGTAGAAATCAAACGTGAGATAAATTTATTTCCAAGTGGAAACTTGCTGAGAGCATATGTTTTTATTTTAAATGGGTTTTATCTCAATTCAACCTACCATATACATACATACATATGTATGTACGTTTGTAAAATAATATAATTTATTGGGGCGCCATTTTTGTTGGGAGCTGTCCAAGTTTATTGGCATAGAATTCGCTGCAGTGCTCCATGTCATAAGATTTGAATTTGAATTAATAGGATGAAAAATATGAAAATTCGACAATTTAACACACATTGTAGAATATTCACAAAATATTATGTATATGTACTATAAATGAAACATAAAATGTCGATTTGTGCTGACAATAACATCGTTAACTTATATTCAATTTTATTAGCGGTTTATGTAATTTCCAGCTGGCGTTACTAGTCCAGTGACCACATGGTAGTTAATAAATTTCATAATATACAATCGGTGAAATATTTTTGGTCTCAGGGAAACTAGTTGTTAACTTGGTGTTAATTGTGATGTTAAAAATTGCTAAATTTCGACAAAAAAAAGTTTTATCTATTAAAAGGTGCGTCATAGATGAAAAAGTTATGAGAGAGCTCTTCAGGCCTGTCAGGTGCATGGCTCGTATTATTAATTTTTTTAATAGTTTTTATCTCGTCACCCACCATCTTTCTAATTTTTTGTGGCTAATGTGGCAAAGTTCTTTGGATCTGCTCTTTCTTTTTTCTATATACTTTTCAATCATCATCATCTTTATCTTGAAACTATTAGTTACTAGGAGACTGTTCCCCTGTAACGAAGATAGAATACAAGTAATCTAAATGAAATGATGACGAGTAATGACCTGAACGCTCTTGTACTTTAAACATAATATTATACATTTGAAATTGTATATATAGAGTACATATATGTGTATACTGAAATTCGAAGAACTGATTCAATTCTTCATCTAAGAAAATTTATCCTGAAATTAATCATTCACATTTATCATAGATTTGGTTAATTTTATGATGAAAATAATAATTTTTTTTCTAGAGGAAAAGTTAAATACGCTAATTATTCGTTCATGCATGGTGGGGCCCCTTTTTTTGGCTTTAATCTTATAAGTCATGCTCGGGTTATATCTTATATGTCTGTGATCATAACATATATGTAGATGTTATATGTACATACATACATATACATAGTATAACCAGATGTAATAATTGTTAAAAAGCAATTGTATGTGCCGATATATGTATTTATAAATCGGAATAAGCAAAACGTGTCTTTGTAAAACAATTATTAGCTGTTGTGCAGTAAATCCTACCACAAGCAGTAAACAGAAGTGCTCTTACAGAATATTGCAAGTAAAGACAAATATTTACCTCCATCCCGACCGAACTTCCTCTTCTTCTTCGATGAACTCTGCTTTTGATTCGACGCCGATTTATCGCACTTGTCTTTATCCTTGTCCTTAGTCTTCCACCGAATTAACATTTTTCAAGTTTTCCTGATTAATTTTCGAAAAAAGAACTAATTAAGGGAAACTCTTAATTAATTAGCACATCGTCTTCGTGTATAGAGACACACGACTAGCGATAAATGGAAATTTCTGTAACAAAATCAGCGTCATTAGTTTTTAGAATGATTAATAGAATTAAAATTTGGTAATAAATTACAAGAAAACTATTATGACTTTCTAATTTACAACATAGTTTCACCCTGATAAGAAAATTTATTTAAGTTTTCAAAAGTGGTATCGATCGATGTTCTTTCCGTGAGTAGCTACGTTTCCAGTTGTACTATTAAAAAATTAATGTTAACGTCTCTCAATATAGCTAGGAATTCAAATGTATTTTAGTCGGCGTGTGTACAAATATGGGGTTCCAAGTGTAAAAAAGTTTTAAAACGAAAGTGTTCTTATGAAGTTTTTAATAGGATTTTACTTCTATTCTTAATGTTGTACTAATATGTTCAACATGTTAGACTATTGATGATTACAAATTTACATCTCACAAGTAGATTTCATGACGTTACTTATGCGCAATAAAATATACGCTCATTTTACATTTACTGTTCTATTGACATTAAAATAATTACACCAAATTATGTCTTGTTGTCAATGCGACTAACTAGAATCGAAAAGTCTGAATGTGTGTTTTGGAAAGCGAGAAACATTTGGTCTCAACTTTTGACAGAGTAATGGCGACTATACATTTTCTTATAAAGAAAACTTAATTAAATCTGATACCAACATAAACGTTACGCAATATGAGTTACAGCAGCTCATAGTATGGAAACATGTTTCTATTAAACAAGCCTTGTATAAAAAAGCCGCTCCATACCTTGGAATTGACATGAAGTTTCTCTTGTTCAATATGACATTTAATACGGAAGGACTATCTAATACAAATACGTCAACTAAGCGCAGTGGCGTTACAAAAGAACTCATTGAATTTAAATCGTCATTTGTTTTTAATTAAATTAATATTCTGGAAAGTTCGTGAACTTGTATTATTTCCAGGAAATATTTAAACTGGAAGAATTTACGACTCAATTTGCACCAGCATAAACTTAAACAACGCCATACTGCTTGCTGGTTATAATTCTAGCAAACTGAAATACTCGATTCATGAAGCACTTCATGCCTCCACGCTCATGTTTCTCCTGTACCGAATAGGTTATTTTCTCTCCGAGCCCTTGTTTCGTAGGGTGAAAAGAACATTAATCTATTAAAAATTCAATGCAAAATCAATATATTTAAATAGAGGGGTGAAATAAGGGTGAAGTAGGTCGTGTGGAATATCTTTTGTTCCTTAATTTTTCATTTATTTGGGAAAGGGAAAGCCATTTGTCGTTGATTTATCAATAAATGAAAAACGTGAATAACAACCTTAAAAATTAGGAAAACGAATACCTTCAGATTCGTTCAAATGTGTTGACATTATATTCATATAAATACATCACTGCCAGTCTAGAAAATCGAATTCTGATTTTGCAATTTATCTTAATAAAATCAATAAACGTCCGTTGGAAATGAGAAAGCAAATACTTCTTGTCATCTTCCTGGTGTTACGTTCTCTATAAAGCAATTTAAAAGACATTTGGGTGATGAAAATAATAGATGTCGTTTAAAAGACGTCGCCCTTAATTGGAGCAAAGGCATGGTCTCTCGTAAAATTCGATAAGATTTTAATTTCCGATAAATTGGATACGAAAGCGAGACTTTCTTCTTTTTTTTCAAATTAGGATAGTTCAGGTCTATAACATGATATTTTTAACATTTATAAGCTTTAAGGTTAAAGGTATATGACTTCTACAGCTAGTTCTACAATCAGTATCAAAAAATAAGAAAATATTTAAGAAATGGGTACTTACATACACATTCAAAAAGGACAAACAAAAACTCAACGTTAAAATGTTAGAGGTGGGTCGCTACAACTACGGATTAACAATATATACAGGGAGATCACGAATATACATAACGAAACTTATCACAATTGGATCTAAAAACGAAGAATGGGACGTTAGAATTCGAAATGAATGAAGATTTTTAAACGGTCTGGAAAAAACGTCGCAACTCGCGAGAAGCCGAGACCAGCGAGATACGGCTCCGGCGGATCCACAGCATCCTGAATGACGTAACTGCTTTGGATAATCGATAGCAACGCCGCTAGAAGAGGTGCGGCGCTTATCGGAACGAGAGGCGGGTGAACGCCCTAACCTACCGTTAACGTTTGTTGGGCCTTTGCAGGAGTGCCTGGGATAATATTGGTAAAGTTTTTCTTTTATACGAAAAACAAAAGTTTTTTTTATTTTGTCAGCACCGAGATAGTTTTATATAAATTCAATATTGAATATTATAAATTTTAAATAAATATGGGTGCGTAATTTTAAACTTTAACTGGAAAATGTAAATGAAAGCTGAGAAATTTGTATATAAATCGTCTGAGGCCCTGAAACAATTTCAATAAATCTGAATAGTAATTTTTGTTGCAAAGGCTAAGGTTCCCATTCAGCTTGAAATAGTGAAAAGAAAGTGTTTATTTTTGAATTGCACGGTATTCTAAGACAATGTATACGTTTTCTTTGCATTGTTTATCTTAAAAGTGTGAACTAATTGCGATTAAAAGTAATTAAAACAGAAAAGAGATGCAATCTGTAAAAAAGAAGTTGAGATATGATGATTTACTCAAGAAACAATGGACATGAAAGACGTTGATGCAAAGTTTAGGTAAAAGCTTCAACAAAAAGTTTCAATTTTAATAACTGTAGTGACGAGATCACAATCCCTGCTCTGTACAGGTTGTGTATTTTACGTGTGTGCATTATTACAATGCTCCCTAAAGATTGTTTTAGAATTTTCTTGACATTTACTCTACCTATACGAATAACGAATATTCAGCGAACTTGACATCTAACACTCAACACGAATGGACAAAGAATACCAAATTTTAGTCGAAACTCCAATCGTCTGGGAGCATATTTAGACCTGGATCCGGATTTTGCAACTTGTTTGTTAAGTGCAGAATGCTGTAAGCATATTATTCGTGACACTCTTTGTTTTTGTTCTATAGGAAGATTACTAGTGTTGGGCGATTATGAATGATATAATCGAAATATTTCGATTATAACCAAATAATCGATCATTCGATTATTTTAAACGAATAATGAATGATCATTCGGTTTGAAATAGAAACATTTTTAGTGCGATCGACATCGTTTGTTAACAATATTTTTTTCACTCAATGCTTTTGTAATAATAATTTCCAAACACATAAAATGGCTTAAACTCTTTATTTTGCTCTACTCCTATTGCGTCCACAAGAATAATCATAGTTGTTACTTGTCATTCATCTGTCTGTCATTCGTTAGTAATGTGGGAAATAATCGATTAATTCTACTACTGTAGTTTAATCGAATTAGGAATAGTGAATTTAAAATCGAAACATCTATGTCTATTAATATCTATTATGCTGGCAGTACACTCTCGCGAGGCTTCTCGCATCCTTTGACTCGTGTCAGGAGACCGGCACTAGAGTGAGCGCCGCGAGGGCAAGGCGCGGGAATCCGAGGCGAAACCAGCAAACTAAGTACATTCTCGCCCTCGCCTAGTCTCGGGTCGCCTCGGCGAACGTGTACTGCCGGCATTAAGAATCGAATCGAACTACTACACGAGAGGTGCGTTCTGACCTGCGCAATAGCAGCAGCAGTTCTCAATTCAAACCAAACCGACTTGTAAACTAACTTATTAGTTTCTTAAAAATTAAAATAATTAAATGATAAATTATTCGTATTATTTCTACTTTATTGAATACGTCTCTAATGTCAACATAACCACAGAACAAAACTGGGTATTTTCCCGCTTAAATTAANCTTGGGGGTTACGAACATGACAAAATATCTGCAAAAGCCACTTTTTTAGACCCTCGTTATAAAAAGCAAGCATTTGGTGCTTCAACCAATGCAGACAACGCTGAGAAATGGGTGTTAGACGAACTTGTAAATTTTTTCCCTGAAGCTTCATCAAATAATAATTTGAAAGCTGTATCCCAAGCTATGGCTGAGATTGAACCTGCCAATTCCACTGAAGTAGACATGCTATGGGAGTATTTCGACCAAAAAGTTGCTGACACGACTAATGTTGTGAACTCTTCTCCAACCGCTAAAGCAATTTTAAAGATTCGACAATACTTGTCTATGCCAAACATACCTCGATCTTCATGTCCACTTATTTTTTGGTCAGAGCACAATAATTTGATGCCGGAACTATTTCAAATGCATTTAAAATATCATTGTGCAACAGCTACCTCTGTGCCTTCGGAAAGAGTTTTTTCCAAAACTGGAAATATTACGAATGGTCGACGAAATAGGCTTTCATCTAAAAATTTAGATCAAATTATTTTTCTAAATAGTAATTTATAATTTTTCAATTTTTTTAATAGTGTTTGTTTATTTAATATTTCTAAAAAGTAAAACAATGTTTTTATTTTACTTTTTAGAATCTTTGTTAGTGTGTTATCAGTTGTTTGTTAGTTGTGTCTTTTAATCCTTGTTACATAATACTTACCCAATGTTATATACATATAAAATATTTCAAATTTCAATTAAGAAATAAACAATAAAGCATCCGCATTTGCAATTTGAATGTCAAAATTCCATATAATACAATTGAAGACTTGATGTAAATAACGGGCTAAGTGCCAAAAAAGCAAAATTTGGTTTTATTCTTTAAAAATGAGCTATATGTCTTTACCTTCAACGCATAAAACAGGCGATATAAAATTATACCGGGAAATGCTTAAAATTTCAATCGCAAGATCGCGCAACTATCAATAATAATAACACAGGCCTACAAAAAAAAAGTAAATAACTCGGAATTGTTTTTTTGGTACTTAGCCCATTATTTACCTCAAGCCTTCAATTTGAGCATGCGCGTTATTCATTCATAATCGATCATTCGAATGATCATTCGATTATACGAAACGATTATTTCGATATTCTTCGATTATCAGAATGTATCGATTATGCCCAACACTAAAGATTACGAAAATTTGCCATTTTAAGATCATCTCCCCACCTCACACATTACAGGTTGGTACCTTGGATGTTATTCAAAAAACGGAACACGTTTTTTTGTACATGTTCTTAATATAGAACTAATTGCACTCAAATATTCTGTTACCAGTCACATATTAACTTAAATTAAATTGGAAAAACTCACTTTTTTCGATGAATAAATAAACATTTTCAAAAAATATTTTGGAGCTCAATTTTCATTATCGTCATATTTTTTAATTTGTCTATTCTTCTATGACAATTGTCAAGTGTCAACATTTGAGTTTGTTTACAAAAAGACTAATTAGGAAAGAGATGAAACTCACCATATATGCCTTATTAATTAAATAAAATGAGTTAATTCAAAAAGCATATAAAAGTCGACGTTGTCTAGGTCTTCTACATATGATTGTAATCTTATTAAAAAATAATTCTTTTGCCGAAAATATAATCGGTCTGTTCTAATAGAAATCCGCAAACTCTGATTGGTCAGAAGTAGTTTGCAAACTGTCACATGATCATTTCTGACTGGTTGGAAATTTCTAAACAGACGTAATATGTAATTTCGTAGCACCTAACCTAAAAGCAATAATACACAATTTACAATTTTGACATTTGGTTGGTATTTCAATAGATTGGAATATTGTTTGATAGGGATTTTTGATAAGTTATTTTTAAGTATCCATTTTTGCTTCTCGATACGATATTCGTTTCGATATGCGATCCATATCGATATTGTATCGATACTTTGGAAGTATCGGAACATCCCTGATCCGAAATTAGATGGAGATTGTTGAGTTGCGCGTGTTACCGCGTACCGTACTTTCATTATTGTTTACGAGGTATGTTTATAGTTTTCTCGATTTTATATGTAGTAATTGTTTTTTAATATCCAATTATACAATTTAAATTTTTAAGTAGAGAAAATGAACCAAAGTTTTAGTTTCTGAATGGCCCATAACAGAATTGGAACTCCATTGTTGGGTATGTATTTTCAGCAAAGTTATTTAATTTCTCAGTAAATGGACTAACAAAGTTGAACTTCTACATTAAACCTCTGCAAATTGCTGTCTTTTTTGCATATGGGCTACTAGTATATCTCTTTTAATGAGAACATATTCTCTTTTTAATTCAGTCACATCTTTCTTTTCCATTTTTTATGCAAAAATATTCGCTTTTGTTCTTTTATTTTTCAGTGTCCTTTTGTTTTTAAAATGAGAATTTTTACCGAAATTCGTTTAATAAGTAATTATTCAAAATTACAACTATAAACTAATTTATAATCGCCCTGATTCTATTCCAACTGTAAACCTTTTATAAGAAATATGTAAGTTTGTATCGAATTTATAATTCTGATATGCGTGTAAGAAATAAATTATGTAAGTGTTATAGATTCGTAAATATTTTACGGTGTAAATGATGGGATTTTTAATACGCGTTGGTACAGCAACATAAATCTAGAACTATTCATCTGACAGGAAACATACCAGAATACCATAATCTATAAATCTACCAATACTCTGTTTATAAATTTCTATAAGCTATAGACGTGTAGTGAGGCAGGAAAATAGCGAAATTGGGCCGTATTTCGTTCTACTTACGCTGAGTAGATTTAAAAAAATCCGTTCTCATAAAATTTAATAAATAACTGTAATGATACAAACGTCGTCAGTGTCCGTAAAAAGGAATTTTTAAAATTTGCGACGAGCAAAAAACTAACACACAAATCTTAAAAAAAGCATAAAAATAGGTACTAACTTTGCAAATATATTTTACATATTTGATGTATGTAGAAGAGCTTCGTAGTAAACAGAAATAAGCCTTTTAAAAGAGTACTATCCTTTTAATGAAAGAATACATGCTCAAACTGACTCTGCTAGTCATATTTAATAATAATGTTAGATGATTCTGTAGTTGGCGCGAAAGCTAAACATAATCTACAAGTCTTCTTCAGGTTTAAGATAAATACGCGTATACAGGGTGTTTGGTGCATTGATTCATATATTTAAAATGGTGATAAAGGGAGTCATACTGAACTTAATTAACCCAACATACCTATATACCAAGTGTTGTAGTTTTCCAGTTATTGGCATTTGAAGATTTAATTTTTTTAATAAAATATTGGAGGATTTCTTGACACAAAATGGCCAACTCAATTTAAAGTTGGTAATTTTATACTTGAAAAATAAATTCAAAAAAAAAGAAATAAGTTGGTCCAAAGAAAGTGTATAAAATAACAATAGAGTATACGGGATGACAGCATTTTAACCATAAGCATAAATAAATCCAGTCGAATGTGTTAAATTACCAGCTTTAAATTGGGTCGTCCATTTTGTGACAAGAAATCCTCCAATATTTTTTCATTTCCTCTAAAAACATTATCATACTGTATTATTTACAGGATTAGTACAAGATCTGCAGTAAAAATATTCAAAAAAAAGAAAAATGTAAAAAAACTTCAGGCGCGTTACCATTAGCTTAATAGGAAAATTAAATCTTAAAATGCCAATAACTGGAAAACTACAACACTTGGTATATAGGTATGTTGGGTTAAATAAGTTCAATATGACTCCCTTTATCATCTCTTTAAATATATGCATCGATGCACCAAACACCCTGTATACATTTTTTTTTCTAATACATTTTCTAAGACCTCAAAGTTGTTTTTCGCTTTATTATTTTTTTAGCTTATTTTAGGAGAAATTTCGTTAATTCTTGTACAGATTTTAAAAAACAACGTGTTGCATATATGCAACGTTAAGTGTTCTTGGGTTAAGGGAGAAAACCAGTGGCAATAATGTGTTAAAAGAGGTTAAATTTTTGAAAGTATAATTTTAACCGATTGAAATTAAATAATTGATTTTATTTTGTAGGATTGAAGATAAAATAAAATTGCTATTACGATGAGATACGATTTCAAAATATAAATATACCAATCATTTTATTTCAAAATCTCGGGTAGTTTTGATGTAATTTTATAATTCAAAAAGAAAAAAATTGAATTTTAAAATTCCAGTTCTCAAATATGACTAATTCTAGGACAAAATTCTCCATATATTTTATGAGCACACTTTTCACACATTCTACATATATAATAATAATTAGTTGTTTTCACTATTTTTTCTAAGCAAATGTATTTATTTTTTTGTTTTATGGCATTCAGAATTTCTGGTAACTCTATTTACATACATAATAACAATCGAAATTTTAAAATGATTACATTTTATTTATACAGAGTGGTTGATTATACCTCCGAACCTGCGTGATTTAAGTAAATTATTGTGTTCATCTTGTCTCTGGTATTCATGTATTTCTAATAATTTTTCTAGTCAAGAATCTTTTTGTAAATGTCAATTGTGAATTGTTTTAAATTAGTGTTAAATATAAATAACAGATTCAGTTTATTTCATTGAGGAAATAGTATTTATTATTAAAACATTTTATGCTAACAACAGCTTACGAAGAGTTAGGGATTTATTATAAATCATTAATAATAATAATAATAACAATAATAATAAGTATTATTATAATTAAATTATTATTATGTTATAAATTAGTTCTANCTTGGGGGTTACGAACATGACAAAATATCTGCAAAAGCCACTTTTTTAGACCCTCGTTATAAAAAGCAAGCATTTGGTGCTTCAACCAATGCAGACAACGCTGAGAAATGGGTGTTAGACGAACTTGTAAATTTTTTCCCTGAAGCTTCATCAAATAATAATTTGAAAGCTGTATCCCAAGCTATGGCTGAGATTGAACCTGCCAATTCCACTGAAGTAGACATGCTATGGGAGTATTTCGACCAAAAAGTTGCTGACACGACTAATGTTGTGAACTCTTCTCCAACCGCTAAAGCAATTTTAAAGATTCGACAATACTTGTCTATGCCAAACATACCTCGATCTTCATGTCCACTTATTTTTTGGTCAGAGCACAATAATTTGATGCCGGAACTATTTCAAATGCATTTAAAATATCATTGTGCAACAGCTACCTCTGTGCCTTCGGAAAGAGTTTTTTCCAAAACTGGAAATATTACGAATGGTCGACGAAATAGGCTTTCATCTAAAAATTTAGATCAAATTATTTTTCTAAATAGTAATTTATAATTTTTCAATTTTTTTAATAGTGTTTGTTTATTTAATATTTCTAAAAAGTAAAACAATGTTTTTATTTTACTTTTTAGAATCTTTGTTAGTGTGTTATCAGTTGTTTGTTAGTTGTGTCTTTTAATCCTTGTTACATAATACTTACCCAATGTTATATACATATAAAATATTTCAAATTTCAATTAAGAAATAAACAATAAAGCATCCGCATTTGCAATTTGAATGTCAAAATTCCATATAATACAATTGAAGACTTGATGTAAATAACGGGCTAAGTGCCAAAAAAGCAAAATTTGGTTTTATTCTTTAAAAATGAGCTATATGTCTTTACCTTCAACGCATAAAACAGGCGATATAAAATTATACCGGGAAATGCTTAAAATTTCAATCGCAAGATCGCGCAACTATCAATAATAATAACACAGGCCTACAAAAAAAAAGTAAATAACTCGGAATTGTTTTTTTGGTACTTAGCCCATTATTTACCTCAAGCCTTCAATTTGAGCATGCGCGTTATTCATTCATAATCGATCATTCGAATGATCATTCGATTATACGAAACGATTATTTCGATATTCTTCGATTATCAGAATGTATCGATTATGCCCAACACTAAAGATTACGAAAATTTGCCATTTTAAGATCATCTCCCCACCTCACACATTACAGGTTGGTACCTTGGATGTTATTCAAAAAACGGAACACGTTTTTTTGTACATGTTCTTAATATAGAACTAATTGCACTCAAATATTCTGTTACCAGTCACATATTAACTTAAATTAAATTGGAAAAACTCACTTTTTTCGATGAATAAATAAACATTTTCAAAAAATATTTTGGAGCTCAATTTTCATTATCGTCATATTTTTTAATTTGTCTATTCTTCTATGACAATTGTCAAGTGTCAACATTTGAGTTTGTTTACAAAAAGACTAATTAGGAAAGAGATGAAACTCACCATATATGCCTTATTAATTAAATAAAATGAGTTAATTCAAAAAGCATATAAAAGTCGACGTTGTCTAGGTCTTCTACATATGATTGTAATCTTATTAAAAAATAATTCTTTTGCCGAAAATATAATCGGTCTGTTCTAATAGAAATCCGCAAACTCTGATTGGTCAGAAGTAGTTTGCAAACTGTCACATGATCATTTCTGACTGGTTGGAAATTTCTAAACAGACGTAATATGTAATTTCGTAGCACCTAACCTAAAAGCAATAATACACAATTTACAATTTTGACATTTGGTTGGTATTTCAATAGATTGGAATATTGTTTGATAGGGATTTTTGATAAGTTATTTTTAAGTATCCATTTTTGCTTCTCGATACGATATTCGTTTCGATATGCGATCCATATCGATATTGTATCGATACTTTGGAAGTATCGGAACATCCCTGATCCGAAATTAGATGGAGATTGTTGAGTTGCGCGTGTTACCGCGTACCGTACTTTCATTATTGTTTACGAGGTATGTTTATAGTTTTCTCGATTTTATATGTAGTAATTGTTTTTTAATATCCAATTATACAATTTAAATTTTTAAGTAGAGAAAATGAACCAAAGTTTTAGTTTCTGAATGGCCCATAACAGAATTGGAACTCCATTGTTGGGTATGTATTTTCAGCAAAGTTATTTAATTTCTCAGTAAATGGACTAACAAAGTTGAACTTCTACATTAAACCTCTGCAAATTGCTGTCTTTTTTGCATATGGGCTACTAGTATATCTCTTTTAATGAGAA
This sequence comes from Hypothenemus hampei, assembly GCA_013372445.1. Classification (NCBI taxonomy): domain Eukaryota; kingdom Metazoa; phylum Arthropoda; class Insecta; order Coleoptera; family Curculionidae; genus Hypothenemus; species Hypothenemus hampei. The sequence continues at coordinate 75,839 of JABRWK010000100.1, read as the reverse complement.
CATATTCTCTTTTTAATTCAGTCACATCTTTCTTTTCCATTTTTTATGCAAAAATATTCGCTTTTGTTCTTTTATTTTTCAGTGTCCTTTTGTTTTTTAAAATGAGAATTTTTACCGAAATTCGTTTAATAAGTAATTATTCAAAATTACAACTATAAACTAATTTATAATCGCCCTGATTCTATTCCAACTGTAAACCTTTTATAAGAAATATGTAAGTTTGTATCGAATTTATAATTCTGATATGCGTGTAAGAAATAAATTATGTAAGTGTTATAGATTCGTAAATATTTTACGGTGTAAATGATGGGATTTTTAATACGCGTTGGTACAGCAACATAAATCTAGAACTATTCATCTGACAGGAAACATACCAGAATACCATAATCTATAAATCTACCAATACTCTGTTTATAAATTTCTATAAGCTATAGACGTGTAGTGAGGCAGGAAAATAGCGAAATTGGGCCGTATTTCGTTCTACTTACGCTGAGTAGATTTAAAAAAATCCGTTCTCATAAAATTTAATAAATAACTGTAATGATACAAACGTCGTCAGTGTCCGTAAAAAGGAATTTTTAAAATTTGCGACGAGCAAAAAACTAACACACAAATCTTAAAAAAAGCATAAAAATAGGTACTAACTTTGCAAATATATTTTACATATTTGATGTATGTAGAAGAGCTTCGTAGTAAACAGAAATAAGCCTTTTAAAAGAGTACTATCCTTTTAATGAAAGAATACATGCTCAAACTGACTCTGCTAGTCATATTTAATAATAATGTTAGATGATTCTGTAGTTGGCGCGAAAGCTAAACATAATCTACAAGTCTTCTTCAGGTTTAAGATAAATACGCGTATACAGGGTGTTTGGTGCATTGATTCATATATTTAAAATGGTGATAAAGGGAGTCATACTGAACTTAATTAACCCAACATACCTATATACCAAGTGTTGTAGTTTTCCAGTTATTGGCATTTGAAGATTTAATTTTTTTTAATAAAATATTGGAGGATTTCTTGACACAAAATGGCCAACTCAATTTAAAGTTGGTAATTTTATACTTGAAAAATAAATTCAAAAAAAAAGAAATAAGTTGGTCCAAAGAAAGTGTATAAAATAACAATAGAGTATACGGGATGACAGCATTTTAACCATAAGCATAAATAAATCCAGTCGAATGTGTTAAATTACCAGCTTTAAATTGGGTCGTCCATTTTGTGACAAGAAATCCTCCAATATTTTTTCATTTCCTCTAAAAACATTATCATACTGTATTATTTACAGGATTAGTACAAGATCTGCAGTAAAAATATTCAAAAAAAAGAAAAATGTAAAAAAACTTCAGGCGCGTTACCATTAGCTTAATAGGAAAATTAAATCTTAAAATGCCAATAACTGGAAAACTACAACACTTGGTATATAGGTATGTTGGGTTAAATAAGTTCAATATGACTCCCTTTATCATCTCTTTAAATATATGCATCGATGCACCAAACACCCTGTATACATTTTTTTTTTCTAATACATTTTCTAAGACCTCAAAGTTGTTTTTCGCTTTATTATTTTTTTAGCTTATTTTAGGAGAAATTTCGTTAATTCTTGTACAGATTTTAAAAAACAACGTGTTGCATATATGCAACGTTAAGTGTTCTTGGGTTAAGGGAGAAAACCAGTGGCAATAATGTGTTAAAAGAGGTTAAATTTTTGAAAGTATAATTTTAACCGATTGAAATTAAATAATTGATTTTATTTTGTAGGATTGAAGATAAAATAAAATTGCTATTACGATGAGATACGATTTCAAAATATAAATATACCAATCATTTTATTTCAAAATCTCGGGTAGTTTTGATGTAATTTTATAATTCAAAAAGAAAAAAATTGAATTTTAAAATTCCAGTTCTCAAATATGACTAATTCTAGGACAAAATTCTCCATATATTTTATGAGCACACTTTTCACACATTCTACATATATAATAATAATTAGTTGTTTTCACTATTTTTTCTAAGCAAATGTATTTATTTTTTTGTTTTATGGCATTCAGAATTTCTGGTAACTCTATTTACATACATAATAACAATCGAAATTTTAAAATGATTACATTTTATTTATACAGAGTGGTTGATTATACCTCCGAACCTGCGTGATTTAAGTAAATTATTGTGTTCATCTTGTCTCTGGTATTCATGTATTTCTAATAATTTTTCTAGTCAAGAATCTTTTTGTAAATGTCAATTGTGAATTGTTTTAAATTAGTGTTAAATATAAATAACAGATTCAGTTTATTTCATTGAGGAAATAGTATTTATTATTAAAACATTTTATGCTAACAACAGCTTACGAAGAGTTAGGGATTTATTATAAATCATTAATAATAATAATAATAACAATAATAATAAGTATTATTATAATTAAATTATTATTATGTTATAAATTAGTTCTACAATAAATTAGGATATTGTTTGGTTTAAAATGGAAAACTGTTTGAGTATTTGCTTTAAATTTCTAAAATTAAAAAAATAATAATAAAATGAATAGAAACCCCTATTGATATTTTTAGATATAATTTCAATGGATGGCATTAGTTTGTTAAAATATTCTTTATCAATCACTTATGTTCGGATGTATGACCAACTACCCTGTATATTCATGACCAAATTTTGGTATTTCCTTTTTTCACTTATCGATAGAGATAACAAAAAAGCCAGTCTACAAATCAATTAAAAATTGGTAATATTTTTATTGGACATAATGGTGAAGGAACTTAAAATAATTATGAAAGTATAGACAATTCATTTATCAGTTTTAAATACGATTACCCATTCAGTTATTTGAATTATACTTTAACAGATTGTTTCATTCAGTTTCGAAACTTATTAATTCTGATCCGCCAATTACAATTCTTTGTTTAATCTATAGAAATCTGGTCAATTACTAACTTTAATTGAAAAGTCTGAGATGATGGAATAAGCTGCATGTAATGGCGATCGAATTGCTTATTAAAATACTAATTAGAGTCAAGGCAGTAGTACAGGAAGGACAATTCAAATTTAATTAATTTTTCATACCTAATTTAAATTTAAGGAAAATCTACTGCACACCTTTAATTTCTCATAATTAACTGTACCTATTTGTAATCTGAAGTATCTGAACAGTACCTTGACCTGTGCCAATTAAATAAAACACATTCTTCTTTCATATCAATATATTATAATTTCTTATAACCATTTTATAAAACGTTACACGAAAATAGTACAAATAAACGTTCCAGGCAAAATAACACAACTTTCATATTTTTGTTTTTCTAATAACTAACATTCTTATCAACACGTACATACAGACAAGTATGTAATGCAAGTACATAAATGATAACTGCTAAATAAGGCTTCGGTAATTGGATTTAAAAATAAAAGTGTCATAATTTATTACTTAAAAGCAATTTTATACAAAGGAAACAAATAATACAACATATATATATTATATATATGTATATTAATCAAAAAATAAAATTGAATACTCTGGATTGAAGGTATTTTGGTATTTGGCACAATTTTTTTTCAATATTTAAAACGTTTAAAACGTTAAAATGTCACAGTTTCACGCTGTAATTATCAATCTTTTTAAATTATCTAATCTGACCAACCTAATTTTCAAATCAAATGGGAATGTTGAAACACATTGCATGTCACAAATTAAACATTTTTGTCACCGTTCCGTCATTTACCAAAAAACCCTCGTTTCTTAGTTTTAGAATTGTTATTTAAAATTCGTTGTACCTCGCTGGCGTCTGAACCACTTTCAGTGTCCGAAACAAAATGATTACGCACCATCACTTTATTGCCGGTCTTCTTCTGTGGAACCGGGGGTAATGGTCTATTCGGAGCCACGTTTTGCATAGGAACCTGTTCGATCCGTCCATATATGGACTGCGGTGGCACTCTTCTATACATATCATTGGCACTTGCAGTTAATCGATTATTTCGCACAAAACCATCTTGACCGGCAAGCTGATGTTGTAAACTGGAATTATTCATTTGTAATTGTCCCATTAACACTCCGCTTTGCTGAACCGTTCCAGGATCGGAATCGTGGATTTGTCCATAAATATCACACACTCTATTCGTAACGGACACTCTTTTTTGAGGCGACCGAGCATAATTCGGTTCAGCTATGCTTTGCCTAGACATATAAATATTTTGAGGTTGCCCTATTTGAAGGTTTTGATTCTGACCAGCGTAACCTCCAAATTGGCCAAATATTTCATCACTTACAATAATTTCTCTACGAGTAAGTTGAAGTTGACTGGCTGGCCGTCTGGTCCCATACGGAGACTCTTGTAGTAGAGAAATTGGGGTTGAAGGAACGCTTGGTCTTTGGATGCTAGCGTTTTGGTAAGACATACGTCGTATGTCAGGTCGTTGGCCATATAATTCCTCTTGAATTTGAATTGACCCATGACGGGATATTTGAGGCCTTACGGTATCAATGGGCTGTCTATACAGACCATCTTCTGGTTGATTAGGCAATCGCCGTTGAATTAATTGAACGCGCTGTCCATAAGGATTTTCGATAGGTCTTCTTTGAACATGATATAAGGAGTTTTGTCTTGGTTGCATTGCATATAATGGTTCATTATTAGGTCGTCCAATTAGGTTTTGTCGTGTATTGTAGTACATCTCCTCATTTTGGAGGTCGATTCTCGCATTCGAGTCGTTCAAGTAACTATTTCGTGGATTCGTTGGATTGTTTGAAAGAAAGACTTCGTCGTCCCCCTGACTGGGAGCCTTTTCAATTCTTCGTTGCGGCGGACTTTGTGTATAACCATTTTTAGTTGGCCACGATTGGACATTTTGATTATGAGCACCCGAAAAACTAACTTTTCTTTTCAAGGAATCTTCGACTGTTGATTTTGGTGGAGTACTCAAACTGCCTCTTTTAAATATTGGTCTGTAAAGGCTGTTTGTATTTCCATCAAATTTTCTAGGACTTCCATCGATTGTGCTCCGTTCAGGCGTATTTCTTTGGAAATATTGTTGTTGTTGGTATTGAATCTGTTGCATGCTTCTGGGGTGAATTTGAGGATTTACAAGAGCTCGATTTTCCGGAATCATATTGGAATAATACTGATCTCGATTTATATTTGTAGGTCCTGGCCTAGTTTCACGTGGTAAACTCAAACTTCTGCCATTTCTAGATGCTAATGGAGACATACTTCTCGATCGTCTAACACTTATTGGATCTTCAGCATATCCATAAGGTGGAATGTTGCCATATTGCATTTTGCATCATATATAGCTCTATTAATTTTCTTGTATCTTTCTAATTTTTTATTTCTTTCCAATAATAAGCTTCAACACTTTTTCTCATGTCTTCCTTTTGAGGTGTACTTTTTGGTGAATCTACTATTTGAGATCCAGATGGAGTAGAAGGTCGCAAATTTAAATTGGTTGGTTTCGATGGCGATAGTGATAAATTTTGGTTGGAAAGTGAAAAACTCGATGTTGGTGTTCGATTTACGGGCGAATTGGTATGTACTTGGGCATCAGTGATTATTTTGGAGCCTGAATTGGAAGATGTTTGACTTATTACTTTAGGTCTAAAGACAATGCTTTCGTTACTGCTTCTAGAGGTTTGACTTCGATTCAATTCGTCAGGTATATTACGCATAATTGGCGGCCTTACAGAAATTGGTGGTTTTGAACGAATATCAGCATGGCTTAGTAAATTTTCCTTGCTAGAATTAACTGTTTGATTATGGAACTTTCGGGGTGAATCAATTTGATGCGTATACACTTCTTGCTCACTTGAGGTCTTTGTAGGCGTTGGAGATCTCGTGTGTTTCAATAGTTCAGTTGCTATAATTTTGTCAGTACTCACATTATCTGATGGAATAGGAGATTTAACACGTGGTGACAATGGAACAATTTCTCTATTAGAAGGCAGTTTTAATTTTGTTGCTTCCACAGATGGTGAACGTGGAGGTTTTTGCAGGCTTACGTTTCTTTGATTCTGAATTACTCGTGATTCTGGTAATTTCTTCTCAATGCTATCAAAAACAGTTCCATAATCTTCGTTACAGGTTGGTTGACGGGAAACTCTAGGTTGCTCTTTATTTTGATGATAATCAGTAGAACTATGAGAAGTCGCTTTATTTTGCGTCATGGGAAAATCACGATTTCTACTGTGATACGGATTTGGTAACGGCCTTTCTGAACTGATCGGTATTAATGCTTTTGGATTAACCAATCGAACCTCTGGTTGGGTTTCTAATAAGCGTGGTGGTGTGTCCCTTCGGTCATCTGATATCCTATTGGGCCTAAACGAATTTGATTTAAACGTTCTAATTTCCACTTCGTCGTCTCCGGGTGATTGATTGGATTTCACAACAGATGTTTCGGTTTGATACAAATTTGATCTGTCTGATTCTAGTGTACTTGCTGACGAACTGGTGTCAATAAATTTATTAACACTGGGCATATTGATATAAGCGTTAGTAGTGTTCTTGTACAAAGGTTTATCCATTTGTGTGTAGCCATCCGGTGTAATTCGAGTGGTATTTCCATTTTGGGTATTCTCCAAATTATGTTGGTATTGATTGAGCTGGCTTATGTACATTTGCGCATATTGTTTTTCCAACTGAAGCTCATTATAATTATTAGTGGCCTTACGGTCACTATCACTTCTTGAAACTTTGTTGTTGGTGTTGTTAGTTTTATTTGGTTTTGATTCTCCACCTGTAGTGTGTCTTAACATCGATTGTCTGTTAAATGAATTATGTTCATTTTCATAGGTATCTCCGTTCTGTTTATTTTCAGATTTAATTTTGTCATGTTTTTTCTTCTTGTCTTTATTGCTAAAGACTGAGAAAAGTTTACGAAATCCACCCTTTTTCTTATTATCCATTGTAAATGCTGACAATTCTTGATCTATTTTCAATACAGTTTCAACAGATGGCGATCTAGTTATTATTGTTATGAACTCCTCGTCACTAGAATCATCCGTTTTGTCCTGAACGTTATTTGAATTTAGATCCTTCTGTTTATTCCTTTCAGCGCTCCAGCTCCGTCTTGTGTCTTTTTCACGTTTCGATGGAGTTAAAATTTGACTTTTCGTCTTTCGAGGTTTAGGAATTGGATTTGGGGTTGAATAGTTGTAACCTAATCCAGCTGGTGAATATTTATTTTTCAAAGTTTCTATTGTTTCGACAGAATTGCTCTTTTGTTGAGTTTCTTCATAATTTTTTTTAATTTATCTATGCCAGTCTTGCTAGGAGACAAATTACGGTGCAGCTTCAAATAGGCACTTTTATTGATTGTACTCTGATTGGTAGTAGGATCAACTTTCAAAATCAAAATGTCCTCATCGGTTTCTGTTGTACGATTGCCAGAAGTTGAATCAGATTCTTTGAGTTTAGATAAAATATTAAAGACAGTCTTAACTTCTTCGGCTGTTTTGGCCGCTAGAGCTTTATGGTGATCTTCTTGATTGTATTTTTCGGTTTGATTATTCACCGACTGTTCTACGGCGGCCATAATGGCGTCTTTGAATCAGTTGCTCATTGGCTTTCTCCTGAAAATAAAAATTAATTATATTAATCCATATGAATTTTTTATAACACGTTGATGTGCAAATATAATTTACTACAACAACGGGGATGGGGCAATTGTATTATGGTTTTATTACTGTAAGTACATACCAGGGTAAATCTGAAAGTTTTTGATTAAAATAAAACTAATGAAGCCTTAGAAAAAATTTTAACAAAAAAAAGGAACTAAAATTGTAAAACGGCTTTCCTACCTAATTCGGCTCCTGAGCTTTAAAGAAAACCCTGAACACCTTCAGGATTACTGAATACGTTCAGCAAAACGAGTTGTTTTGTCGTAGTTTGGGAAAAACAAGGTTGCCACATCCGAATATTTTTTCAATAATCCACGTATTTACTTATTAACTCACGATTTTAAATGAAAATTAATTTTTATGAGTCCACACATCCTAAAGATTTGTTTCTATTGCGATGAGCAAATATAATTATGAAAAATTCTGGATTTATTGTAAAGAAAAATAATTACAAAATGTGAACCTTGCTTAACGGTGTCTGCTTACAAATTCCATGCCGTTCACACGACTAACCACAAAGGTGACTGACAATAGTTTCTCGGTATTTATTGAAAGTGAGTATAAAAAGCGTTTTCAAAAGCAAATATGAAGATATTCGTTGTTATCAACTAACGTAAACGGTTTAGCAAAACAAATATAAGATAGACACGAGAAAGGTAGGGTTATATTATCCGATGATAACATTGCCACTTTGTAAATTTGTTTAAATTTCTACAAAATTTAACTTGTAGATATGAGCTCCGTTTGAGAAAATATTTTAATGTAATTGAATTTAGTTGTTCATGATTACGAATGTCAACTTACGGTTTGTAGAAAAAAGTAGAAATATAGAATTTGTTGGTTTTTGAGTAACAAAAGGAATTAATCCGTACTGTATAATTCCAACATTATCAGGAATAGCAATTTTTAGTTTCTAGAATAGAGTAATTGCATATTAGTGTTGACGGACAAGGTCAAATTTTAAAACGGAAAACTTGTTTGTACGACCATATCATGATCAAAATCAGTCTACTTCAATTCGTTTTGCGTTACTTTTTTTTAGATTTATCGGTTATTTGCCCCTGTCCATGAAATTTTTGATTCCCTGAGGATGAGACTTTTATTACGGGCTATTTCCTCATGTATACAACCCGCAATAAAAATCTTCAAGTTTAAATGGAAAATTTATTTTGAATTTTAAAAATACTTGAAGTCGCTTGTCAGTAAAAGGGGTAACAAATACAATGAGTAAATTGGTGCTGTGTTCGACGTGCACCAACAACATTTGACTTGCCCGTTAAACATCCGAAAATAGGTATTTTTACTGGAATTCGTTTCGAATATTCAATTGTAAACACTGAGAGGTCATAAAAAAGCGTGCGGGTGAAAATTTCCGACGGTTCTCCATATAAAAAAGCCAAAAATAAGGTATCGATGAAGGTGTATGAAATGCCGATAAATAAACTGGCCGAGGCGCTTGATTTATTTTTAACTGGATTCAAACAGACTTCCAGGGAGCAGAGATCCCATATTACCTTGAAATTTTCAGATTGATAATGAGTGTTTATAGTATGTGGTTTTAATACTAATAGCTACTTTTTGAATTTTAATTTATACAAAACATGCATCAAAGAATATGAAATTAATAAATATCTGTTTTTTTAATATATCAGAATTGTAAAAGTAAAAACTGCAATTCAAAGGGACAGGAAATTTCTGATCAAATTACTGCATAACAATAACTTAAGGAGAGGAGATTTTATGAAATAGATTTCCAGTTTTACCACAACGAATTATTATGAATGTAATTCTTATAATTTGTAGTAATTTCTTTCTATCATTTTACATTTTATATTTACCATCCCTGTTACCATTTTATGACTAAACTGCAGTAATGAACTCAACGTACAACTTTAAATATTTAATTTTGTCATACATTATCGTCAATCTTCTTAGCTGATATATACGACTTCCTTTCTAAACTTGTTTATTGCAAAATAAAATCAGACGTTCTTAAGCCGATATATAACTCAATATATGATAAAAATGTGTGCAAAACTAAGAATAATAAACTAAGAAACCGATACAATGATAAAATTGCAATGAATAAACATTCATATTTAGAATATGTTTGTTAATAGACAGTCTTTAAAAGGAGTGTAAATTGGTTAACAAAACGTTACCAATTCAAATTCTGAAAGGAAAACAATAAAAATTAGGAGGAACCTTGAAACTCATTATTACCACATAAAACAACTAAAAACCTACGTGTATGTACCAGCCAGAATAGTAGTATACAATGACGCACAATACAGCCAATTAAAACTTGACTTCACAATGTTATCACATAGACATCAGATATTGTGATCAATTTTACAGAAAACTATTGCCCGCATATAGAACATTTAAACACGAATCGACTTCAATTATAAACCGCGGCGCATTATGGACTGGATGCTGAGACAGCCAGTTTCAGCTGAGGCGAAAAAGAGAAAAATCATTTAAAGTCACGCATGTACCTTTCATGATCGTCCCAGCTGTATTGAAATGTTTATAAAATAGCGGGCATGTGTATATATTTACATGTTGTGTTGTGAATACCGACATGATACAAACAAGAAAGGACTTTTCTAATGACATAATATAAGCATTGTCTCATTTTATTCTAAAGTCATAATCACCTGATTAATTTACAGAAATTTGATTGGATACACTCTTGCACTGCCTTCATAGACAGATATACACACACCACACAAAAGGAAACTAGTCAACGAAACGGCTTAAGTCGTAATAACGTTTTCAATTTCTTCCTGATGCTGATTTCCGGTTGTCGGCTGAGGGTGGGCGAGGAGGAGATTTGTGCGCATAAAGCACCTGGAAAGTCGATCACTTTACTGCCACATATATACATATATGTATATATTGTTTCATTGTAAGCTTGTTCGAGATAAATTTAGATTGATAATAATGAAAATCGATAAACGATATTTTTGCGAGAATTTAATCACGCGATAAATATTTCCGAAAGTATACCAGTAATTATACCTCAAACACAATGAAAAACCCAATTATTTCGGTTTTAGTTTAAAATAAATTCAATACGAGACAGAGTTAAGTGTGGTTGAACAGTTTGTTTTTTGATTCAGCTTTCCTATTCTATTAAAAACAGTTAAAAATTAATAAAACAAAAGAACCATAAATTTTGACTTAATTATTACTTTACAAATGGACATTTATTGTTATTAATATTTTTAGATGTGAGTTCTGTTTATGAGAAATGTAAAATATTCTCAACTTAATATGTAACTTAACTACATGAGCGTGTTAAATTGGCATAAATACTTGTATGTGTTTGTTTTCGTGGCACGTTATAAGAAAATGTACACTGTTTTCTTTTTTTTTATATTTAATAGTTCTACCTCCATATTATATTCCTTTGTACTCATCGAAATAATTAATTTTAATATAAAAAATCAAGTGATAAAGTTAACTTACATGTAGTGGAAATCTTGAGAACGAAACTTAAAGCTTAACGGTAAAATATTGTCCCAATTTAATATAGAATAACTGCATTAGCTTTATTTAGGTTTCCTAGCTTTTCGATTCAAAAGATAGATTAATGGGATTGGAAAGCTGCTTATGCAACCGACAAAGCTACGTTATAAATACAACTTGGTTCACAATTGTATTCCTTTAAATTTAATATATGTATCTACTTATGTAGGTCCTTGTAATAAATTACTTTTTTTTGTTCAAATTAAACATTCTCACACACATTACTTACCTTAATCTTTTTTCTAATAAGTTTTGTCTTAGGGTACTTAGTCTTTTCCCAGATATTTCATTTAGGCAGGTCTAATGTCAAGCCTCAATATTAAAGACAATAGACATAATAATTTGTTTATTTATGTTCAATAGGCTATATGGGAATTTGAATTTTATGAAAAATAATCGATTCTTGTGATCAATCTAGATCGGATATTAAAAAAAATTGATTCTCGATTCATCCAATTTGCAATCGGACCAGGCGTCATATTGTGGTCGAGTTTTAGTCGGTTCAAATGTCGAAATCGTTTCAAAATTTGAGCCGATTCGAGTGTAAAATGACTCCCGTGTACGTCGGCCTTAAACCAGACGTGAAAAGGTCGATTTCGAGAAATCGACTTTTTTAATTATGTAGAGAAGCTAGTTATATAAATTTCCATTTTCCAGAGTTCCATTTTTTAAAAAAATTGCAAAAATGTTTTCATGTTTCTAAAAGCTTTAGCTTCTAAAGGTCATTTAATGACC
>JABRWK010000100.1:31032-61668 GCA_013372445.1 Hypothenemus hampei | reverse complement strand
AGTGACTTCAATAAGGTATACTTTTTTTAAGCAGAAAAGTTGGTAGAATAGTTTTTTCTAGTCCAAAATGACATACAGGGTAGCACAAAAAAGTTGCAAAGGTTTAAATGAGTCGAAATCGTTGCAGGTGGCGCCCTCTAGAAAATTCAATTCAATCGACCAGAAATTTGAATTTCTCACCTCAAAAAACCCCCGGGTACGAAATTTCGTGAAATTATTGTGAAACGGTTCAAAGATATTGCAGAAAAGGCAATTTATTTTTTCAACTTTGACACCCTGTATTTCCGAAACGAAGCGATTTCGGACCCATGTTAATATGAACTTTTTTGTTTAGAATGGTGAGTTCTATTGCCCCTTTAATTTTGGCGGATTAGTTAGGGACCACCCTGTATATGTATCTTCAAATATAAATAAATAATTGGCGACTTTCTCACGAAACAGGTTTTTCTTATGCATTTTGCACAATCGCGGTTCGGTCTAATAAATTCTAGCCGACACTAGAACGTATGTACGTATGTGTCCCTGTTGTTTCTGACTGAAAATAGAGAATTAACTGTGGACCGAGACCTTTAATTATTGTTGGTAGTCACGTACGTCCACTCGATTTGCAGTAAAGTTTTAATTAAAGCCGATTGACATGCACAAAGGCAATTTTTCAGAATTAAAAGGAAACAACCGTCATCTATAAAGAGATCATTAGAGCATCAATTGACAGTATAGGTACGTACATAAAATATTTCTGAACGTTCTGATTAGCGCAAGTGTATATGAATCAAAATGTGATGATATTCAATCAATTGGCTCATTTTAAAATTGCTTTAAATAGGTGGAATAGGTGTGTGTACATGTGTACATAAAGTCCTGTGGCAAAATTTTGTTGATGACCACTTCTGATTGGTTATTTACGACTTTCTTTTTATAACTCACAAGTATGGGTGGTCGAAATATTCGAGATATTTTAAAAACAGGTAGAATAAGTCAATGTTCTCGATAAAATCAGTTCAGTAGGCAGGAAACAGAAGTTGTTTTATGCCTACTTATTAAACCCAGTTTTAACAAGAAAACTTTATAATTTTAGTCATTAATGGCAAGTTTAAGTAGACGAGATATGTAAAATTTTACAAGCTATTAATTTTAATTTTATTTTACAATTAAAATTATTTTAATTGTTGCAAATGTCAAAAATAAAATGATTAAATGAATAATAATTATGACATCAGAGTGCAGGTAATTATATTACACGTGTGGTTGTGCGTTTTTGAAATACATACATATACCTTATACCTAGTTTCTTGGTAAAAGTCACATGAAGACATGCTACATGAATATATCGTTTTAGTGAAGTGTTTAGTGAAAAACTTCGACACATTATCAAAATATTATCATGAAAAATTATTTTTCACAATCCACTACACAAAATTTATTGAAAAATGATGAAAACCGAAATGTATCCTGCTAAATTTTCAAAATTAAATAATGAACTACAAAACTAATAAACAGATTCTAGGTATTTAATTGTATGAATTTTAGACGTGTTTCTTTCATATTTAAGGATTCAAAACTGCATATTTTCGATGGTTTTTCTTAAAAAAATGTGTATAAAATATAAATGCATTTTTTCCTAAATAACAGTTAAGAAATTTTATTTTAACAACTATACTGTATATTTAATTGTCGATAATTTTATTTGTGCTTTATGTAAACAATGTTACTAACTTTCTGTCTAATATTCATTCGTTATGGTGCAACATTGGCCTATTGACCTTTGAATCGAGGTGATAATGATGTTTATAAAGAAATATTGAAGTGTGTACTAAAATCTACTATTTTCAATTAATTTCTTTTATCTTTGATGGTTGGAAAATGTTATTATACATTCACCATGATTTAGGTAGAAAGGCCCTTTCAAATAGAAAAGGTGCAGCTCATATGTTCGAGCACATGCCCCTTCTTTTCACAGTTGTCTTCTATCCCATCTTAATATTTGGTTTAAAAATCTGACACCTGCCAGTATACAGATGTCTAACGGATCTGTTATAAAATATTTTGTTTTAAATAATAATCTAAATTAAATGGAAAACAAACAAAATTATTTATTTCGCAAAGGTTAAATAAATGATAAAAGTATGTGGGTCTTTTTTGATAATATAAAATTCTATTATAGGGGTTGTTTTTTATCCGTAATCTAATGCTACCTGCGTGGTTTTAGGTAAATAAATTGCCTACCTTCGGAACAATAAGGCCACTAGGTACATATGCTTTTTTAAATAAAGACTTTTGGCTAGTTTAATTTAAAATTAGATAAATACCTATTACTCTATGTGGAAATATCTTATGTATTATGGTATATTTCTATTGTAATATGCTAGAATAATGAAGATGCACAAGAAACTGTCAATGAGTAAGTGCATAATGCTAAAACTCCTTACAAATGTTCTTTTTATGTTCAATCTTTGTCCTAAATTATATGGACAGGTGCGTTCTTCTGAACGTTCCTGAAGAAACGCTTCAGGTAGATCTTAAAACATCCAGATGCAATCAAAGGGGTGTAAAAATACAAATGGAACCTTTCACAAAGAACGAATACAATTTGTATCCTACTCGTTTAAGTAGCATGTATCACTTCGGAACTTCTTCATGTTCTCTAATTTAATATTTAATTTAGAAGAAATCTAATACATTGAACTGTGTAACACGGATGTGTTTAATTTCCAGTTAAATTGACGGCTTCCTAAAATAGAACTATAAGTTTTCCCACACATTTATTAAAAATATTTACGAATATCGATGCATTACAATGGAGTTATTTTAAAAAGGCAAGCATTTGAAATTATTTTTAGAAATAAACCATGATTAATCACTAGAAAGGTATATTTTAGTCGTAATTTATAGTCAATAATAAATTTTACGTCTCAAATGTATTAACTAAAGTATTTTCTTTTCAGAGAACGTAAAATTATCCTTTTAATGGCCGTGTAGGTTCTTCCTTCTGTGAAAACCACTTTGCCTGTTTCGCGATCCGTTACAGAAACACGTCAGAAAAACGAACGAACAACAATCATTGCAGAGATGAATGATGAAGAAAACGAAGAGAAAATCACATTTGAATAGTGCACTTGAAAATTAACATCGCGATATGGTGAGTTTTTTTTTATAAGAGTTAGTATAAAAAATTTAAAGTGGCTCTTTTTGAGAAAAAAAGGTTGTCTTGTCAATTACGAAATAAGCCATTAAAACAACGTGCTTATCTTTGTCATTCGTGTACCACACGTCGACATTTCTAGTTCCACAACAATGTATTCGTGATTAGGATTGGGGATAAATATCAGAAATGAATCATGTGTTTCAACACAAAACTGACAATGCAATCGAGAGAATCGAAACACTGAATAAATATGGTGACACCACTGAAGATGTTGCTGGTTTAGAAGGGTACCCAAAAAAAACACAAATACTGTAAATTGATATTCGCAACAGAACCTTGTCGACCTAACTGACTTTATATGCAACAAATGTTAGCACCAAGCAATTGCAAATAAAAACGAACAAGGAAGGATTTTAATGTAAAGCTGACGTATCGTGGTAAAAGAGGAAGGCTACTCTACTTTTCTACAATTGATCGAATCACCTTCAATTGTTCCATCAATTCAAGTTATTGTCGTTTTTTTTTCAAGAAAAAGACACTATAAATTAGCGGAAAAAGGTTGCACAGTTGTTGCTTGCAAGAGTTTTACGATCAATAGCACTGTTCTTCAATTCTGAAATGTTGAAACTACTATTACAAGCGAAAAAAAACAACTAATATATGACCCGTTGAAAAACAGAGTGGTATAAGTCAAAAAATTGAAAATTTGAGATAAAGGAATCTATGACGTGATCGAATTTCTGGAATAATGCCTATATATTTTTGCCACAGGTGTGGCTAATATTTTGTATGTCTAATCAATTTCCCATTGAGTTGACAACTTTACGTTCATTTATACCAAAACTCAATTTTTTTACTTACACCACTCTGGCTTTCACTGACTCAATATGTATGTAGAAGTATTTTAAATCAGTTGTAGATACATACATATAAGCAAAAAGCGTCGTAGTTTTAGGAAGTCGTTCGGTCGTGTCAATAAAGCTTTAAAATCACATCTTAAATAAATACATCGGAGCCCAAACCAATAAAATGCTATCAATTACCAACTTTAATGTCCTCAACGGAACTGCCAAGATTTCGTACCGTTGTTAATATTTACTTTTATTATTTTTCAAATGCATAGTTTGTTGTTTGTATTTATTGAAGTGAAAAAAAAAGTACAGTGCAGCTCAATTTTCAGGGAGAAAAAAGTAAAAATCTGAAATCTAAACTGTTCTTAAAAAAGAAATGGAATACAATGGGGAATGTACTCAATTTATACGTTAGTCGTGTAGCTTTTTTTTTTCGTTTTCTTTGCCAGCATCTGTGAGAAGAACGGAAACGCGTCGTTTTATACTTTTTTTTAGTGGATCCCTTTAGAAGCGGCAAATTTAAGCGCCGTTGTGGGCTTGAAATCACGTTTCTAAGAGCGGGTATTCGCTCATTAGCCACTAGAAGTTTCAAGCATGTTAATTAACTGTCATTATCTTATGTCAAAGTGGAATTTACTAAACTAAAAAACAATACACCAAGAAAATATCTATTTTATTCGTGCCAATTTTATATTTAAAATAAAATTTATCACCTGACATTTACTAAAATACGAATCAAATTGCACTCTAGAAGTGTTCAATTGTATGGCGCCAGTTTTGTATCTCAAGAATGGCGCTAATTGTTCATTACTAATCCTATTAAGCAATGACGAGTTTCACAGAAGAAAGGCTCTGTGTATGGAGTCTAATAATAGAACAAGATTTCGCGATTGATACGGTTCAATCAATGAATGCATTAAAATTTTCTATGCAAAATGCGTATTATTCTGATTCAGATAGATTGCTTAATATTCTAAGTTTGCTTGGACACATACTTTTAATACAGTACATTATGTGCTGTTATCTTTTTCGTTAAAAGGTAACAAAAAAACTATATATCCAATGTTATAAAATGCCAGGCTATTACAAGCAGGAACCACTCAACTTTCAGTATTTCTTGAGAAATGGTTCGTTTGATGACCTGTGTAACTATAAAAACCCTATTTTTTTACAAAAGTATGTAATTTCATTTTATATTTAACAAAAATCTAATAAATTTCTGCCTTTTCATCATTATAGACACTTTCCAAACGAATTTTCATTATCTACGGAATAGATAGTTAAATTGACTTGCGAATATACATTGATAATACCAATTTTTTTTTTTTGAGGTAATGTATACATATAGTAGATCCCATTATTCTTATTGTAACACCCACACGACGTGAAACTCAGAATCTTAATTACATTTCTGACTGGCATTTGATTGACTTCTCTTATTTAAATTGTTAAACATTACGCATACTCTCGTAGTAGCTGTGTGGGCAACAAAAATAGATCCTAAGGAAGACAATTTGTTTGCGGAACCACTTAAATGAAACACTCTGTATAAAAGTGCGAAACACTCATCCAAGCTCTTTAACGGATTTACTCATTTTTTTTTTCAAAATTTTTTATTGTTATTCTTCTATGAAGAACAACAAATCTTTATATTTAAAAATGAAGTATTTTGTAACGATGTGGTTAATCGACTTAATGTTATAAAACAAACTGTCGGTTCAAAGTAAACATCAAGCGGCAAATATGAATTCTAATTATGTATTTCTAGAACAGCGTATATTTCTAGGACTTTGNTTTCTGATAATCATCTAGATACTACAATGGCACATTTCCTTACTATACAATTGCTTAATTTATTTTTAACACATATAAAATATAAAAAAAGTGGGACAAAAAACAATGGCAGTTTAAAACTCAGTATAAAGAAATTTAAAAAAATGTATTTCAGATTTAAGCACATTATAGTGAAGCGTACTAGAAGAACAAAAAAGCAAATAGACTGAAATACAGTTAACAAATAGTTGATTAATAAAAAAAAGAATATTTGTAAAACACATGTCGGTCTTTTATACATAAAATGAACACAATAAGAGTGTGAACACAAAAAAATAATGAGTTGTTAATCATAAATTCTACCACCAAATAAAGCTCTTCAAGTTCGCAACTTATCCATCCGGATGTTGTTGTCTAAATCATTAAAACTGAAATCAAAAATAAAAAAAACCAATTTGAATTTTTTCATGAAATATGTATATCGTATCTTACAAAACTACTGAAAATTGACTGAATTGCTCATTTTTACTCTGTGTTTTCTCATTTACGTATATATAATGCTATAAGAGATTTTCAATTCTCAAATAGCACCATATTCATTTGACATTTGACTCTATACGTCTCGAGTTAGAATGCGAAAACAAAATATGTAAAAGTTGTGGTGACTCTATGCACAGGGTTTTCTCAAATATTAATTAATAAACTTCTTGTAAAAAGTGTAGCGCTTTCAAGAACAGTCCTGCATTGTATATTAAATTAACGTCGAACTTACCTAAAAGTTTTCCTAAATTAATGGTATTTGCGTATTTAAAATAGAAAACAAATTAGAAATCAGTCTATGAAAACGCCATTTGAAATGTAATAAAATATTTAACCTTAGCTAATCTCCTATATACATATAGAATACTGATTATCACAAAAAAATTTAGGTAGGTATACAAAGGTTCCGATGTACGTTAACCTTTTGTTTCTTCATCATTCATTTTTTATAATCTCATTAATACTGTCCAGCATATTTTACTTTACTTTAAAATTTGATATGTTTAATATAATATATAATTTGCTTTTGCGATTTTATAGACAATTTTATACCAGATGTTAGATACTGAATGGGCCATACTTTAACTGAGCATTATATCCATAAAAATAAACCGATTTAACTAAAATTACCTTAAAAAGTTGATATTATTGAAATAGAAGATGTCACAGCTAAAACTATATATCTTCAATAACTTTTTTTGTAGTGGCATTTGGGAGAATTTGCTAAGAAGCATTACAACCATTCCAGATTCAAGGGGGTCGCATTTTGAAGTGCATCACGTCTATGCAAGTTTATCCCTCTTCCTTGCAGGATTCTCCCAAATTCCACCATAAAAAAGCTATTGGAAGTGTTTATTTTTTGCTGGAACACTCTGTATACTTCAAATTAATTTTACGAAATTTCATATCCAAGGATTTTTTAGCATAAGAAATTCAAATTTATTGACGATTTAGTTGTATCTTTTAGAGAGCATAACAAGCGACGATTACTTTTACAAGGACACTTTTAAATCGTTAAAACTTTTTTGCGCTACGGTGTATATCACTTAGGGGTTGAAAAATGTTTTTCCTGCCTTTTCAAATTAAAAAAGTATAATTTATTAACATTACTGGAAACAACAGTTTCTGATAAAAACGCATCTAAAACTGATGATGCATATACATTTTCAGACTATATCGAAAACTATTGTAAGGATTTGTAAACTTTTGTTTGAAGATCTTTTCTTGCATTTTTACTACAAAAATTGCATTTTGATTGAAAACTAATAGTTTTTAGCCTTTGAACTGTTGTTTCCTAGTTTTTCCTTATATAAAGTAAGATAATCAAACAAATTATTTTGGCACGATAATTTAATATCAGCTTTAGATGCGTTTTTCTTAGAAACCGTTGTTTCTATCAAGATAGGGAAAAAGGTTTTTCCAGCCCAAAAAATTCCTGGTTATGAAAATTCATAAAATTAGCTTGAAGTGATCGAAATATATATATTAAAGAAAATGTAATTTATTTTTCTTCCTTTAATATCGAGGATTTCAATTAATGTCAACTTTTTACTAAGGGAATTTTAGTTAAAATCGATTCATTTTTTTACAAATGATCTTCAATTGATATGTTACACATTTATTATCAAACACCTTGTATACATATATTTTTTATACAAGATGTACCAAATTAAGTGCACACAATTAATAACTTTGTTGTTAGTCGAGATAGACTCTAAGTTTAAATGACAACGATTGCATTTTTTGGGGTTGATTGCGACGGTGATACTAGAAAAATATTGTAATAATTATTTTTAATTATTAAACATCGCGTTGTAAAAATAATTTAAAATGAAAAAAAATTTAAGTAGAACACTGTGTATATTACTAATTGTAAGTAAAAATAAATTTAGTTTAATTTTAGTATAAATAATATTTCAGTAACTTTTTCTAAAATAAATATTTTTTA
This sequence comes from Hypothenemus hampei, assembly GCA_013372445.1. Classification (NCBI taxonomy): domain Eukaryota; kingdom Metazoa; phylum Arthropoda; class Insecta; order Coleoptera; family Curculionidae; genus Hypothenemus; species Hypothenemus hampei. The sequence goes on along the minus strand of JABRWK010000100.1, from coordinate 53,411 downwards.
AAATATTGAGTTATTTCTATTTCTAATTGCACAAACGGACAATGGTTCAAATTTCTTTGAAGGATTACTAATTAAGCAAACGCTGAATAGCGAAAAGGTAAAAATGCCAAATCTAAGTCATCAGATTGTCATTTATTTATATTAAATTTGTTGAAATATTTTAAAATGCCGTTCTCGCATGAAGAAAAATATGATATGTTAGAATCGTACATAATACGCATCTAACAAAGATAGTATCTAGTAAAGATAGTATATATAGGTAGAAATTTTACTTTTTATTTTATTTTTAATTTAATATATATTTTTAATACTTTGCAATTTAGATGGTTACCCAATTTTTAAAGCTTCTAACAATATAAAAAGGCGTGCTTTAAAATGCATCCAGTAGAACGGAGGTATTTTTGAACATCTTCTGTAAAAATTTTCAACTTTAATGATTACATATGCGAATAGTTTTTGGACATTTGTTTGTGCATTTAAAAATAAAAATAGGTTCAATATTTTTAAAAATATGCATAAAAAAAAATTATTGAGATTTTTTGTGTAAAATTAAACTAACTTTAATTTCGCTTTAAAAAGAGTTTTTTTTTTGTATTATCTTTACACGCTTTGTTTAATTGTTTTTCTGCTATCACCATCGTAACCAATCCAAAAAAATATTGTAACAACTTTTTGCCGTTTAAACTTAGACTAAATCTCCATTAATAATAAAGTTATCAATTTTGCGTACTTAATTTGGTAAATTCAGTTCATAGAATTACTCATACTTAATGTATTTAATATTACTTTGATATGACTAAATTGTAATATTTTTTTACACGAATGTTGGTCAGCGTTTATCTATAAATTTTAATGACATAGTAATAACAGTAGTATTAATTCAAGAAGAAGCCATCGACTTTGACTAATATGATGGACAGTTTGAGCAACACTGGAGGGTTTCGGATGAATTATATTAACAGGGGGCGGTTCGACGAATTCGTCAAAATCGTCAATTTCGGAAAATACAAGTGAGGACGGAATCCATCTCAATCTGTTTTTTTTTGGCAGCGTGCAAATTCAAGATTTTTTACGTTTAAAAAATATACAGGACACAAATGTGACAGACTATGACCTTACCTAGAACAAGGCTTTACGTTAAGTCCATTAATGGCTTTCATACCAAGATCTAAAGTTTTTGATTGCTGCAGCTCGAAACCGTGTACACAACCGACAAATCCATGCGTGAATCTGCTTCCCGTCATCTTGCTAACATTGGGACTGCCTCCCAAGAAGATGTTTCCTATATAAACAAATAAAATAGACTATAAATTTTAAACATCCATTTTAATATAGAACGTATAATTCATACCGGAACAATCCAAAGTAGTGGATTGTCCTTCCGATTCACCATCACTGTCATAATTATGATCGATGTCAATAGAGCCAATTCGTCCTTCTCGTTTTAAAATTACGCTGTGTTTCTGGCCGTCGTCCACGCGAATCTCCGTATTTCTTATAATTGCCGGTCCACTACCCAAATCATAGCTGAACTCCAAATATCCATTCATTACTAAATTGATTTGAAATGTCAATAAAACAATGACGAATTTTTAATGGGAAAAATAAGAGCTTACGTCCTAACGAAATATAGTCCTGTCCTTGTCCATCTTCATTTGGAGTTTGTCCGTGCCAAAATATAAGACCGTCAGATGTATTTGTTGAAAATTCTAAAGCTACAATTTCCTCTTCGTTTTCGTGTTTGTGAGGTAGTAAAGATTTTCTAAATTCTAACCAACCGTTTCCATCAAAATGTGCATCATTTCTTAGTTCCACACCTAAAAACCACAGTTAAAATATACAACGTATACTGAAATATTTTTTAGTTACATACGTTGCTCGCAGGTTTTTCCACCAGATCCTAAAGGACAATCGCACGTGAAGCCAGTGCTGTTATATTTGCAAATACCGTCATTTTGACAAGGCCGGCTTTCACATAAATCTACCGTGGTTTCACAATTCTTGCCTGTAAATATTGGTAGACAAACGCATTTATATTCAACTGGTGATAATGGAATGCACGATGCATTATTTTTACAAGGACTGTCCGAACAACCAGTCTTTCTGCTATCGAACGACAAGGGCTTGTAGGAGGTTTCCAAGTATCCAGTAGGGATACCATTCTCAAACTCATCCTAGAATTGTTTTTTGTTTATTTTAAGTTCTTTTAGTGTACATTTGGTATCTACTCACGTCACTTCCACAATCTTCAACGTTCGATGAATCAGTGATATTTTTCATCATAGCTTCGTCCAATCCTGAAATGTTAATATCGACAATGCAGCCATTAAAACCGTTTTCAACTTTCACTCCTTGATTCAACCGAATGCTGTATTGATCGTAGCCACCGATGTAAAGAGGCGTTAGCAAAGTCAAGGTTTTAAAGAACGCCGAAAATCGTTTCGGGACGCTAGGATGTCCGTCAATGACAATTCGTCCATCCTGAGGAGAGCGGATCGCTAGAATCGCTAACCATTTGTTTGGAACGATTTCTTCGTCGCTTCGAATAACTACTGGTCCTATCAAAAGAAAAATACTTATGAATTTTGTTTTTTTTAAGTGAATATCCCACCTTTGCCGTTATCGAATCTAAATTCCAAATGACGATCTTTAATGGTTAAACTGATAAAATCTCCGTGGCCTTCGTTCGTTTCAGCTGCATAAAGCAAAAGAGCATCATCAACACTTCTAGGTTTTATTTTCATTTCAATTTTATTTCGCTTCAGTGGTCTGGGTGGTGGATAAGCCATGTATGCGTTGTCTTTAAATGCGGGTTCATAAACTTGTATCGACTTCTGGCACTGGCTGCCTCCACGGCCTAGTGGACATTGACAAGCAAAACTGTATGCTGTATCGACACATTTACCGATACCACAGGAATCTATTATAAAAATTGTATATTGTTTAAAAACCTCATTACGTTTATTTTCTTACATGGCGAACACGCTTGCCCTTTCCTCTTGTTGCAAGTGGGTCCGCTGAATTTAGGAGGACATATGCACGTGTATCCTTCGGTGGTTAACGCTTCCTGGCAAGTGCCTCGATTCTGGCATTTATTTTCCGTGCACGTTTCGCAATTTGTAATTCCAGTGGAATTTAGACTATCATGTAATATATCTTGGTACGAGTAGCCAATTTTAAATTTGCTAATGCACCCTTTGAACAATATCAACTGTTAATTCTCGTCTCTTTTCTATAAACAGATCTGATAACTTACCGACTAGACCTCTTTCCATGTCAACTTCAGGAGAAATATTTTCGTAATCTGGAACTCCACCCAAAAAGAGTGGTTCGCTTAAGTCTAGGCCAAAATATTTTCCTTCGTTTTCACCAATAAGTGGACCTTTTCCATCCACGTACATGATAACTACATTAACAAAATAGATTTTATAGATGTAGTTAAAACATATTCTGGAGAATTTTCATATTGAGAATCTCTTCAAACTTTGTCTTAAAATTAAATATTTAAAGTATTACCTCTTTTTTTGTTTCTAACGACTTTAATGGTGTGCCATTCCCGTTCAGCAACAGATTCATTACTTCTTACGATAGTAGTAGGAGTTCCTGGGCCTAAATTAAATCTAAATTCTGGCACTCCATTGTTCAAAGCCAACGAAATAAAATCGCCGTCTCGTTCTCGTTCCCTATTTCCATTATACAGAATCAAACCATAATCGTTTTCTGGTTTGAAAGAAATTTCAAAACTAAATTGGAGATATGCGTCAGATAACGTGGGTAATGTAATGTAACTATTTGGGGCCTGAGTAAAATATGGAATAATTCCTGTTACTACTAGAACGATTGGAATGTCCAGAGTACGACGTTGATTGGTTGCCGAACAGATATAGGTTCCTGCATCGATTGAGCCCACAGAGTTTAATTGAATGATTTTCTAGAGTTCAAAGTTGCAGTTTTATTATTGTTCAAATATTGTAATTTGAACTTACGCTATTCTGATCGATATAAAATGGTAAACTACCACCTTGCTTACTCCACAAGTAGGACACAGGTTCTTCTAGATCAGTGTTGCATTCAAGAAGAACGGACGCTCTTCTTTTTGCCCTTTGAACTTGTAAAGGCACCTCATCTCGTAGTGGATCGTCTAAAATTTTCAAATTTATATAAAAAATCATATTTTATGTTATATTTTTACCCTTAATTAACAAGCTGTGATCTTTATAATAATTTCCCATTTGTCCGGTTGCTTCACATCTATACGATCCCGTATTTTCCGGCTTGGCATTAAAAATGGTCAATCGTCCAGCCCTATTTTGGACATTTTCCGCTAATCCACCGTCCAATTTCGACCATGCAGGTATTACGCCCGGTTCGTTTGATTGGCATTTTATGTCGATGTACGAACCGACATGATACTCATTGGTTTCTGGGCTGATATGTAGAGTGGGCATGGGAGGTAGTGATTTTACCAGAGGACCTAAAAAAAGAAATTTTAAAATAACCAAAAATGAAAATTGAAAATTTAGTAATTATGATGATGGTGCTACTATGTACATCAATTCACTTTTAAAATATTTTTGAAAGAGTTCATGTATTTACAAGTTGTTATTAATTAAAGCATTATACAGGATGTCACTTTGATTTGAAAATACTGGCACATATAAAACAATTGATTAACTTAGAAATCCAGTTTCCATTAGAACACCTTGTATAAATCTTAATACAAGGATTAGTTAAAATTAAGAAAAATAGAGTAGCAGGTCTACGTTTTTGTACATATAATCAATGATTTTATGTACAAACAAGATGCTTCATAAGATTTTTGTGCAAATCAGTAAAAAAAGTTCTGGTTATTCTTGCGCTATGAAAGTGAAAAACAATAAAAACATATACATATAACAGACATACACAGTACATATAAGTTAGAAACACATAATAATAGTAAAGCATATAAACGATACGGACTCTTGTTGCAAACTTACAATTAGTCAAAATAATTTGTGAGTGAAAATCTTCCAGACGTTATCAGATAACTGAATAACATTCTAGAAGAAGTCACTAATTCTATTAAAGACAAAAACTAGAACAAAAATGCGCCCTAAACCATAACAACAAATCTGGAAAATAGACGATGACACTGTATAGGTAGAATAGATCAGAAAACAGCTAGAGGGAAGCGATCTAATCATTGTCTAAGTTCTTATTTAAACAAACCCCGTGCAATGGCGCCCGCAACGTTGCTGCAGCTCCTCTCATCTGAATTGTCTCCACAGTCGTCGGTGTTATCGCAAACCATGTCTTGTGAGATACAATTGCCGTTGTCGCAACGCCACCATCCGCTCAGACAGTCGACCTGTGGTCTTGCTATATATATGATATCATGCAATTTATGAGGAGGATGCGCCTTTATTAACATTAAACATACATATTTCTAGGCCAAATTACAAATTCAAAACTATATCTCTATGAGTTATATCATAATGAGTGGTACCTACTCCCTCTTTGAATAATAATTTGGTCTAAACATCAATAATGTCAGTGTTACGAGCAACATTTGTGTGCTTCGATACAGAAAACAATGATAAAATAGAACCAGGTTTAAATGTTTTTTGTCATCAATTGGAATTACTCAATAAAAATACGAAATCCATAGTTCTACTGATGATGATACATTATTAATTTTTCTAGAACTTACCGGAAACGTCTAACGTAACGTAATAATTCACAATGCCTTGTGGAGTATGCACATCGCAGTAATACCGTCCTGCGTTTTCCGGTCTCAAATCATAGATGTACAGTTCCGATCCTTGCAATCTAGAATTTTCTGGTAATTCGTCATTCTCTTTACGCCACTGAACTGGATATAAGTCAGAATTTAATCCGCGACGACAATTCAATTGCACGCTAGTGCCGGGAGGTGATGACACCGTGTGATTTGTAGTTCCATCAATTGGTTTTCGAATCTCCGGTTCATCTATGACAACACATTGCTATGACTGTTAGGAAATTTTATCATTGTTATTGTAAATTACATGAAACGACCACTTCAGCTACAGAATCGGCTTCTCCAGCATCGTTTCTGGCTTTACATTGATATTTTCCTGCGTCCCTGTGATGAATGCTGGTGAAACGAATATAACCATCGGCAGTGTACACTGATGCAGGCATGGTACGATTCACTGGTAACCATTGAATCGTGATTGGTTGGTCCCCAGTGGCGATACATCTGATAAAAGCGTTTTGTCCTGATTCTACGACTTGTTTAACCGGATCTAATGTGATTCGAGGTGGAGCTACAAAAGTTATACTCATATATAACATATTCTTGCATTTAATATAAAAACAATAACATAAACAGCCTTATATAAATTTAATACATGCAATATTGGCATTCGTAAACATGTAACGTTTCAATAAAGCGTGCAAAATACTATAATAGTTCTGGTATAGTAAAGCCGGGACGATCACATATATTTCTAAGAAATGCTAAAATAGAATTGAAATAAAACAAACCGATGAAAACATACAGTACCTCTAAGTGCACATATGTCTTCTTCGGCTGATTGAAACAAAGAAATTTTCGATATTAATATACAGGGTGAAGGGTACATATTGGTGCAACACATTAAAACAAAAACGTGTACAAATCACGTTCGACTATCAAAAAAATGATTTTCAAAAAGCGTTAGTTAGAATACATTTTTTCAAACATTGAAAAACTTACATAGGACTCGTAGTCTACTTCTTATTCTGAACAAAACGTTACGATTAGGAAGTCCATAAGTTACACACTCGTATTCCCCAGCTGCAGAAGGTTGGACGTTGTCGATGTAAAGAGTTCCTTGAGTGTAATAGGCACCTTGAGGCAGTTCTTGGTTTCCAGGCCGGATCCAGTTGGTGTAATGTTGTTGATCATCTAAATTAGGACCAATATGAAATTGATTTTTTTTTCGTAAAAATGTATTTAACAAAAACTAACCAGATGAAGTAACTTTGCATTTGAGTTCTGCTCTTGCGCCGGCGATTGCATTAAATTCTTCTATATTTACGGGAATAGATCCTTGATCACCGCCTGAACGATTCAATATTACATAATTAGAGCGTATTTTATTTTCAACATTGTCAATAAAACTACATATTCCACAATAAATGTAACTAAAATATTTAAATACCAAAAAACCATAAACTAATTACCTTTATATTTTAGTCCTAGTTCCATTCAGTTAATATGTAGTTGATCGCACGTGGTATAAAGCAGAAACATCACGATTAGCGTAGTTAATGAAGCCATGGAAAATATTTATTTTAAAATATAGTTAAAGTTATAATATACAGGGTGGCTGCTTTCATTGGAAAGCCATCTTGTATTACTTTAATTTTATTATTTAATTAATTTAATTAATTAAATAATAAAATTAATTTTCAGGAGATACGTTTCGTTATTAATTAGCGCTCTAACAATTTTAATTGGTTACCTATCGCCTTTTATAAAAGCACTGCTACCACGGAGTAAATAGTTTTTAACTTACCGGGATTATCTCCTCGTTCTGGCAATATATCAAGCTGAACACGTTTCTCGTTAACTCCTGCAACATTTCGACCTATACAAACATAAATTCCTGCATCTTCGGGTCGTAAACGAGTGAATTCGAGATAAGCTGGGCCGGCGATACTTAATTCTCTTGTGATGGAATAACTGAAATGTAGGAAATTCATTTTGAAAGTTGATTTTTATTATGTTTCGACCATTACTAATCAATTGATGTGGCTTTAATCCAACTAACAGTTGGCTGAGGATCTCCTGAACCGTGACACACTAACTGAAGATGTTCGTTAACTGCTCTAGTAATAATGTTTTCATCAGGAGATACTGTTAAAACTGGTGGATTATTAACAGTAATATGAGCAATAGCCGTAGCTCTTCCAGCTTCATTTTCTGCAGAACAAACGTATTCTCCACTCTCCGCTGGCGTGATATCAATAATTCTAAAATAAAAGACAAAACTGAACACATGTATAGATAAATTCTGTGTTACCAACCTTAGGTTGCCCCCTGTCATAACTTCAACATTGCGGCCTAAAGGTTGGGAATTTTCTCTTGCCCATGTAACTCTAGGTGCAGGATACCCCTGTACAACTCTACATTGTAGTTGAACACTATTGCCAGATGTTGCCGATATGTCTCCACCTTCCGGTACGATTTGAATTAACGGTTGTTCAAAGCCTTTAAAACAAATATTTATGTTTGGACTGATAGAATACCCTGAATTTTAAAAACTTACGACTAACGTCGATTTGAACAGCATCGTGATCCGCCCCAAGTATGTTGGATACTGCACAAATGTACGTGCCTCTATCATCGATTCTAGCATTGGTGATATGTAAATGATGACCGATTTGTTCAGCATTTCCAGTTAACTCTCCATTTGATCGCGTCCATTTAACAACAGGAGTTGGGGCTCCAGTCACTTCACACCGTACCTCAATGGTTTCACCTTGCCGCAATCTGATGGTTTCAGGCGAGATTTTTGCAGTGGGAGGAATGCCACCTCCATCGTCTTGAATAGTAACGAAAGCGAATTGTGTGCCTCTTGTACCATCATAAGAAGTGGCAGTGCAAATATATGTGCCTGAGTCTGACGGGCCAGCATTTGGTATAATGAGTAACCCATTTTCATCACGGTATTGATAAGGAAGAGGTCCACTGTCTTTAGACCATCGAATATATTGTGCTCTATCGGCAATACATTTAAGAATCACTTGATCACCTGTAGAGTAAATTAATTAAATAATTTGTGGTTTATTAAAGTTACGAGAGATTAACCAGATCTGCCCTCATATCTTTTAGGTTCAATTTCAACTTGTAACACAGATCCGACCGATACTTGAACTTCAAAACTCTTGGAATCTTGTCCTGCACGATTATCGACTGTACATCTATACGATCCGCCATCAGTAACTCTTGCCTGGTGAATTCTAAACACTCCATTTTCGAAGAAATGCTATAAGATACGAAAAACTATGTAAAGAAAAGAATTATATATTCTAAAAACGTTGGTCCTTACACTGGGATTGAGAGGATGTCGATCTGTTCGAGACAGTGAATATTCCGGTGTTGGGTTTCCAGTAGCTGAACACCTTACTTCAATTAGTTGCCCTTCGCTCACTTGAATATACGGAGATGACAAGTGGATGATCGGAGCAAAATCTCTAGTAGTATCTGTTTGTAAATATAGTTTTAATTAAAAATATGAATTTGCATAATAAATATTACACTGACATACCAGTTTTATTCATACTCTCTCTATATTGGACTAAAGGCAGCATGATTACACAAAAACAAATTTAATTATACATAAACATACTACAGAAATATGATTTTTTTATTATTTTTTTATTTCCAAAAATTCAGGGTTTATTTTATTCAAATTTCGAAATAGTATATTTCAAACAATTCAAACAAGATATTTTGAGAAACTCATATCCCATAACAACAACTTCAATGACCAAAGACATTCGGTCAAAACTAATGCTTCAGTCAGTCTCAGCAACACTTTATCTCTCATACCGGCTTTGAGATGTACCGGAACGCCATCGTCAACAGAAAATTGTTTTTGTACTTTCTTCAATTTAAAAAACTGAGGTCTCACTATGATTTTGGACACCGAAAGAGATCTTTTATTAATATTTGAAACTTGCGGTAGCAAAAATCTGCTTATTTTAAACAACATTTTTCAGTGAAATGCTTTTTATATTTAATGTTAACGTCGTACTTTAATATTTTGATTAATATTGTGTCAAAAAATTCACCTGTCAGACTTGACTAAATTCTCATTACTGTGGAAATTCTTACCTCCAACTATGATGTCAATACTTTTAGATACAACAGAGTAACCATCATCGGCTAAACAACTATAGCGTCCTGAATCTGAAGTGGTCAAACTAGGAATGTACAAAATTCCGGACCCGTCGTCGATAGCTTTAGACGGCAATCTATCATTATCTTTGGACCAATCAATTCTCACACTCTAAATTACAAAATTTTAAGTATTTACATGTATTTTTGGACCTTTTGTACTTACACTTGGTGCGACTCTCGACACTGCAGAACAATTTAATCGCACGCTACTTCCAATTTGATAAATTTCAATGTTATGGCCAGAGATTATCACATCAATCGTTGGAGGATTTGGCGTTGGATCGGTAAAACTGGGTCGACGCGTTGTGGTAATAATTTCAGCTAAACAAAACAAAGAAACAATTTCAAAATCCATCTACAGCAAACTTGATCAAATTTTATTATTCACAGTGGACTACAATGAAAACATTAAAAATGTTTTCAAAACTAGACATAAAATAATATAAAATGAACAAAACAATGTTTCCTGTTTTAATTATATTTGCCGACGATGAAATGATGTTATTTTATTGATGGTGTCATTTCAGTTACCACTATTACTTTTCTATGATTGAAGTAGAATTTGAACATGAAAAATACAAAAAAGCTCAGACATTTTTCAAGTAACATTAGTTAAAACAGAAAAAAGCAATAAAGTGTTAACAGCTTCCCACAAAAAAATGTCTTTAACACTGCCTTCACACCTACAAAATCCTACTTTAATCATAGATCCGATTAACACATAGTCTAAATTGCAATAATTGTCTAAAACTAAACTGACGACATAATGGACAATTTGTATCACAGCAAGCTCTACGGGATGGATGGTTTATTTGGTTCAAACCTGGAACGAGAGCAACACTGACTGAACCGACAACAGTGTCACGCCTATTCAATATATAACAGGTGACAGTTTGTCGGGTGCATCCCACAACGGCATAAAAAGAGGCTTGGGCTCCCCCGTTTACACGTAAAAAGTCCTTCAGTTCCGTCCGTAGTCCGCTGTTGTGATTTTCGACTACGATTCTCAGATCGCTAGTTAGATTCTGTGCTAGATAGGTGCAAGTAAAAGCGATTTGTTGTCCAATTGGTGCCACTACTTTAGGTGGAGACATGATCACGCGTACATCGCTTACGTTATCTGGATCGGATGGCTTAGGTATGTTTGCTGTGTATGGATTGTTTAAAATAAAGCAGTTACTAATGAATAAAATATTGGCTAATTCGCCATGTTCTGATTGTATTGAAACTTATATGTAATTATTAAATAAGGATTTGTACTTTTATTTTATAGACTACCAATTGATAAGCGATGTGCCCTATCAACAATTTCTACTTTTTCACTTTGTGTAATTAAAAAAGTCAATTTTTTACCAAAAAAAAATTCATGTTATTTCTTTTTTGTGTTACCAAAAACCATGCATAAACCATTAAAAATTTTGATAAAAATACTCAGTTTTGTTAGACAAGTAATCGACATGCAACCATAATGTATCTTTTGCAACCTCAGGCAATCGTGTCAGTCAGTGGCGGTTCGTAATTCCCATAAATTTCTAATGCTGCAAGACCTCCTCATTATGGAGAACGGTTACATTATTTTCAAATATCATAATATTAATTGTTAAGATATAAATTCTAAAATACGGAGGAGCAAAATACAGCCAATTCAAACGTTAAAAGTTCGGAAACATAAGCTCCAGGCAGTGCTCTAAATGAAAACATATATACATTTATTATATCGGATTGTCGACCTGCTAATTATGTTGCCGAACTATTTACGAATTCGAGTGAAAAATATGATTATTTCGACCAACTGAACCGCCACTGGGAATCCTTTATACGGTCTATCAAATTATCGGTAGTATAAAATTTTAACAATTGTTATGGAATTGTGATTTGGCGGTATACATATAACGAATTTCTGCATAATTCGAGATAAATTTTAGATCGCATTTCACACTACTACAATTTAAATAGACCACAAATCCACAACGGTATGTCCACACTAAAACAGAACTGAGTTGTTTTTTGTCATCTAGCTGTTCCTGTTAAAATGCAATATTTTATTTGCAAAAATGTGACGATTACTATTTACAACAAATTCCAATTAATCTCATTTGCAATTTTATCTTTTGCCTAAATTTCTACTCAATTGTAATACAATATACAATGTGTCTCATTTAAAATGAAGACACCTCCATGTTTTCGCTATTTGAAGGAATACAGATTTGAATTTTTATACAGTCATATAGGTTGATGATGGGCCACATTTTTTAAGAAACTCAGTTGACATCTGAAATGTAAACTCAACATTCAAATAGCGAAAATATCGAGGTGTCTTCATCTTAAATGAGACATGCTGTATAAAAACAAGGCCAACTAAATCAGGTTTGGCTATAAGAGAACAAAACGAATATAAATAGAAACAGGAACTGACAACATTAGGTAATACCCAGCAGAGAAATATTGTTTTTACTTTTTCTTGGAAATTTATTGAGTAAAATAGAAACATAAAGCAACAAAAAAACTTTGTTTATAGGAACAGAAACAATGGTAAAAAATTCTAAAAAATTCGTCAATTCTATAAGGAACATCAACAAAAAGTTCCTCAATGTTGCTTGAATGTGAACATGCCATAAGATTTGAAATACCGCTATTATATATTTTTCATGCACATCCTTATTCAAAGTTTTCAATCCTCTCAAACTTCATGCAAAAGGCAAAGATAGCTAATACATACTTTGATCGCAGTATCTTCCAACGTAACCGGGTAAACAATGGCAAACGACTCCACGAATAGATTGATCAAATTCGCAATATTCGTGATTTTGGCATGGACAGGGTTTACATGAGCCCAAAGGCTGGGTGCTCGAATACGAAAGATCTTTATAGTATCCAGAAGCACAAGATTCACACGAAGTTCCCCTATGTCCTTCGGGACATCTAAACAAATTACAATTAAAACTTGTTGATAGTGTTGACGTTAAAAATATTGACCTGCATATCTCTACGTTTGTAGCTAGTGGTTTTCCTGTATAGATTTCCACTGCAGTATCTAAAGTAATATCGCTCAAAAATGTGCTGGAGGTGTCGGTGGAAAGGGTTGCTCTAACCAAAATTGTATCAATATTTGCTAAAACAGTTAAAATGTCTTCTCTAGACGCAGATTTAGGGGCTCTGTTCTGATCTAAACGAAACCAGTTGGCACTTGGATGCAATCTGACCGATACTCTATTAAAAATGCTTGGTTGGAGCTCGCTGGGATTGGACCAGTAAATCACGACATCATTGCCAGTAATAATAACGTCCTTATCCAAAAAGTAATGCGACTCTGGTAGTTCACCATACATTTGCATATATTCAAGCTTTCCTCCATAAGATTTAATTTGATTTCCAGTAAAACTCGGTGGTAACGACCAATACATCCGTTCACGTCTGCTCGGTGGGAAAGTATAACTGATCTCGTTTGAAGCCAAATTCGTTTTAAACCCAGACTTAATGGTTTCCTTAAAGTATTGATCGGTCAATATAAAGTGATGGTTTTCGGTTATTTGCACAGGAATTTGTTCAACATAAAGATTACTTTGACTGCACTCAGTTGATACGCCGGAACAGAAACAAAACTCACAACCGTCGATATTTTCGGTGCTCAATCCGAAGGTGCCGTTCCTACATCGATCACAACTTGGTCCTTCTACATTCGCCTTTTAACCGACATTAATTTATGAAAAATCAGGATAATGGAACATATTTTTTTACCTTGCATTGACACACACCATGGACGCATCCACTATAAGTTGAACCACGAGTGTCGCAAACACATGGAACTGTAGGGCCTTGAGGAGCACATGATTGTCCACGAGTTGGGTCTCCTGTAAATCCCGGTAGACACTGGTCGCATTGATCACCTGCAGTATTTTGTCGGCAGTTCTGCAAAAGTATTATATAAATTAGAATTTTTACAATACCCTAAGCCCCATATATCTCATTTCGGAATCATTTTTGATGTCCAAAATGAAGTAACTGAGTTCAACATATGCAACATTACCCTGCATACTCCAGTTTCTGGATCGCATTCGTTCGAAAATCCATTGCATTCACAAGGTTTACACAATTCCAAATATAATCCATCTTCTGATCGAGTATATCCAAATGCGCAGTCTTCGCAAGACAATCCAGTATAACCAGGAGGACAATGACATTGTTCGACCTCGTATGCTCTCTCTCTTCCGGTATTATATTCTGAGGCAATATCCAGGGAAACGGAGATCAATCTTAAAAATTATCTTATCATTTCAAAGTTTTTCTAGGTAAATTCAACTTACGCAGATTCTTGTGTGTTAGTGAAATAGGTAGCTTTGATATAAATCGCTCTCACATCAGCTAAGGCCATCAAAAGATGCTCTCTATCCGTTTTCACTCCGTCATTTCGTTGCCAATATTGTTCCAGTAAAGGTACAACAAAGGTTTGAGGTGAGTTAGTCGATTGCGAGACATTCGTGGCAAAATATTGTAGGTTAATGTGGTTTTCCTAAATATTACAATTCATAATTAAGGAAAATCATTGTTTAAACTTCCAATTCCTGCATTACTCACGCTGACAAGTTCAACATCTGGAGCATTGTTTCGCGAACTGGCTCCCCCGGGAACAGGGGTATTCCTTATGGTATACCTAAGATATCCTCCATAAGAAGAAACTTTATCCCCCAAATACTTATTTGGAAGCGACCAATAGTAAACTTCAGGCTCTCTAAATAAATTGTATACTATTTCTCGATTGTCCTGATTCAATCTGATGCCTTCGGTAATGTCATCCTCTTTTAGAATGTCCGTAAGTTTAAAATCGTTTAGCGAACTTGTAAAGATTGATTCGATCTGAATTTAATAAAACAAGTTCTTAAAAAAGTTAATAAAAAGGATGGTTTTACATTGACTCACAGAATCTCGGTACCAACTGGAACTTGAGCATTGACGGGTGACTCCCATGCAGAAACAAGAGATGCATCCAAATTGATTTCTGACATTCAAATGGAATGAATTCGGCTGGCAAAGGTTGCAATATGGGCCCGTAGTGTATTCCTATATCAAATTGAGTATTAAATTTCTCATTCAACACCAGTAACGTTGTTAGTTTGTATCTCTTTTATATGTCATACATATACGAGGGATATTTAAATTTAGTATCTTTAATATAATCTATTACTTTCAAATAACCAATATTACAATTATGATTCGATCTTTCCGTAACTAATTGAACGGACCTCGTAAACCAAAATAAAAAAGATACCCCCAGAATGTCTTCTGAGATATTATTTATTAGAATGTAGCATAAGGAATATTCTATTTGTTTGTTTTTTTTAAGTTTTCTTACACAATAAAATACTCCAAATGCCATACAATGATAAAATCATTAAAAGCAACAAATAATAATGTTTGAGTGAAATTACCCTTCATCCGCTATAATAACAGAATAATAATGTGTAGTTACAAGGATGTTTATTTTATTTAGGAACTTAAGAATACTATTCTAAGAAGACTGCAAATTCGAGTGTCTATTCTACTAAAGTTTAGTCACCAGTTAGTTGAATGTAAAATCACTCTAAAAAGTGAAAAATTACATTTGAAACAATAGTTTATTAAAACAAATGATGAAACAAGAAAGCTTGTTTTAACAAAAAAAAATACAAATTGAAGAGGCAGAAAGAAATTCTTGCGATATTTTACTCACCAAGTCCATCGAAAGTGGATGGGCATAAAGAAAAATCAAGTTAATTAATTTATAATAATTCTTTTCTACTAATCTAGGTCATAGGTTGTCAGATTATATGACAATTTGGTAATGTTTTATAAAATTTCACATTTTCATTTAATTCTAAATACTACAACTTTGGCCAATTGGTTTTTCAAAAATAAAATTCTTTTTAAAATAATATTATTTTCCAACCTACCTTGCAAACACATCTGCCGTCGGAATCCTGCCTTAAAGTTCCGCTGGGATCACAAGGACTGGATGCTCGGCAAGTGTCACCAGGCTGAATAGGATTTCCAGTATAGCCAGGAGCACAATATTCGCATCTTAAACCACTGTAACCCGGTTGACAATTGCAAACTACGTTACCATCGGTATTCATATGGCAGCTTCTTGCAAATCTAGAAAATTAAAGACAAATTTATAAAAAAATTCATACTAATTAAAATTAAAAATACTGATTGCTTGGACTTGTATTCGGACATGGACAAGGTTGACATTCTCTTCCATCGAAAAAGGTTAACGGTGGACAAGTCGTTGGTTCTTTATAACACTGGCCAAGCCATTGACCCGATTCATGACGAACATATCCTTCAGCACAATTCTACAAGCGTAATAAATTTTTATTTTCTGTGCATAGAAATTTACTTTTTTTACAAAATTTACCTCACAAGATGTTCCAGTATATCCCACTGGACATGAACATTCTTCAACGTAGTTTGCAGTACCCAGACCACTATCTGGAATTGCGGCCGAATCCATTTCAATATTTGAAAGTGTGGTATTTAGATAGCCTTCATTATATTCCAATTTGATGAGAATATGGTTCACGTCTTCCAGAGCCATCATCACTTCTTCTCGTGTAGCAGGTCTGGACCGTTCTTGGTAAGATTTAATGGTCCATTCGTCTTCGAAAAATCGGACTCGTTGTTCTGTCGCAAGATGTGCCGGTGGAGGAGAACGAGATTCGTGTAAAAGAATATAATTGTTGCCCTGTGTATAAAAAAGGAATAGAATTCACAATCGAAAATACAAAGCCACTTACTGTTAGAATGACATCTGGACCTTCAATAGGCCGTCCAGTGTTACTATGACGAACTGTGTATTTAAGATAACCTCCGTAACTTTTCAATTGATTTCCGTGATAGTTTTCAGGCAAAGCAAAGTACGGGCCGACATTTGGTTGATTTAGTTCTACCAAGTATGGTATCGAAGCTCGCACTCCATTGGTTCCAATCTGTTGTAATTGTGGTTCAACTCCTTTGTAAATTGGTTCGTCGCGTATATCGATCACTCCTGTAATAGGATCGATCCGTACTCCGAGTAGTTTTAGCGAATCAAATGGTGGTTGGAACTAAAAAGACATTAAGAGAAGTTCATCAATAGTTTGGGGTTACAAGTTCATTATTAATTGCTTTACCTGGAATGTATATAAATCTGCTGAGCGACAATTGCTGGTGTGTCCGAAACAGAAACATTTAATGCATTCGCTTTCGGATCTGGCTTCAACGTTAAAGTATCCGGCTCTGCAAACCGATGGTCCAGTAACAGTTAAAATTGTATCGGTTTTGGCAAATACAGTAGCAATCGTGGACAAGGCTTCGCAAGAATAGGCACCTTGGTCCTCAATTTGGATATTTTCACAAATAAGAGTACCTAATCAAATGTTGTTACATAAATTTCTTTAAAAACTCCAATAAATTACCGTATCCATTTTCGCTGGTCATTCTACATTTCGTTGGAACGTGATGCCAGTTAAGCCTCCACATGATTTCTGGAGTTGGTACTCCCACGGCTCTGCATGTAATAGTGAAGGTTTGACCTACGCTCAAGCTAATCATGGCTGGAGGATTTTGGGCGATAGACGGTGGTACTATGAGAAAATAAGTTTGATAATTCGGTTTCAAAAAAGTAAATAAAATGGACAAAAGTAAAAAAGACTACTACTTACAGCATCCAATTTCATCACTGCGATCGATACAATCTGGAAATCCATCGCAATGGAACGATCTGGGAACGCACTGTTCATTTGTACAAGTGAATTGTTGCGATCCGCATCCTTGTCCAGGAATGGCCGGTCTACAGAATCTTTCATCGGAACCGTCTCCACAATCATCTTGTCCATCGCATTTCCACACGGCAGATACGCATTTTTTGTTATCACATTTGAATTCGTTTGGTTCGCATTGTTCTGTTCAAAATAATGTATTCAATTCTTGAATCAATTATTATCATAAATTGGATTACTTACTGCATCTGACTTCATCTGAGCCATCGCTACAATCGAATTGACTATCACAGACCTTATGTCTAGGGATACAATCACCATTGGCGCAAGTGGACTCGTTGATATTACATTTTACTGGTGGGGGAATGTAAATTTCAGGAACTGAAATTAAAATTACCGTGGTATATTTTTATTTGAAATTACATTGAACTGTGAACCAATAAATTCACTGGTTTTAACGATTTGTTTCGCAATAATACTCACCAAAAATCGTAGGAACGCAAAATAATAATTTTAGAAAATAATATTAATATTAATAGATATAAATTTACATTTAATATAACCGTTACCTGTTCCATGATATTGGGTATCTAAAGGAGCCCATATACCATATTTAAATAACGCTGATTGACTTTTATATCCTTTGCCAGCTTTCCAATTAACGCATAATAAATGTATTCGAAATAACCTGATTAACGTAATTACCTTTATCTACGTGTAACTGTACTGCCACTTCGGCACCAAGAGTTCCAGGTGGAAAATCTTTAGCGACGCAAACGTATGTTCCTCCATGTTCGACTTTAATGTTCGGCATTTCCAGACGACCGTTGATGTCTCTCGAACCGGGAGGTAATGGGAGACCATTGGCTCTTCTCCATACCACTCCCGCTCTGATCGGTCCCTCGTCACGACATTGGAAGACCACTTCTTGATCTATTTGAGAAATATCTTCAATAATAATCGGGTTTTCGTTTTATTGAAAAGTGAAAAAGCGAATTAATAATGTCTTTCGAAGCGGTTATATTTTGGCAATGGAAAAATCACAGCAAAATTCTCCTCTTTGAAATTTAAATTTTATTCTTTTTCTTTTTTTGTTAATTATATCCTTAATTATTCATATACTATAAATGAATTTTGATTTTTTTTCTCGCTAAGCCGCTAAAGCTCAGGCCTTTTTCAATAATTATTACGCATGATAATAAAAATGAACAAATTATTTGGTGACTTATAGGAAAAAAATAGAAGGATGATCCTTCCCAAAATCCAAATGAATTAAACCATTTTACTCACCGAGTCGAAACCTGTCTGCTCCACAAATAGACATAAGACAAGACAACAATTAGTTACACATATAAAATACTAATTACATAAATAGTCCACCCCACCATATAAATATTTAAAAAAATTTTTTTTTCAAATTATTTTCTACAAGTTTCTTTTTACACAATTCCCTAATTACATCGATAAAATTATTTTGCAAAACCCTATACTCACTTTCTTTAATATCTTGTTGAGACGGGTAAGTTCTTAATTGCAGTCCCGCAGCTCCAGCCTCTAGAAATTACAAGCGAACAATGATTAAAATACTTTATCAAACAAAATAATGAAAATGTTTAAAAAATCTCGTTAAATATATATATTTTTTTATTATTTTTCAGTAGTTTTTCCAATTTTTCTAATTTAAACTCTTATCACACATCAAAAAAAGAAACATTAGAAATTTGTTAATTTTAAGTTACATCCCGCAAAACATACAGGGTATTTCAAAAAGAACTATACTATTTTTAATGTAATGTACATTTGTTATCTAAAACATATAATTTGAAACACCTTGTATTTTACGAAAATTATTAAATTACATACTTCGATTTTATTATCAAAATACAGTATCGGGCAAAATAGAATTTATCTCAAATTTTCAAAGGTTATAAAATCCATTCAGAAACGTTAAATTTTCAAAAAAGAAAAATTTCGATATTGAACCTACTGTGGAACCAAAAGCTATTTACAACACAGTCTAATTCGTCACTAATGTCATATAGGCAATCCACCTTGCCATCACACCTAAGCCTTCGGTTAATACAGGGTCCGTTTTCACATCTAAACTCTTGTATACCACACCCTTGCCCGGACCCTAGATATTTCACTTGTTAACAATTGACAATAGGAATTTTCTAACAAGAAAAGTAAACAATACTAGCTTTCTACATATACCAACTTACCACAGTTTGATTCGTCAGATAGATCACGACAATCCACTCGTCCGTCGCAAAGTTGACTCCTCAAAATACACTGATCCTCGGATGTGCAGGAAACGTAACCGAATGGACAGCTTCGCGGTGTAACTGTAACTGGAGGCAAAGTAGGTGCTTGAGTTGTTGTCGGACAATCGAATTCGTCTGAAGAATCCGTACAATCCGGATATCCATTACATCGCAAACGACGATCTACACATTTCCGGTTTGCACATTCGAATTCACGGTAATAATCACAAGCTAAGAGAAATTGAAACGAAAAAATAAAATATAAATAAAAATAAAAACAGTGCAAAAATTAAAGTAAACAGGTAAATAAATGAATAGAAATCAGGTGCAACATGCCGTAACAAAAAAAAGTAATCGAATTATAAAAGTTTTAAATAAGATTTCAATAATACAGCGTGCTCCATACGTAAAACTAACTAACAATGGATAAAAATAATAATAAATTGACACGGACACAATATTATCAATGTTCCTAGAAAAAAGAAATTGAAACGACCTTTTTAAAATTCTAGCTTTTATATATAAATGGTCAAATATACTCAATTACACAAATGTTTAAAATTTTCCAATTCTAACCATTTAAACGAACATTTATTAATTCATCTACCTACAGTAATGGTACACAGGTACACGCCTCTACCACCTAAAGAGTCTAAATATATTTTATTTAATTATATTTTTCTCGTGTGTGAAATTATAAATTGACAAATTGCCTGAACCATTAACTGAAAGAATGAGAAAATTATAATTAAAATCTACGGGGAATTTCATTTGTAGAAAAAGACAATTAACAAAGAGGTAGTTCTAACCGAAACAGTTTTGCTCGTCAGAAAAATCTTTGCAGTCGTAGACGTTGTCGCATTTTAGCTCGGAGTTGATGCACCCAGAACCATCTTCGCATTCGAACCACTCGGGCTCAAGACACGCCTCTGGCCGCGGCGGCCAGAAAATATATTAATTTTTAATTTTAAAAAAGTTTACAATTGTATTTTTTTTTTATTTAGAACTAAATTAATTTAATGTAAATATTAACAAAGCAAATAAGATATTTATAAACAATTGCATGACTTAATACAAATATTGGATTGTTAATATTTAAAAAATTACAATAAAATAAATTAATAATTGTAAACTTACGACAGTTGGTTTCATCTTCTCCGGCAGGACAATCTTGTTTGCCATTGCACACATTATTTCTGGGAATGCATTTTGAATTTGTCTGACAAAGAAACTCGTCTGAATGACATGCTAAAGAGAAAACAATCTAATAATAAATATGCAAATGTAATGTTAAGAAGTTAAAGCTTTAAATTCAAATTTTAGTGTAAATGGCTACAATACAGTACCATAGATTTCCCTACATTGGAAACGTAAGCAGATTTCTAAAAACTTGTACTAATGTTAATAATGTTATTCTTCAGAAATCGAATCGAATAGAATCAAGTCAAGAAACGAGGATTAGTAGCTTTTGTTAAATCAGCTTCATACTTGGTTCTGAAGTAGGACAGTTCAATTCATCTTCCTGATTTAGACAGTCGTACTGTCCATCGCACCTTCTATTGATGTCAATGCAAATGTTAGGGGAGCATTGGAACTCGTATTCACCACAACCTGCATTCGACAGAGCAAAAAATGAAACATACTGGTGATCCATTTTGTTAAGTCTCATATGTTAGTCGGAGAACTTGATTAGTAGTGGACATACCGCAATTTGCTTCATCAGACCCATCAGGGCAATCTCTGCGTTTATCGCATTTGCGAACTGTATCTATGCAAGTCCCGTCGTTACATTGGAATGCATCAGTGGGACAATAATATTGGCAATTTTCCTCGTCTGTTCCATCTAAACAATCGTAGATGCGGTCGCATCTTGTACCCGACGTACAAGTACCATCACGGCAAGCAATTTGATCAGGATAACATTGATGTGGTTGTGGACGTGGTGTTGATTGCGCATCTAAGAAATTTACAAATCGTAAACCTCCGTTAAACGTGTAAATCCAGGTTATTACTTGACAAGGTGGTGTTGATTTATAAAAATCTTAAAGTTATTTGCCTGCTTACGCTTATTATGATTATTACTTATACTCACCCTACCTAATTTCTTAAACGTTAAAACAAATATTCTGTGTATCTAAATGAAGAGAAAAATAGTAATACGCACAGATATCACTGTCGGTATGGCAATTGATCTCGTCTGAACTGTCAGCACAATCATACACATCGTCGCAATAAAAGCTTTGGTTGATGCAAGAGCCGTCTGCGCAGGTGAATTGGCTAGCAGTGCAGTTTCTCTGCGTCTCTGTACATAGAGGAAGCGGTGCAATTGATAAGCACTAGTGGGTTAGAATTGCGCCCATATGGTGGTTTATACTATATTCTATTTGATTGATAAACCACCATATGCTATGAAATTAATAGCAATGTGAACAGAAAATATTATGAAAGCTAATATTGTATTTA
>JABRWK010000100.1:12123-22942 GCA_013372445.1 Hypothenemus hampei | reverse complement strand
GGTAGGGGAGAGTGTTCAAATTGTGCGCAAAGGGTAATTGTGCGCAGCTAAGTTTTAATGCTTTTATACTTAGGTACAGTTTCCTGTAAGGTTAGATTGCTTAGTTTATAGGTCTGTTCATAGAGGAATTACGGTGGATTCATTTCAACCGTTAGATTTCTGTTTAAGCCATCTTGTTTAAAACATGTCATTCGAGTAAAGTATTGGGCCTTCAGAAAATAGAACGGTAAGTTAATTTTGTAAAGAATATTACATGAGATCCTTAAACATTTTTGACTTAGGTAAACATTTTCTACGATTTTATCTGCAAATTAGTCAAGTTTATATTCAATAAAGAAAAAAAATCTGTAGTTTATAATTTTTGTCACGTTTGGGTAACTGTGCGCAGTTGTTTCGGTGTAATTGTGCGCAGTAGTTCCGCGCACAATTACCCCATTACAGGTTGGTGGTAATTATGATTGCTTTTATTTCTTTAGATGCCTCGAAATTACATACGAAAGACCAATAAGAATAGTTGGACTCAAGAAAATATGCGAAATGCTATAAATGCTATTTTAAAGGAAAACAAGTCCATAAGAAAAGTCGGACGAGAATATGGGATTCCAGAGTCCACTATTAGAAAGCGAATAAACCAAAAGCAAACTCAGCCTGGCAATCTTGGACGAAATGCAGTTTTTTCGCAAGAGCAGGAGGCAGAATTAGTTGAATACATAATAAATATGTCGCAAACATATTTTGGAATTACTCAAATGCAACTTCGTAAAATTGCTTTCGATTTTGCTGAACTTAAAAAAATAAAACATCCTTTCAATATCGTGACGAAACTTGCTGGAAAAGAATGGATCTATCTTTTTTTGAAACGGCATCCTCAGCTTTCTTTGCGACAGCCAGAAGGAACGAGTATAAATAGAGTTAGCGCTTTTAATAAAGAAGAAGTTGGTCAATTTTTTTCAAATTTGGAAACAGTTATGAATCAGTTTAAATTTCCTCCAAACCGAATTTTTAATATGGATGAGTCTGGCCTTACAACAGTGCCAAAAAAGTGTCCCAAAGTTTATAGTTCAAAAGGGGCTAAGAGGGTTGGAATTTTGACTTCTGGCGAAAGGGGTAGAACTATAACTTTAGTTTGTTGCGTTAGCGCTTCAGGTTTTTATTTACCTCCAATGTTTATTTATCCACGTATCCGTCTAAACGATCAGCTTCAAAAGAATGGACCAATAGGAGCAATTTATGGCTGTTCTAAAAATGGTTGGACTAATGAAAATTTATATTTACAATGGTTAAAACACTTTCAAACTTATGTGAAGCCTTCCTTAGATGATCCAGCTTTATTAATTCTAGATAATCATTCTAGTCATATAACATTAGAGGCATTCCGATTTTGTAAAAATAATCACATTACCGTAGTAACATTACCTCCACATACATCACATCGAACTCAACCACTAGATCTCACATTTTTCGGTCCATTTAAGAATTGTTTTTTCCGAGAACAAACATTGTTTTTGACAACTGGTGGACACCAAAAGGTAACGGAATATGATATAGCCGAAGTAGCCAACATTGCGTTCCAGAAGGTAGCAACCATTGAAAAAGCAATATCCGGATTCAAGGCAGCTGGTATATCGCCTTTTAATCCAGACAAATTCAGCGAAGATGACTTTGCTCCAGCCGCTTTATTAGTTAAAGAAAATAAAAATGACATAGAACCTTCTGCACAATGTGAAGAAAATCAAGAAAATAATGTTGCAAAAGAAAAGCCTGAAAGTCCTAAGCCTACTTCATCCAGAACTGTTCTTGCACCAGTTGTGAATAAAGTATTAAAAAATCAAGGTCGACGGAAAATGCATTCTCAAATTCTTACATCTTCTCCGCAAGAAAAACTTTTAGAAGAAGCTCAATTAAAGAAAAGAAAACGTAAAATAAAGATTTCTAAAATTAAAAAACCGAAACGCCAGCGCAAACATAGTTCCTCGGATGAAGATGAAAATGTTGATTATTCAAAACTATGCGATGATGACGAAAATGACGACATTGAAGAAGCTACCGAAATTTGTGCCTTGTGTGGCGAATTTGGTTATAATAACGAATTGTGGATTCGTTGTGCAATTTGTTTGAACTGGAGTCATAAAGAATGTACCTCATGGACTAAAAATGTAGAAACATTTATCTGTGATTTCTGTACCTAAGTATTATCCATTCAAAAATTTGTTTGTGATTTATTTTTTAGTTTTTATGATTATTTAGAAGTTTACTTATTCTGTTATATGTTTTTGATGTTCTAATAAATTTTTTATTCTTGCAATCTATAAAAAATAAAATGCGTACAATTTCCCATCTTGTGCGCACTGTTACCCATTACTTCGGGCAATAGTGCGCAAATTGTACTTCTTTGTTCGAAGGTGCAGTTTTTGTATTATCAAAATTTATAAAGTTTATATTTGCACAAACGATACTTCAGACTTGAACGAATGATTTGTATCCAAAACTGGAATCATTATTTTATAGTACTATCCATAATCAGAACTTAAGCTTAAGTGCGCACAATTTGAACACTCTCCCCTATGTATATTTTTAATTATTTGATAGTTAAACTATGTCACATCATTTAATCATGGGAATAGCGACTGGTAAGTGAGTTCCTAGTTGTTTTTCCTGTTGCAACAGCAATGTCACCTAATTTTCAGACAGATAATTAATATCTTGCCTTATGCAAAGGTACCAAGTAACTTTTTTTGATAGGAATTATCAAAAGTAAGATATTAATTCAAAACCCACTAATTCCTTTGATAGTGGGTGGTAATTGACGTCTATGCAATAATCCAATGATGTTTGTGCATACACTTCTTCCAAGTAAGTATCACTCAGTTAAATAAATCGACTACTAACCTGGTTTTAAGGTGTTAATTTAATTATAAACTAAGAACACAATATATAAATGGTCAATTTATTCAAACTCTTCATCCAAGATTCTCCGGTATCTCTTTTAAGCAATGTGGAATACAATTTTTCGAAATTGATTATCATTGGTGAATAGGAGAGTTTTTTCTCCTTATCGCACTTGTAACTCGCGAATTTGGTTAGTTTACTTTGCAGTCTACTATTGCAGTCTAACTCTTCTGGGTATAGGTAACTTCAAATAACGGGTTGTTACGTGAAGATTCTCGAATAACTTGTAGGGTTGATGATAGTAAAAGGATTACAAACTGGAAACTTAACCAAATTCATTCATTGATACCAACACGGTTCAATGCTCTAGGTGTCATTTGAGACATAGAAGATTTTCTTGAAAGATTCCTTTTAATAGTTGACGTTGCACTGAACTGTGAAGAACGGAAGTTTGAGCTTTGCTTGTACAAATAATAACAGAAGTGCTATAATTTACAA
Organism: Hypothenemus hampei; assembly: GCA_013372445.1. NCBI lineage: Eukaryota > Metazoa > Arthropoda > Insecta > Coleoptera > Curculionidae > Hypothenemus > Hypothenemus hampei. The sequence goes on along the minus strand of JABRWK010000100.1, from coordinate 19,555 downwards.
GGGTATTCCTTTTTACCTTAACCGTCTGCTGAAGAATGGCAAACAAATTCCGACCGGAAAAGCCTTTAAATGTTGAGACTAAAGCCAGAAAATATGAAACATTTAAAAATTCAACAGAAAAATTAATTTTGGTAACTTTGAATGTCATTGTTCCTAAAAGGAGAATATCGACCAGGAGCTGATGTACAAGAAGCCGTTGAAATTTTTTTAATGGTATGACCTTACAACCTGCACGTTTGTATGTGTAGATAATGTTTACCGCTCAAATAATAGATTCGATAAAGCAATTTGCCATTATTGTCTGCGGTTGTTTTACGAGACGAATTTCTTCATGAGATTTTCCTACCATTATGGATCGAGAAAGCACGCAGCACAAAGGAAAACATAAATTAAACGGTATAACTGACATTTTTATTTATCTTCGGCAAATTTAATAGTACCTATTATGCTAATGGGTCGAGATGATCCGTGTCGTAGCTCGATATTGCTTTTATATACACTTTGCTTGAAAACTGCCCTCATTTTTCTCTTTGCGCTATAAAAAAGCACATAGATGTCCACATGGCAATTTTAAAATCTACGCCTCATTTTTTTAACGTCTCATTATTTATTTAAATCTCCTAATAAAAAAGCCTCTTAAAAAACTTTTTCTCAAGTTTCCATCAACCTTTTGTGAACAACAACAATAAAAATCATTTATCTGAAAAGTTGATATATAAATAAATCATTTCACTTCATAACTAAGAACAAAAGTTGATTTCTGCTAAGAAAAACATTAAAGTTCATAAAAGAAAAATCGTTTAAGAGTCAAACAAGACAATAAAGCAACATCGAAATGCCACGACCTGACGCCCCACGGAGCCGCGCTCGGAAGCAACAGGAACACCAGACAGGAAAACGATTGCGAGATGCTCGCGGGCCTTTCCAGGAGGAGATTCGGAAGAACAGACAAAAGCCCGGAGGTCGAAAAGGCGTTTTAATGACTTATTTTCTTTGAAAGTCTCGTAAATCTGCTTACTCGACGGCTCCTATTTTCCGATGACATATTAATGGGGAAATGCAAGGGTTGGGATGCGTCGCATCCTTTCGATTCTTTGTTCTTTAATCACTTATTTTCCCAAGTTAATTGTTAATTGATTTTCAAAAAATGAAAATCGTTTCATTTAAAGAAAAAATTTTAAATGTGTAAGAGATATGTTTCTCAAACAGACTATTTTTATGGGTAATTTTACAAGTTTCTTCGAGAAACCGCACTTATTTTCGGGAATCCAGAAATTCCATTTCTAATGTTAAATTAAGTACATCAATGTTTCAAACGGTGGTATGTAAATTTATAAATATAAGTACATTGAAAGTTCTATATTTTCACTTTATAACTGTCGAATTTCATTGTTTTTCCGATAAAATCATTGATCAAGAATTCTAACCTGTCAAAGTTCGGTTTAATAAAACGTATTTTAAAACATCTGATTCTTCTTTTTCCAGTGAACATTTATTTTATGAAATTACGATGTGGAAAAATGATGATTTTTAAATCTTAACAAAGCAAAATAATGAAAAAAAAAACGATAAATATACATAAATATTTTCATATTTTTCTCTTAATTCAAATTACATACGCAATCTCCGGATTAACCATGTTAATTTGTGGTAAACGAAAAAATCCTTGTCTAATTAACATCCCAGCTAACTGATTAATTTTTCTTTTTTGGAAAAACAGTAAAAGCCTTATATTTTAGAACGAGTTAAAAAAAAGCAATCAGAACTGGAATGAGGATAAACATGAAATTTGAATGGTTTTATTGAATTTTATTTAATTGAATTCGCACATATTAAACAGTTAAATAATAAAAAAATGTAATTTTATTTATTTGGAAACCAGTTGTCTTGTCTTTTTAGTGGTTTATATAATTGTTCTAATTTCTGGCATAGCATTTGTTCAAGTTCCGCCCTGCACCGGCCGGCCATATGGTATTTCAAGGAACGAATGCGGAAAGATTTAAAGTTTTAATCAACAAAAAGCTTCAACACAGCATTTTAATTGCATGCAATCCGAGGTCGTTCATAAAACTAATTGAAAGTAATAAGCATTCCGAATGGTTCGAATAAAGCGGCGAGGGTAAATCACGGCCGATTTCATAAACAGTGATCTATTTTCTTACATAAAGTATTTAATTTTTAATCAATTATTAATGGCTTGAATATTTGATGAAAATATAGTAAAATAAAAAAAAAATACAAATGGCCATATCAGTGCCTACCAGAATGGACATTCTATAGATATTCATGAAGTACAACTCACATATTCTCCATTGATTTCAGTCGTGCCTTGAATGCATCACATAATAATATATTGCAATTTGTTTCGCGATCAATCGATATTACGATACCATTAATGAACTCTGAGATGTCAATAACTAATAGCATCATTTTTTTTTTGACAAAAATACTATGTTGTCGCAGACATTTTTGTATGACATACTCTCATCAATTGATGTATTCCAAAAGCTCAAAGGATCAATAGTACAAATATGAAAGTTGCATTAACATCGTCATCCTGTTCCAATGTGAAAGTATAGAAGTAAGTAGAAAAGAAATTGTTAAACATAAATAACAAAACAAAATTGGAAATAAAGGAGGACAGACTTCTCAAATACTGTCATGTACTGAGAACTCCTCAAACAATTAACATATCAAAAACTACTTTTAATAGTAACATAGGTACCTACTAGTAAAAATTTAAATTGTAAATTGTCAAGCAAAATTTAAAGCCAGCTCCAAGACATCGTAAAAAACTGCAAAGACAAAATTGGAAGATCCAGGAAAAGAGAAATTGCGTTTCCAAATTCAATTGGAAACATATTTACCATTGACCGCTTCCCACATTCGCCACAAACATTGTTAGAGATCCTAACGTACACGTAAAATCTAATCACTGACATTTCTTTCTCGGTCTTTTATACTACCAACCAAACCACGCATAGAGTATAATACGATCCATAACTGAGTTCGGTCTGTAACGATTTTTTTTCTATTAAGTTACCTTTAAGTGTAGTTGCATTTCCTTTAAGAATGTTTCTTCCAAGAGTAAAAAAAAGTAAAACAAGAGGATGATGTTCATTAAATGCTACCCAAATATATACAAGGGAACACCTCCTTGGGGATTCGAATTGGGACCTGAGGGCGTCTGGAACTCGATTACCGGAAACCACCGCATGTCCACAAAATCTTTGAACTCCATGGCTTTATCCTTTCGTTTGAATCCCTGGGGGATACGATTGTAATGCAGGCAAAGAAAGTTCGGAGCTCCATGGAAGAGGATTAAAATTGTAAAAACTTCTTCGACGACTCCGTTCGGCCTCTCTTTGTTCAACAAGTTTTACAAATGCAACACCTACATTTGTATTAAAGGGCGAATATAATAATTACTTTTTGATTCTATAATATGAACTCGATTGAAAAGCGGCAGAGGCACAATAATTGAAATTTATGAAATTCTGTTTAACTGCTAATGATTTATAATTGTGACATACAAGAATATTCGTTAAATCAAAATCCATGAAATTGTTATTTCAATTGACCTACAGCGGAGCGCTTCATTATCGAAAACATTAATTGTTTCACAACATATTCAGGTAGTGCCATATAAATTTAATATTTTATAATTACGAGAAATCCCCCATTTAACGTTTGATTGGAAATTTTTCTCAAATTTCATTTCCGCACTGTTTTTTTACAGCTGTTTAAAAGGAAATTACTAACGTAAAAGTTCGTGGGCGTCACAAGTGGTTATCGAGATAACCAAGATACTGATTCAGAGTTAAATTCAAGTAACAGTTTCAAATATCGAAATAATTCAATAACGACTTATAGAAGACCAACAATTTCAAGTATAACTTCAAAGTAACACTTGTAATCCCTAATTTACATACATTCTTTGTAACATACTGTAAATAACCAAGTAGTTTCTAAACGATGTTTTGTTTTAGTTTCTTCGTCCTTCACATTATAACACTTTGAGATGAAACTGTGTAACTGTAGTAATAGAGTAGGTAGTAATAAAGTATAGCAACGATTTTTACTAATTTGAAACTTTATTATTATACTTAGAACATACGCCGAAATATGTGACTTTTTTTTGCGTCTAAAACACGGAAAAATTGGCCCTATTTTTCGAGTCAAGAGCACTTTTATGTCCAAACAAAGCCGTGCTATAACTTTAATGGTCCAAGGGCATGTTTTTTGTTGAAATATAAAAAATATGTTGAGGAACAAAAAAAAACCTGTATTAAAATTATTTTGAAATTTTTCATTCCTTTAAAAAAATTATGTACCTATTTATACATAACGTAATACAAAAAAATTACGAAACTTTTCTAATTACCCCATATTTGAATCGCATTTTTAGAACGGTTATTGTACGTAGCTTAGGCCGTTACAATGGCTTATCGATCACATACCATAATATACCTAACAATTTGGCAGAAATATGATTTTAACGGAAATTAAACTTTTAGAAAATATGACAAGTTTTATTCCGGCACAATAAACTCTATTATATAGACTATTATACGCTTGAACTGAAGTGACGCTTTAAAGGTCAAAGTATTCCCTTTGTATACGCCCCCCAAAGGCTTTTGTACATTTTTTCGATCTAATTTCGTTTAATTATAATTAGATGCATAACTAATTAACAATCGATCGTTGAATTCTCAATGGGATAGATCTGAGCGTTGCGGTTCAATCTTCAGGCATTCGCTGAGCTGTCTAATTATTTTTTTTCTATTGAATTGATGGGTGAGTGAAAACTATCCTGGCAATAGGGCAATATCGATATATCAAGTCGTTTCCGGTTAGCCATTTTCATATTAAAATATGTCGAACGATCTTTCTTGGTGGAAATTATAACGACCTAGGTTAGGCAAAAGTTCGCTCATTTAGAAGGAAAACTTCTACTAATTTACATACTACTGAGATCAATCAAAGAAAATGTATTAAGTGTCTTATACTCGTAAAACATATCTTGTTACGTCGGCAGCCTATTTGATAAGAATCGAAAATCCGGAGCAGCGATAGTCTCATGTAATAAGGGCTATCAGATTGAAATTTAAGCTCGTTTCTTGCTGCATTGAATTCCTGGAATTCTCGATTATTAGTCATGTTCGTCACGAAATTCGAGTGAATATCGTCGGTCAAACGACACTACTACTGCAGGATTGCTTTATAATAGTTCTGCTAACACGTTTTCCGAATATTAAAAAAAATCTATGGGATATGCTACATCGGCAACTGTTCACAAATACGTATCTATAAAAAAAATCAATTAGTCATTTTTCCAAAAGGATTACGTTTTGGAATCTAGAATCAATACGCCACTGGTCGCAATAATAATAAACTTCCAGCAACAGCAGCTTCCAGTCCCACTAGCAGCAAACCGCGTAGATATAATGTATCATTTAATTGGTACGAATGGTTCCCCTCGTATAATTTGAGATCGGCCTTAGGCTGACAAATTAACGGCTTTAATTTACTTCTGATCGCGATAACAAAGTTGACATGTTCGGATTATAAATTGGGACCTCGCAATTTGTCTTTCGCGACCCATCTCGGCACCGTTTTGACCCATCTCGTGTTCAGTTTCAACAAATGATTGGACAATTTTTAAATTCTCTTTTTTTTTTGACGTGACAGTTAATTTGTCCATATTTCGCTTTTTGTTAAACATAAATACTTTGCCCGTTGGGTAATGAATTTAAAACCATCATTGTTATACGAGAGATTTCCGCTATATCAACAACTCGAAAAACAATAAGAAAATTGTTTAGTCTACAATATGGTAGGTATACGTAGCAAAACAATTAAATGACTAAATTTGTTTCCGGCTATGATGTACGAAAAAGATTGTCGCAGACTGAAAATTCGTTGAAGATTTTGTTTTGTAGTATTGCAACAGTAACCTGACCTAGCCCTATCTAATTAGTTTCTATTATAATTTAAAAAGAAATAACAACATTTTGTTGAACTAATGCATTTGTTGCAATATTATTTTACGAATAATAATAAATTCCGGGTAATTTCAAATATAAGACCAAGAAATATATTTACTATGAATATCAATTACCATACTATAAACGCAACATTGCAATCTCTACTGAACATGTTGAAAAAAAATTGCAAATTCGAACTTGTTTAAAATCGTTACCAGCTAACTCGTACGTGTTTCCTGAAAATTCAGTCATAAAATTATATTGTAATAGACCACATAAGCCTATACAACAAAGTTAAAATCTACTCTTATTTAACAATATTTATGAATGTTGATTTTACTACTTGAATATTGGAGGCACCTAGCCATTCTCATTAGTTTACAGAAATTAAATTTATGCCTTTCCTGCAAAAGTCTGATGCATAATGACTGGTAAGCAGAACGACTATTATTCCCAATATCGCTTTGAAACATATTTGGTAACAGTCGCGACTACGTAAAAGAGTTAAAATGGCATGCAAACTAGATCTGCAGTGCATAATTTAAATCGTTTGCCAGGTTAGGCTGAAAAGTGAACGAACACAGCTCATATTTCCTCCTTTATTCCTCTAGCCCGAGGAAGTCGTTCACCCTCTATACATCCGCCTCGCATTTAATACATCAAGTGGAAATTGTAAATATTATTTTTTTGAAATAAGTAACTATGTTATATTACGTCATACCTGATGCATATTACATGTACCATATTTGATATGCGACCCCATTTAAAACAAACTCGTCCAAAAAATTGATGCGTTACATGTGCATGTCCAATAGTATTTTAATATTGCCAGCAAGATACGCCACACAGTACAATAATAAAAACGGCAACCGACAATCCGTAAAAAAATATGTTGGTTTGAACCGGGCGTATATAATTCGGTCGAATGAGCTTTAAAAAATTTAAAAGGCCAGTTGATATGCCTTTGTGTGTGGATGTGAAGCGAAACCATATTGTCGAAAAATTATGTTAAGACATCATTTAAAGGTCAGAAACGATTTTGGTTTAAAGAAAAAATTATTTATATAATTGATGTCATCATGTCGTTTACAACGAAGACGTTTCAAAGGATATACTGCTGCAAACCTAAAAGGGTATTTCTGCTTCGAGATTTTATTGAAAACAACCAACCATGGTCTAGTCTAACAGTATCGAATCGGAAGCATATTTTAAGTCTTGCATGGTTAAATCAAAGGACTTTTTTTGACTATAGTACGTTACAGATGCCGATTTAATACTAGTAAAACAGATTAGAAACCCAAAATATAAAACAATCAGTAGATTACGAACATATTTCAAAAATTCAGAAAAATCGAAACAAAAAATTTACCTGGAAAGTCTGAAATAACATTTCCCTAATTAAAATTCCAAACAGATTTCCCAAAGATGCGATTGTAATAAAATAA
>JABRWK010000099.1:288999-301418 GCA_013372445.1 Hypothenemus hampei | reverse complement strand
AAATAATCTACGCTATACGTTTTCGATATCATAGCCAACTCCAAACATATTCCTTTTTGAACACCCCTTATTAGTAAATAATTAATTTCACATATTTAGCGTTTTCATTCCAGAATAATTCTAGCATAAGAACGAAAAGACAGCATATGTATACTATCTTTTTGTCTGGAAGTGTTTGTACTATGTGGAAATTTAGCAACACGCATAGTTCAGTTTTAAAATAAAATACAGGTTTTTGTAATTAAAAAAAGGTTTGAACACAGGAAAGTACTTCTATGTATTTTGGAGCAGAAATAAAATTTAACTTACAAAGAAAAAAGTAACTTTCTTAGCCAAAAAAATAAAGGAAAAAAATAATTTCACGGCACTCTAAAAGGGCAAATAGAACAAAATATAAAATGTAGTGAAAACCAAAGTAAATTTGTCCAAAAAATGAATTGCTTTCGCCGTCCATTATATTGAAACGCCATCTATGAATAAACATTGTTTAAATGCGGTAAACAATTCCATTAGAGTACACTTTTATTTAACCGTTACAAAGGGTGGTTATCTAGTTTTTTCTTTTTTGATATGTATCACTAGTTGCCAATAATTTTTGTTTCTACCTATCAGTAATTTTAATTGATTTAATTAATCGCTGCTTTCTGTATTTTTTGGAGCTTCTTTTAACTTTTGAGCCTTTTCGTTTAAGGTTCTGCGATTTGCATTTGTACGGGCTCATCTGTATATTGTCCTTTTAATCGGCGGTTCTTTAATGATATTTCCCACAGGTGCTAGTATATCATAATATTTTTTTGAGGAACATTTTCAATTTCTCAAGAGGAGTTATCATACACTTGTAGTATTTGGGTTTGTGAAAACTTTACTGCATATTCCAACTTTATAATGTTACTTATGCCTGAAAGAGTGATGAGTTCATTACACCGTTTTTAATTTATTATTTTGTCTTTGGAATGAACTGTTTCGTCAACTTCTCCTTCTCTTGGGAACATTATCGGATTATGGTCTCATATATCCTCATCGATCTTCTCTATGCTGCTAGTACCTCTAACGTAGTGTAATTTGTTTTTTTATTTACATGTATATTGAATTACCACACATCCACGCTGAGCTATCTCGAGCCTCCTAGGTCCAATGGGATAATATTTCCCTACGAATTCTCAATCATATCACCGTTGATAGGTTTTCCAACATGAAAATTTGGAATTGGCTTACGTGCCGTTGACGCGACAGCCATAATCATATTTTCCGCAATTCCGAGAGGGCACCTCTTCAAACATATTATGTGTGTCTGTATTTATTTCGGTTTGATGATATCCACCAAAACCTTGTGCGACTGCAATTGGAAGCTCAGGAATATCGAAATGTGTCTTTTTTCCCATAGCATCAAAGTATGCACCTATTTTTTCGAGATAGGCGAAGATTAGGTGAAAGATGTTGAAAGTGTCGTCAGCCACAGCTTTCCATCCACATTCTTATAAAATATGACATGAATGACATATTCACATTATTTAACACATAATTATTAATCTTTGCAAATAGTAGTTGGAAAATTTATTGCTTTATGTCATCTTTTGCTGTTGCGGGAATTTTGTGTAATTTATTTTTGACGTAACCCCATAAGAAAAAGTCCATTGTTGTTAAATCACGTAGCCATCGATCATCCGATTTAACAAAAATAGACTGTTTCTCGCGTTCTTGGGTTATTATAGAAGGGGTTTTACTAAAATATTTAGGATTATGAACTACCTACAATCCAGCAGAAATTGGAGAGGAATGAATTAAATGAAATTCGCTATAAATTTGATATACGACGCAGAGTCAAATGAAAACCTTAAAAGTGCCAAAAAAATCACATGTGGAATTATATGTTCTAAATTGGTAGAAATATTATTTTGGAGTCGTAGAAGGCTTGGCAAGAACCGTAACCTAGTACTAAATAAAGTTGTTGATAAAATGACTGTTTTAAAATGGTATCTCCACTAAAGCATTGCATTAGGGAAGAACAACGATCTGTTATTCATTTTTTGCGAAGTGAAGGGGTGAAACCCATTAATATTCACCGTAGAATGGATTTACAGTATGGAAATTCATGTTTGTCGCTCCAGTAAGTCTATTAATGGAGTAACAAATTCAAAAACGGGGTAACTTGAAATTTCAAAATAATGATAAAGTGATTCAGGCAGCGCATGAGTCGTTATGGACACTACCAAAAGATTTTTTTCTTAAGGTGTTCAAGCACTTTCAAAACGATGGAGGAAGTATGTTGAACGTAATGGAGACTACGTTGAAAAATGACGTTTTAGTTTTGACATTGTTTTAATAAATTAAGTTTAATGACGTTTTTAAGGTTTTCATTTTACTCTGCCTCATATAAGTATAAAAATTCATAAATTTGAGTTTCCGATTTCTTTTAAAAAAAAGTTTAATTGTCTACTGAAAAAATTAACAGAGCATATTTTACCGTTCTTATCAGGTTCAAGAGAACTTTAACAAAAAAGTATTCTTGTTTACAAACGTAGTTCACTTCCATCACTTTCGATCAAAACGAGCGTACATTCCACACGTAGTTATTTTTATTTTCTTTATAATCTTGATTGGAATTGACTTTCTCACGGTCCTACTATAATCATTCTTGGACCAGTCATTTCGCCCGGCTAATGACATTTATACATTATTATCAACAACGTTGTTGTGTATGTACAATGTTATATACATTAAAATAAAGAAGCCGAAATAACATCGCACTTGCAATTAATATAATCGTACTTTATACAATATTTAGTGAATAATGAAAATATTCGAATGACCATTATTTGTGACATAATTTTATTACTGCTATATTTAATGAACAGGAATACTCAATAGAATATGACTCATAATATACACATTACTATAACTGATAGATATAATTTCAAAATTTTAAAATACTTAAACTGTTTGCAAATTATCTGCATTATATTAACGAAAGTACACGAATTTAAATTTAACTTGCCAAGCAAAAAAAAATTAATATTTTGTAGGTCTACCTTTTGAAGCAATAATTGCCCTTAAACATTGCTCCATAGAAGGGACTAATTAAAGACCACTAGAAGGAAATTAGAAGTTCATAGGAATATCTATTGAGTTCCAAGTTTCCTGAATATTTTTTTTAAATGGTCGCGATAACTTACAACATGCTATCGTAGCTTTCTGTCCATTTGATCTCACAAATGCTCAATAAATTTAAAGTCCAGACTTTGAGGCAGTGAGAGCAAAGTGTGTAGAATGTTATAAAGAACTCATTCATTGTAAATTTTATCTATGTATATCAGGTCATTACCTTTTTGAAAATTATAGTTTTCTGATGAACCCAACATTTTTTTTTAATTGTTTCGTAAAATTAATAAATACTGACAATGAGCTTTATTCAATATTACATCTATGAAGACAAGATTGCCAACGTCAACGGCCGCCGTATATCCCCACACCATAACCGATCCTCCTCCATGTTTCATAATAGCTTTCAGGTTTTTCGAATCTAATTCGAAATTTTTCTTACTTCGAACTTTTTGATATTCATCACTGCAAAAAATATTAAATTTACTCTCATCTGAAAATATCACATTCTCTCGCAATGTCTTTGGTAATCTTTGTTAATATATTCGGTGGTCGATTTTAATCTTAACGTTTTATGTTTTTTATTAACTAATAGTTTCTTCTGGGGTACTTGACCATGATATCCATGTTTTTTAATAAACCACGACGTAATTGTAGATGCATCAATTTGCTAAATTGTTTAAAAATATGAATAGCCAATTTTGGAACTGACATAAAAGGGTTTTTACTTAATTCACATAATATACTGATCTTTTCCATTTTTTAATCTCTTGGGGCGTCCTGACCGCGGCTTGTTTACAAGATTTCCTTGTGTTTTCTATGTTTTAATAATATAACAAATCATAGACATACTTTTATTTACTAATTTTGAAATTTCTTTATAAGATTTTCCTTCTAAAGGCCGTTTCAAAATGAATTCTCACTCTTGAACGTTGTTTCAAATTTTCTTTTACCAATATAAATATCAAAGTAAATGTTCAAAATGCCCACCATTGGCCTCAATATAAGCTTGGCACCGTTGTATTGATGACGCATACACTTGCTGATTATATAGTACGACGAATCTCATTGGTTGCTTTTAAAATATTTTGCATCAACTAGCCCGTAGTAATGCCAATTTCATGATAGACAAGTTATTTAAAAATCCCAATAAAAATAAATCCAGTGGAATTAAGTCAGGATTTCTTGCCGGCTACCTTACAGACCCAAAATGGCCAAACCATCTGTCATGGAGGTACATATTTAACCATTTAGTAACTAATCTACCACTATGCAGAGGTGTCCGATCATGTTGAAAAACATCTTTCTTTTAATATTTAATAAAAAATTGTCAAGTAAAACGAATAACCGAGTTTTATTGAAATTTCGATAAGTGTTTACGCTAACTCGGTTTTCAAGTTCTTGCAATTCAAGTATTGAACCGTTGTGCATTTCCTCCAAATAGTGATTAAGAACCGTTGCTGAAACCTTCTGGTTCGCGTTAAAATTGTTGAAGGAATAAATAAATAGGAAAGATTTCGAAAACTTTTAGTTCCATCTTTAGTAAAAATGGATTCGTCAATCCATAAAATTAATGAAATAAAATTGGAATTGTTATGAATCTTTTTAAGAATTCACTAACAAAAAGCTAACTGTTGTTACTTATCTCCATGATGAAGTGCTTGCACAGTCGTGTAGTGGTAAGGGTATAATTGTCCTCTACGTAGAGTTCGCGTAACAAAACTTTGGAATAATCAATATTCCTGGACCATATTAAAATAAAGTAGCTTTGATGACATAAATTTATAAATCAACTATTACGCAATCATATATAAAAATTGAATTTCCACAAAATTTCATTTTGAATTTTTTATCATAGTGGATGATAGTCTATTTTGTTTTGTACAAAATCAGATTATTGCCTTCAATTGAAAATTACAGCAATTTTTTATTTTATTATTATATTGGGTTATTCGATAATTATGATCGAATATTGTGTATTCTGAATGATCAAAATCGTTCTTAATTTTCCACAATAAATACTTGAAAAATACTTTTTCTATAGATAGCACTTAGAACTTGTCAGTTTTATCTAAAATCAATCAAAATCAATTTTAATATTTGAATCAAATTTTCCAAAGTTAAAGACAAATCGCATTTTGTTTGTCCTTATGTGACGGACAAAATGCAATATGAAAGTCTCTAATTTTTTGGGGGATGATTTTAAATAATTTAAGATAAATTTTGTACTTGGTAAGTATGACTAAATGTGTTTGTTTTAATTACCATATGCAGTTGATTCAAAATTGAAAATTTTTGGCAAAATACATTTTGAAAATCTGTTCCTCAAGTAGAGTGTAATATATGTATTATTAAAAATCCATTTTCACGCTCATATCAAAGTTTATTTCTCGAAAATACGGATTCGATTAGCGATGAACATGGAGAATACCTTCATAAAAAATAGTAAAGTTTGAGAGGCGTTATCAGGATAGATGGGAATCAGCCATGCTTACAGAGTTTTGTTGGGGTCTTCAGAGAAATACTGCGCGGACTAACTAAATATAAAAAGAAATCCAATAGATGAAAAAAATATAAGTTTTTAATGAAAGGTCAAATTTTAACTAGTGCCCTGAGGAAAGAATTAAATATTCCGAAACGTTGGCTTTCTGAAAAAAATTGTTTGTTTTCCATCCTTTGACCAATCATTCCGTATATAAAAAGGACACACACAATAGCTCTTAACAAATTCTTGGTCGAAAACCATTCAGTGAAGAACATCCATACTAAACAATTAGATAAAATTTTGTGCTGCTAATTTGGTGTATTTTTTAATAAATTAAACTCTTTTCACTAAACAGCATGACTATTTTATTTATTAACCTTATTTGAATAAATAGTAAGGTATTTTTATTATAATTTGAATAACAGAAGAGATTAAATAACATCCATGTTTGAATTTGAATTCCGCCTTCTTAGGAACTAGTAAAATAATGTTCATGAATTTTTACGTAAGTAACTAAGCAATTTTAGACTATTGTTTAAATAATTGAAACAATCTTTCATACAGAATAAGAAAGTATTGTACATTTTTGAGATAAAAAGTTTTGTTATTCTTTCATAGTACAATATTTTTAGAAAATCACGGCTAAATCAAAAAAACATTAAAAGCGTCATTATTTCGAAAACTCTAATACCTTGTATGTAAGTATGTTTAGTTAAATCGGCTCAAAATCACCTATTCTATCACCTCTTAAAATTGTAATGTTGTAACGACTTACTAGACACCCTGGACAAATTGTTAATTAAGTACATGCACAAAAACTTCGAGAAGGGAATTTTTAACCGATTATAAAACAAAAAATTTCTGTTAATATGGAACTTGTTTTCTGAGATACAGTTTATTTCAAAAAATTTAATTTGTTGTTTTATGAATATTTTGAGATGTAATCTTTCAAAATTTGGTATACAGGGGATTTTTATGGTGCAAAATCAAAATATTGCTTTTTTTTATTACGCATACAGAGCGCCACATGCAGTGTTTCATCACATTTGTATTGGCCGTTAGTTTTTTGTAGTACGTTGTATGTCACTTATATATTAAGAGTTATGGTACATTTACTTTTATGGAAAAAGATATTCTTGAAAAATTTCTTTAGAATAACCGTTTTGAAGATAAATGCGTTTGCAATTAAGATGTAGGGGGCAAAGGAGAGAAGTTATTAAGTAAAATGATTATTTTTATTATTAATTAAAAGAAACATGTTTGTTATTAATTATAATTAATACCAATAATTAATTTACTACCATTTTATATGTTCTTTTATGTTGATGTTATTTAACAACATTAAAGAAAATTAGTAAGGGTTAGCAATTAAGATGTAAACAAGGTTTATTTAATATTACATTAACATTTCTTTTTTTTATTCATATATCCATTCTAAAAGGAATTACAAGTTTTTAAAAAAGTAGGCAATATTCAATAAAAATTAAAAAGCTTTAAAAACAACTCAACAGATGATAAAAGTTTATTAAACTAACATTATTAATAGTGGGTATTTCCAATGCAAATAAGTCTTTTTAACATGTTCCACACATGCTCGATTGGGTTTAAATCAGGACTACGGAAATCTGTTGAGTTGTTTTTTATATAGGTTTTTTAAAAACTTATGATTTCCTACCGACTGGAGAACTTGTTATGAATAAAAAAAAAGAAATGTTAACGACAGTGCAGGCTTCACAATGACATAAAGATATCTCATTGTGACATTAATTTTATCCACAAGGTATTCAGAAATTCAGGACAAAATGCAACTCTTGATTACACCCTGTGTAACGACAAAACAATTTAGACCTTTTTGCAAAATCGATAACAGCTAATGATTAAAATGAAAATACCTACGATTTGGTACTAGAACGATTAAAATCGATGCCAAACTTAAAAAAATATTCATAGTTGAATGTGGGAAAAATAAGTAAGTTGTCCGAGTTTTTTTCCAGAAGTGTATTTTTTAATCAACGAACCAAACGGGTCTCTTAACGGAAAAGAAAATTAATCTCATAATAAGTCAATACCAATCAGAACATAATTATATAAAAATATCTACCATTTCATGAATTTCAGAGTGTAATCCTTTTCTAAATCAAACGTGAACACAAACTCATTAGATAGTTGTGCAAAATGTATTTATAGTATATGATTAAACAAAAGTCGAATTCAACAAATAGTGTAACTAATTAAAGCTTAATTGCTATTTAAGAAGTCCATGACAATTTTTTAAGGGTTCTTGAATTTTCGACTAGCAACCTCTATTTTCAAGAGTTTAAGTTAAAAATTTATTCTTGACAATTTGTCGCTAGCGGCGTCTATCAATGGAGTATTGAATTTTAAAATTATTCTTGACATTTCACTACTTTCGCCATCTATTCGTAAAAAAAACGAACTCGAAAATTATTCTTGACAATTCAAAATTTCAATTCTCTGTTGTCAGGTATTAAGACCTTAAATCAAAAATCATAGTTTTGTACAAAACGAGATTGAAAGTTGAATAATTATTTGCAAATTTCATAAATTGTTTTTAACTTATAACAGGAACACTAATACATTATAATGTATTAATGTTCCTGGTATTTAATAATTATTAAAGTAATAATTAATAGCGAAATTAGAACTTTTTAATAACATAATAATAATAATATAATAAAATAATGTTGTCATATTTTGACTGAAGACCTTAATACCTGACACCAGAGAATTAATTATGATACCGAAATGGCTAATTATTTAATCTTTATTGATTTCAAATTATGAATATAAGTACTTAACTTAAGGCATGATTTTAAATTTAATTACATGGCATCTATGAACTTTTCGCTCAATACCTCTTCGCTCCATAGAGCCGAGGGGTGAGAATCACTTCACTACCTAATAGCACGGCAACACGGGGCAACATTAAGCATACGATCGATGAGATAACAAATGTTCACAAACTACTCGGTTTAAGAATTGTAACATTTTAGAGAAGAAATAGAGAAATATGAAATGATTGCCAACTCCAAATACAGAATATTGAAAGCAATTAATAGGTACATAATTGACTTTAACCAATTGTCATTCTGAGAGTTCCGGTCAAACGTCCCTATTGGTTAGTTCAAATCAGAAATCGCTCCTATTGATCATAAGTTTGAGGCTGTAGTTCAAATTTGGGGCATTTTTGAAAAAAATGTTATATAAACTTTTTACTTAGAATTTTGTCGGGAATCTGCCATTAAAATTAATGTACTGAATTTACAATCACCCTGTATATCACTTTTAAAGTCATTCAAAGTACTTTACGACAGCCTGTAAGTAATTAGCGAACGTATTAACGTAGTTTAAAGTACATAAATGGTATAGTTTATAGTAATTTAAGGTTACACTAATTGTACCCTGCCATGCGTTATAAAATTTTTTTATAATTTTTTATAATTTAGGAAAGTCAATTAAGTTTGAACTTGAAGTAATTGAATGATTGTCTGATAGAAGGGCAAATCTTACAAATTGTCGGATGTTGGGGTGTTTGGGTGAATGGGTTTTAGCATCATCAATTATTGATGATGCTAAAATAGTATAGCTTTTGCAAACTAATTCTGAAATAGATTCTATATCCTATCATTTCATTAATAAAAATTCCATTATCACGGCAACAGAATTTTTTAAATCAGAAGTTTTATTAACTGTAGGCATGGTATCGATATACATATGATGAAAGAGATGTTCTTATACATTTATGTTAGAATTTACCATATGCGAAGTAGGTATGATGTGAAAAAGAAGAATTACTTTGAATAATGTGAGACTTTACGGGATGTGACCGAATACTTCCAGAAATCATTGCGTTTATATACAAATTGCGTTTGTTGTAAATTGGTTAATACCTATAAATGTGTGAAGGTATTTGTTAGAATTTATATTTCCATGATAATTATAATAATAATAATAATGTCAATGTCACTTGAAGAAATCCATCAAAATAGAAAAGAATGTAACGTTGTATGTATGTTTTTTAACTACTTTTATACATTGAATTTCAATGATATTTTTTATTTTTTTACAAATATCATGCTGGGTAGCGAAGCGCACCGAGTCTCAGCTGGTAAAATAATGAAAACCAAACAAAAATGATCTTCAGAAGCTGAAGTATCTTATAAAAGAAATACTGATTATAACAGTGAAATTATAAAGAAAAATACAATTCATTACAAGAGATTAAATAAATTCCTTACAATTAAAGGGTCTCTAATAATTAAAATTGGAGCGTTTAATTAAAATAACTTTAATTTTTTAAATACCACTGCAAAATTATTTTAACCGTTTGGTACTTCGAGCCGGATTAATTTTTTTTTTACAAATCATGAAAATGACTAAAATAACATTGTAAAATCTTGACTCATGGCCCTTTAGTACGTACAAAAAAATTGAGGTCGATTGTTGCATCCGTTTCCGAGTTTATTGGACAAATACGCACGCGAAAATTTCCGATATTTTTACTTATACAGATAATTTATATGTATAGATAATATAGATACTATAAGATCTGTTCCAATCTGCATCAGAAACCGTTCGCTGACGGTCAAAAATGATTGACCAATTTAACACCGACTGACATTCACAAGTAATTAATTCAATATTGAATTAATCAATCATTTTTGACCGTCAGCGAACGGTTTGTGACGCAGGTTGGAACAGACCTCTAGATAATACTCAAAATAATTAAAACTCAACTTTAACCAATTTTAAGGACTTTATTTTTATGCGGTCCCCCGTACTATTTAAGTAGGTATGGAGAAATTCTGTTATTTACTGCTTCGGAGCGCGCTGTAATAATTTTTGTTAAACATTTTACACGCTCGGTTAGATCTACCGGGTTACTGTAAAATTTAATAACCTTTATTTTTAGAGTTTCTTGGCAAACTTTTAGGTCTTTCAATTCTCTGTTTACAGAGCAAGAATTAGAGGTTCTACTATCTGCTAGAAACACTCGTACGCGAAAAATGTTATACAAATAACGTGTTTCGATAAAGCAATTTTAGTTTACGGGAAATCGAATGAAGGGTGTTGGGAGAAAACCGGGAATGTCCTCGCGTCAAAATTTTGAGTAAAATCAATTATAAAGTTTAAAACGTAATATTTTACCTAATTTAAAAATTAAGGCAACAATATTATACCGATAATAACTTTATGATAGTGAAAACATAAAAATAGTATATTATTCAACGAGTGTAAAAGTACGCCATTAAACATGAGAATGAAGTTTGCAGGACGAGTCGCAGACTTCATTCTCATGTTTAGTGGCTCTTTTTCACGAGTTGAATACTATACTTTATCTACGACCATCGAGCATGGTCACTACCATGATCATAGGTATTAAAATCACTAAAAGTGTTGCCAACATAAAATCGTGACACTTTAAAAGTCACTAAATTCATTATTCAAAATGGTGGGAGAACTCTGGAATAAAGTGCTACTTTATCCACTGCGAGCACTTTATTCCACAGTTCCCCCACTCTTTTGTCACTGTCGTAAAATGCTTTACTTTTACGATTGAAAACTATTGAAAAAGAAGTTAATTATTCGATGGTCGTAGATAAAAGAATTTAATTATTATTCTATATATGGATATCAGACAACCCCGATTTTTTGCATTCGGCAGTGGACAATCCCTGTTTTCAGCAAATACGGCATTTCAAAAAAACCTGTTAATTTGTGATGGTTTCCATTTTCTACTGATCTGTATAAAACATGCGATAGTACAATAAATTTGCTAACAGATGACGCATCCAAGTAATTTAAAAAAAAATGGACATTCCCGGTTTTCTCCCAACACCCTTCAAATATGCAAATAATTGAAATTGCCTCTGATTTCACGCATTATTCTGAGTGTAAATATACATATAATACATGGGTGATTCTCTACTAACTGACAAATGCATGTCCTACAGTATTTTACTATGAAATTGTTTTCAATAACTTTTAATTTTAATGTGACAATAAAGCTTATAGTTTGTTCTATTTCGCCCCAAAGGAATGAAATGCAATTTTTTTTTTAACTCGAATTATCTGGTAATAAACATACTGAAAACAATCCCCTGTCAGTGTCTCAAATCTAAAACGTCAAACTTTTATTTAGAAATTAATTATATTATTCTAAAGAAATCTTTAGAAGCATTAGTATTATTAAAATAAAATACTTGAAAAATATTAAAATGAAAAAAAATCAATAAATTTTAATTTTTTCAATCTGAAAATTTTATACAAACTTTGTCTCACGATTTTTAGAACAGTCCCCTGGTGTAAGTTTGAAACGTTATAAAATCTATGTTTTATAAGTTGGATTATTCTCGATTGGCGGAAAAAGTTTCTATGACTTTTAATTCAAAGCAGTATGCAGCAAAACCATGGAAACTTCTGTTTCATTAGCGATTTTTTAGTATTTAACGAATGAGTTATCAAATGTACGGGTAGATTAACAGTCCCCTGGGTAAGTTTTTTCATATAAAATAGTTGGATTTCAATTATATCAATCAATGTACAATGTTTATATACAAGGCTAGTTATTGTTTTTAATAATCAACATTTTAAAATTTTTATCAGAATTTAAATATTCTCGAGAAAGTTTAAAATAAACAGTCCCCTGGACAACAGTCCCCTGTGTTGATTATTCAAACTAACCGAACCGTTGATTTACTGAATTTGAAAATGAGTTATGATGATTATTATTTAATATTCAAATTATAGTTGACTTGATTCAGGTGCATAACTATGATACCTATGATTAAGTTGATATCATAGGTGGTACACC
>JABRWK010000099.1:270404-281891 GCA_013372445.1 Hypothenemus hampei | reverse complement strand
TCTAGTGATGTTGCCATGTCCTGGGACTCCTTTTGGGCAGCTCTTCTTAACATTCTGGCCTCCTTGGTGTCTTGTTGGGCTCGCAAATTGGCTATCGATATCCGACGGGCATCCAAATCTTCGGATAATCGCAGCGCGTTTGGACCAATTGTGAATTGCAATTGTTGTATTTCACATTTTGCACATTTTACTTTGAGTTTAAAACCAAGACCACAAAGAGAAGTTTCAGTAAAAGTTACATCACCACCACACTTTTTACATTGAACTATTTCACCAATCGCGGAAAATATCGAAACGAAATTGATTAACCGGTATCCGAAAGATGCGCTGACTTCAAAATCAAAGTCTTCACAACTCTTTAATTTTTTAGCTGACGTACTAGTGTTAGCTTCCACTTTTTCCATTGAATAGCGATTCAAAGGGTAACGTCTTTTCCTTCGACAGGGACGTCCAATTGATTGCCGACTGCCTTTTTTATCCAGAGATACAGTTTCTGACATTTTTTAGCTTTTTCAAGTTAAAAAAATAAGAAAAATATAAAAATTTTGTAATACACGTAGAGATGCGTACTCTTTTGCGTCACAAAACAAACTGATTCTATGATGTTGAATGTTAAAAGGGCCTAAAATTGTTCGAATTTTAGCATACCTGGGTTACTTTTTATTGCCAAAAGCACTTAAAGTTATAAAAGACTAATTAAAAATGTTTATTGAGAAGTAATTTAAATATCACTGTCAAGGTCAATCCCTTTATAAAGTTCAGTCCGTTTGTACCTACCCTCTCGCTACCTGTGGTGCGGGCGTATTGTGCAGCGTTCACTTAAAATTGCTATAACTCCGGAACCAATTTGAATTTTGAAATGATTAAAGTCTTAAAATAATCTTAAAAGTATAAAGAATTAAACTAGCTAAAAAAAAAAAAATCGATTTTTCGAAAATTTTAAGGTGGTGTAACCCCTTAAACATTAATATAGTTATAAACTTCATTAAAAAAATATATTATAAGGATACTTTGTGACAGATATATTAACGTTTATAACCAATTATATAGGAAAGTATTAGATTTAGGCATGGGTTATACACAACAAAAGTTGTTTAGAACCTTAAGTAAAATTCAAATATGGATTATAGACAGGGTGTTATAATTAAAAAAATGTTTGTTCCACCCTGTATATTATCGAATTTGAAAACTTCTTGTATAGTGGAATGAAAAATACCTTTTATTACCTATATGCTCTATTTTTTTTTGTAGTACGTCAAATAAAGAAGTTATAGATGGGATCCATTATAGGCGATCACCCTGTACAAACTAATTTCCGCAATTAAATGTTCCAGGAAGCTTAAACGTGTAGCCGGCCCTTAATAATAATTTTACAACAAGTAGAACTCAAATGTCATTCAAAATTTAAAAAATCTTTTGTCTATCTCAACTCTTGATACATCTATCCTGGGACACACTGTATGTTAGTGCATAAAGACCTTTGAAATAAGATGTAACTTGCTATACATATAATGCAATTTAAAATCTTAGCCGTCGTGCTTATAGCACTAAGGGATGAAATGTTATTCATAAAATCTCTATTGCGAAAGATGCCTCCCTCGAAAATAAATTTGGACGTGTTTGAGTGTTTTTCCACATTTTCACTTTCGGAGCTACAAAAACGAAGTGCTGCTGACAACAGAAGAATTCCTTAATATCATAATTAAGCACCTGTTTTATAACAATTACAACTAATTCGTTTAAATAGAAAAAAGTGTAAAAATACCCTTAATAATAGATAAAATCTTTATTTTATTAGATATTTAAAAAAATCGTAGATATATAAAAAACGGTTAAAATATTTCTTTAACAAAACATAATTTCAGCTCTGCAATATCGACAATATAAAAGTTCTATCGATTTTAAATTTTAAATAATATCTATATATTTTTACATAAAAATCAACCCTAAATCAATTAATAATAATCTCCACCAAATTTAATTCATTCGTCGTTAAGAGCTCTTAAATCTTTATAATATACGCATTCAGTCATTGCAAAATTATGACACGTATTGTTATGACCGTAAGAATATTGCGCACTTATTACACATTTCTTATATTATTAGAGAAAAGTCGGTTAATTTTGAGCAAAACAAAATGTTTTATTAATAAGGGTGTATGTCAGCTATCCCTACTCTAGGCGGTAAATATCCAACGCTACTATTGGTTCTATGTAACATTTCTCCACCCCCTTCTTATTTTGTAATTCTAGTTTCATTTTCGGTTCAGCGTAACTGTGTCGATATCCAGGAATCGGTTTCAGACCCTTTTGATTTTTGATGAACTTTCCATTAGTTTCTGAGCTTATTGAACATTTTGACATGCCACTGTCCATGATCATAGAGTTGAATCTGAAAAAAAATCATTTTGATTAATATTTGAATTAAAATTAACGTTTTAGTTTACCTGTCAGCTTCTGGGAGGTCTTGAAAATGTCTATTAGACCTCAAATCGCTTGGGTCCTCATCTTGAAAATTGTGATGATCGAAATCAACATATGATCGTCGTTTTAGCTCTTTAGCAATCTCGTTTGAGTTCCTCTTATGTTCCTCTTCAATTAAAGAGAACATAGATCGTCTTTTCGGGTCATATTTGTCCATATTTCTAAACCTAGCAAATAATTTTTCTCAAATATTCCTTTAAATCATCAAGAACTTCATTACCCTTCTTTTGGTCTATAACGTACTTCTCCGGAACTGTTCCGCAAAAGAGGTTTTGGACGACTTTCTCCAGAGTACTTTGAAGAATCCTCATGTGTATTTCTCAAATCCTTGGATGTATAAGCCATGCTTTGATGTCTCTTTACAAAATGAATTTTATCTCTTTGAATGTGAGGTGAAATTAGTGGTTCTGGATTACGCCGTGCCTGCTCCAAGCGTTCCATTTCCATCAGCAGAAATTTCTCTTTGGCGTCTTTAAAACGATCTCGAGGCGCCTAAAAATAAAAAGAGATTCTTATATGCGTACATCCAACATATTTAGATTCACATACCTTAACTTCTTCTGGGGAGGGTGACCTTTGTCTAAATTGTGCATGCCTTCTATTAATCGATCCTTCATAGTAATACTTTTCAGTGTTTAGTTGTTGATAGTAACGTGGATCATTAGGATTACTTTTCGGTTTTGAATCTCTAGCGTCTACGTGTCGCTGTCTCGTTTTGGGCAAAGATTTTAAGTCCTCGAAAAAGATTTCTCCCTCGTAAGAAAAACTTCTAGGAGTGCGTGGATCTTTTTCGTAATTTCTTATATTTTCATCGAATCCATCATCGTCGTGGTATTGTGGTTGAGCACGATGAGGAGCCAGTTTTCTGGACAAAAAATACTTCTCACGGTCATCAGATGTTTCTTTTATGGACTTTTGTCTCTGAAGATATTTGTTGTCTGTAAATTTCATTATAGGACTTTCCAGGTACTTGGCTATGTTATTGGACATGGATTTACAATAATCTTCGTCGTATGATTTGGAAAATTTCAATTCTTCATGAGCATACCTAGAAAAGTTTATGTAAATAATTGAATTTAATAAATTTTGGATATTACCTGGAAAATCTTTGAGGTTCTAAAGATTTTTTCACATTTTCTTGGTCTTTTACTGACCGAGTCAACGAAATCGGGGGACGATTTTCATTCATAAGATATAAGGTGGTGTCTCCTGGATCCCAATCTTCATCTTCTGAAAAGTTAAATAATTAAAAAAATTGTATTTTTATAAGTTGAGAAAGATTTCTTTGCAGGATAATATATACAATGTACATTATACATATATACCAGGTGGACTATCGAACATGTTTAGAATGTTTTATGTTTTCTTATGTTTGCAAAAAAATTAAAAACCACGGCACCATCAATATTTTTATTTTAAGGGAACATATTTCTTTTATATTTTGATCAATTCAACTTGCACACACAAGTGTGTGTGTCCCTCATCCTTAAAATCAAGATAGAAAGCAGGACTTGAGTGATAACTTGTTTTGAAAAACGTTATAATAAGAGCATATTATGCTCTTATCAACGACACCTACATTTTTCTAATTCGATTGATATTTTTTTGAGAAATCGAAATCAAAGTTTTTCCATTTGTAATTCAGCAAAACTGATAAGATTAATTAAAATGTCAGTTTACTGCCTCAATGCAAAAAAAAGTTAAAAATAAATAGCCAAATCCGTCTCATGCGTTATTTAGTGTAAATATGATTTATTTCATTGAAGAAAAGGTAGGAATGATTTCATTATTCTTTAAAAGTAATGATTATGCCAGGGCTAATAAGGTTGTTTAATAATCAACATCCCAATAAGTTGTTATTCCATGCATATGTTTGCGATTTAGGGAAAACATTTCAACAGGATCAGTGCTAAATAAAAAAAACCAAAAATCATGTGCCAAATGAAGCAGTTGAAGTACCAGTTATGCGATATACATATTAGAAGGGACCTTACACTAAGTGCTTGCTACACATTGTTCAGTTGTGTCATGTGTTTCGCGTACAATTTCATGGAGAATCTTAAAACACAATAGGTTTCGGCCATATAAAATTAAATTGGTCCATAAGCTTAATGACGATAAAAATAACCAATGTTTATAATTTTGCGAGCTAATAAATGAAGGACTTATTACCGATCAACAATTTGTTTCTTTTTTAGATAAATGTTTCCAGAAAGGTGTAATCAACAGACATAACTATTGGCATTAGTCAAATACTAATCCGAAGTTTAT
This sequence comes from Hypothenemus hampei, assembly GCA_013372445.1. Classification (NCBI taxonomy): domain Eukaryota; kingdom Metazoa; phylum Arthropoda; class Insecta; order Coleoptera; family Curculionidae; genus Hypothenemus; species Hypothenemus hampei. The sequence goes on along the minus strand of JABRWK010000099.1, from coordinate 277,137 downwards.
AAACTGATGTATCATAAAAAATGTTTATCTTGATGTCCTCTACCTCTCTTGAAAATTTGTCGCCATGTTTCTGAAACACCCTAAATATTGACCAATAACATTTAAACTTAGGATTCTTCAGTCTTTTATGTATATCATATTGTTAAAAAGTAAACCTAATCCAACACCTAATTTCAATCAAGAGTTCTATAGGGTCGTGGTGATGAGTAAAGAAAGTTTGCATTAGTATTTAAGAAACAAAAAAGTTCCAATTGTCTTCTCTATTTTAAATATCCCAGTGATGGTCAACAAATTAAAACGATGACTATAACGTAAGTGTGAAATGTACGCAAAAATTTGGGGTTGCAAAGTGACATATTTGGGACACTGCCGATATTCTATCATAAAAAATACATCATACTTCAAAAAAATTTAAACAAATATTCTACAGGAATGTTTAGGACAACGATAAATTGTATCATCCTCAAGTTAAACAACAGCGATGATGCAAATCACGTTAAAGTTGGAATCGATCCTGAAAGTTTTAATGTGTCACGCACCTTCTGAGTCAAAATTTTAATGTCCTAATTGTAGTTTATAGTTGACAAGAACATCGTACCTACAGATTACAGGAGCGGTGGCTTCTTTATAGTCTCCGCAAAACCTGCATTTTAAGTCATTAGCGATACTCATCTGATGTAAGAGATATTTCACCGACCAGCGTCTAGTTAAGCTCTCATCTTGTTTTTAGCTGTTTAATTTGAGAAGCCTTATTATTTTCGTGCAGGACATGGATCCTGCTTTAAATTTATTTAACATATATCTTTTTCTGTTGAAACTTATTCTAGCATCGGCTCACTATTACGGTTTTCACCGTAAACGGGGCAAATTCAAATGAAGAACAAACTTGCCAAATGTGTTACATTCATTTTTNATAATTTAATAGTTACGGATTTTATCTCCTTTGTGTACTACATATATTTGATTCCAAACTTATAGCTTAAACCTTTTAAAAACAGTTATTAATAATAATTTTGACTGATTTCTTCTTAAATAATTATTTAATTTATAATAAAATTAAATATAAAACGTATATTTTTCATTACACATATCATGGTACATAAAAATGATAGCCTAGAAAACAAGAAGAATTGAAAAGAGCATTCAATTTTTTTATTTATAAATGTAATTCGCTAGGCAGCATGCCATAAATCTATAGCACGCGTGCTACAGGTGGCATGTACAAAAAATTAATGACACGCTGGAAAAATATATTAAATCATATATCATAAATTATTCGGTTTAGTGACACGCTAACATTTCAAAATGCTTAAATGTAAAATAATCGAAATTCTGGTGTAAAAAGTTTTGTCATTCGTGCTTTGGGGTGTTTTTTAACCAGCGACCTAGAAAATTAGAAATTTTGATATCCTCTTCTTGGATAACAGGCATATAAATATATTACATACGCGTAGCAGTACTTTTGGTGGTTTTGCGGGAATTTTTACAGTTTCCATAGAATTTTTTCGTTTGTTTTATTGCAAGGTCTGATTAGCATTGTGCCGATTCAACAATTTACCAGATAGTTATATAAATTGGAATGTTCCTTTTCTGTGCTCGAGGCTTACTAAATGTTATTGAACTTAACTTTCGTGGTTTTTAGGTCTTTTTTACTTGATACTTGTTTGATTAGCCGCAAAACTGTACTTTGATACGTGAATGGCTCGTGCGTTGTATCAATTTACGCTTGATTAAGTTTAATATGTTTAAAACATGTTTTAGCAGAAAATTTTCCTACAATGTCAAAATCTATAAATATGTGCAGATATTCGATACTTATTACCTTTTAAGCCTAAAAGTTTTAGGACATAAGTAAGTTTTTTGTAGTGTTTAATAGAAATAAGAAAATGATTAGATGAAAATAAAAACAGTCACTATGTTCTTCTATTGCGGCAATGGTTAGACAATGAATTTCCAGACAAGTGCGAATGACTAGCGATCACCCGATTTTTCTTTACCTGACTTTTTTCAATAGAGTCATTTAAAATTTGTAGTTTATACTTTTAAATCTCATCATAATTTAGCACAGCTTCGAGAAAGGTTTATTGAAAAGTGCCGAGATTTTGAACAAAGGTTATGTGAAAGGAAACATTTAACAATTAAAACATGTTTTTCTTTAGAAATAAAGATCCTCAGTATAAAAAAGGTTTTCGAAGTACCTACAAAACGAATCAATTTTAAAATATAAAACTCTAATAACATGTCCCAGGATTGATGTTACAACAGGTGTAGTAGACAAAAGAAAATTAATTTTATTTTAGGATTTTGGAATTTATTCCTGTTTGGTATGAAAACAATCTGAAGTATATTTTGAGTTTTTTAAAAACAAGTTGGTCTGGAAAGTGAAGCGGAAACTATTTTCTTTTCAGGTGAAGCGCGAAAGTAACAATTCGATTTCTGAGCCTTTCAATAAACCTTATCGGCTGGGTAAGGTATTTAAAAAATATATGGAAAAATTTGGACAGATATATGTCAGTGTTAAAAAATATTGGTTCAATAATGTCAAATGATAGTTTTCAACAAAAATTTTATTTCACTTGAAAAGAAAATAATTTTTGTTTCACTGTTAAGACCAACTTGTTTTTCAAAAACCCACAATACACGCAATCTTCTTTTCATACCAACTTTATTCGAAAATCTTGAAATAAAATTCAAAAACTTTTAGTCCATCATAATTCTTGTAAAATCAACCCTGTGACACACTGTATAAAGTTTTCAAAATTAGCCATAACTTCATACTGCAATCTTTTGAAAGATTTTTAAGGCGCAACTTCCGGGGAGCAACCGATTTATATAGGTACTAGCTGGCTCGGCAAACATTATTCTGCTCTTTTAGTATATGGCGTAATATATTGATTGATTGATTATATACTATAAGGGTGTCCTGCTGTTAGGTATCATCCTGTATGTTTCATATCGAATCCTAACATAGCTATGAACCATCGTCTTGAGAAAACAAATATATTATGTGAATATGACCTTGATCTGTCAAGTCGTTCAACAGTTACACAATTACTAACAGACACATCAACGATTATATATACAGGGCCCTGCAATGGTACGTAATTCTTCTATAGCTCATATATTAATCAAGATAAGAATTTCGTTCTTGCGCAGGCTTATACAGCACATAAGGGAGTATTTCTAGAAATTATTTTCCAATGTACAGGATCCGCCATAAAAGTATGACAGTAACAAATTAAGTTTTTTTAAATGGATTTTTTCCCCCATTTTTAATAGCATTTTCCGATTTGTTGTTAAATTCTAAGGCTACTTTATGCAAAGTGTCCCATGTCTAAAATCTACCGTTTCCGAGTTATTCCGAAAAATCCGAAAATTTTGACAGCTGCAGGCTCCCATAGAAATATTGGTGCCGTACCCTAACCGCTGCGAATTTCGGAACGGGAATTTTGGAGTTCCAAGAGGACTTAATAAGCTACGTTTTGACGTGTTTGAATTTCGAAAAAAATTTTTTGCAACCCTCAAAATTTGACTCCAAAGTTGCAAAACTTCAAATGACAATAACTTTATTATTTCAAATGGAATGCCCCCATTTTTTCGACGGCATCGTATTCACAATTAAAAATTCTACAACTTTTGTTAATATTACCCTATACCTAAACCCAGCCATTTCTAAGTTATTGCAAACTGCCCTTTTTCGGCTTCTAGATGTTTCAATAGTCGCAAATCTTATGTGACGTTCAATGACGTCACAGTTCATTGATTTGAAAAAGTCATTTTGACATTTGACATATATCTTGATTAATATATGAGCTATGGAAGAATTACATATTATTGCAGGGCCCTGTATGAAGAAAAAAAGTTGTCTTTAGGAATCATATTTTTTACGTGGTTTAACGCCTTCTACGAAATCATTAATTTTCAAGAAACTGACGATAAGAAATCTTAAAAGACTATCTATAAATTGTCCCCCAGGTAAGAGTCCGCCACAAATATCTCTTTAGGGAATTGGTTTTTAGGAAACAGCGAGCCACGTCAATTTTGATTTGAAGTAGAACATATTTTACCCTAAAATTCATATTTCAAATTTCATCCCACTTCCGCACCACGTCCGTGTAGTTTCACTCAGTCAGCATACGTACACTTCGTGGAAAAAATAAATATCACTATCTAAGACAATAGAATCCTCCAGATTCTATTGCCTTCGTTAAATCTTTTAAACTACTGACCATCCCCAATAAGCACCTTAATCGAAATTAATGCAGCATCGGACTTGCCTATGATGTTCTTATCCGAGAGCATCTTGAATGATTTGTCTAACCGTACTCGTCTGCACTTAAGGGTGAGGGACGATGTGACTAGTTATTCTCGATAGGTAACCTACTCTATAGCCTTAGTGGTTAAATGATCGTTGTTAGTTGGCCATTTTATTAATGTGGGCTTTGTCTAGGTTATATCGATCGTTAATTACTTGAATATCAATTCACTTCTAATTATTATGAAACCAGATTTCTTAATTGTACCGTCACTTAGCTTGAGTTTGAGTTTCTTAACTAGAAAAGCTTTTAAAACTTTTTAAAAATTAAGGTGGGTCCTGTGAAACCGTATTTGAAAGGTATTTTCATTCTCTTTTTGACCAAGTTTTTACTTTGAATTTCTATCCGTCTATTCTGAAAAATATTCGGACAAGAAACTTATTTTAATTCATAAAATGTTGAAAGTGACCTCCAATATAGTTAGACCTTTTTTTCTTCCTGGGAACATAAATGAGAAAACTTATATGGCTTTTTACAAAACACTGTCAAATCAAAAATCACCAAAATATTAAATCGTAATGACCAGCAGTCAGAATATGAGTTGGTATTTTAATAATGTGGAACACCATCCACACTTCACTGCTTCTGTTTGTCAGTTTTGAAATGAAGAATTATCTGGCAGGTGAATTAGCAGAAGAGGTATAGTCGAGTCATTATTTCTTATGGAAATTTTTAAAGCCAAAGATTTATGCTAATAAACCGGAATTTCTTTAAGATTTACATGACCACATTGTTGGTGAGTATCCTTTTCCACTAAAATTTCCTAAAGAGATATTTTTGGTACACCGTTTCCTTTGGCACACCTTGTATGACTTTGTGTTTCATTAGAACAGATTGAAGTCTTCATCTAATATTATGGTAGAATTATCTAGCACAAATTACAAATTACATATTAATTAAATACACATTATCTCTGTTAATAATAGAAATAATACATACACTGCGTTTCACAGTTATAAGGCCACCTCGAATTTTTCAATTTCTATAACTTATATAAACTTTTTTGAAAAACCACTAATGCCACGTGAAAGAGCACATATAAAAACGTATAAGTTATACATTTTTTTAACCGTTGTCAATTATATTCTAAAGACAGAAAAATTCAGAACAAAAATTCCTGTTTCACTGTATAAGGCCACCTTATTAAAATTGCAATTTGAAGTGACGGTGAATGCTTTTGTTTATCATAATCTATTATTCGATTGTTTTTCAAAATGGCGCGTGGTTTTAAGTTGACAGAGGAAGAAAAGGGAAAAATTCGTGCATTCAAAGAAGTCGGTTTGAGTATGCGAGCAATTGCACGAAAATTGGGTCGCTCCCAGTGCGTAATTCAAAACTTTTTGGCAAATCCGTCACATTATGGCAAAAAGAAGTGCGGTGGGCAAGTGGCGAAGCTAACCGAACGCGATAAACGTCGAATAATTCAAATAGCTTCGAACAGTACCGTCAGCTGCAACAGAATTAAGAGCGAATTGGGTCTTACGGTTTCAAAATCAACGGTGTGGCGCGCAATAAAAGAGTCTCCGAACCTTGTGCGCAGCAAAATGAAGCTGGCACCTTGTCTGCAAGCACATCACAAGGAACGTAGGCTCGAGTTTGCGCGTGATAACATGAAGCGAGACTGGAAAGTGGTAAGAATTTTTGGTGTTTTGAAGATGTCAATAGTGTTAGGACATTTTGTGTAAATTATGTAATGTTTCCATTTCAGGTGATTTTCTCCGATGAGAAAAAATTTAATCTGGACGGGCCGGACGGATTTTCAAGCTATTGGCGCGATTTAAGAAAAGAACCGCGGTTCTTTTCGAGACGTAATTTCGGTGGCGGTTCACAAATGGTATGGGCAGCTTTCAGTGGAATGGGTCGTCTTGAATTGAAATTCGTCTCCTGCAAAATGAACAGCGCTGACTACATTAACGTGCTGAAGTCAAGTTTAAAACCACACCTTAACAAATTTCGCCGAATAAAATTCACATATCAGCACGACAATGCGGCAATCCACACGAGCCGTGAGACAAGGGGCTGGTTGGAGCAAGAGAAAATTGATGTTTTAAAATGGCCAGCTTGCTCACCCGACGTCAATCCAATGGAAAATGTTTGGGCAGCTATTGTACGTGAAATTTACAAAGATGCTCGCCAGTACGACAACGTGAAAGAGCTTAAAGATGCAATTCAACGCTGTTGGGATAACATGGATGATCGCTTCATAACAAACTTAATTTCAAGTATGCCAAACCGAATATTCCAACTTATTCAACGTTCTGGTTCTGTAATTGATTATTAAAATTGTTATTTGATTAAAAATTTGTGTTTTGAAATCATAAAATGTTAGTTATCTAAGACGGCTTTATACAGTGAAACGGAAATTTTTGATTTGAATTTTACTGTCTTCAGAATAATTGACAACGGTTGAAAAAACG
>JABRWK010000099.1:241012-266438 GCA_013372445.1 Hypothenemus hampei | reverse complement strand
AACCGTTGTCAATTATATTCTAAAGACAGAAAAATTCAGAACAAAAATTCCTGTTTCACTGTATAAGGCCACCTTATTAAAATTGCAATTTGAAGTGACGGTGAATGCTTTTGTTTATCATAATCTATTATTCGATTGTTTTTCAAAATGGCGCGTGGTTTTAAGTTGACAGAGGAAGAAAAGGGAAAAATTCGTGCATTCAAAGAAGTCGGTTTGAGTATGCGAGCAATTGCACGAAAATTGGGTCGCTCCCAGTGCGTAATTCAAAACTTTTTGGCAAATCCGTCACATTATGGCAAAAAGAAGTGCGGTGGGCAAGTGGCGAAGCTAACCGAACGCGATAAACGTCGAATAATTCAAATAGCTTCGAACAGTACCGTCAGCTGCAACAGAATTAAGAGCGAATTGGGTCTTACGGTTTCAAAATCAACGGTGTGGCGCGCAATAAAAGAGTCTCCGAACCTTGTGCGCAGCAAAATGAAGCTGGCACCTTGTCTGCAAGCACATCACAAGGAACGTAGGCTCGAGTTTGCGCGTGATAACATGAAGCGAGACTGGAAAGTGGTAAGAATTTTTGGTGTTTTGAAGATGTCAATAGTGTTAGGACATTTTGTGTAAATTATGTAATGTTTCCATTTCAGGTGATTTTCTCCGATGAGAAAAAATTTAATCTGGACGGGCCGGACGGATTTTCAAGCTATTGGCGCGATTTAAGAAAAGAACCGCGGTTCTTTTCGAGACGTAATTTCGGTGGCGGTTCACAAATGGTATGGGCAGCTTTCAGTGGAATGGGTCGTCTTGAATTGAAATTCGTCTCCTGCAAAATGAACAGCGCTGACTACATTAACGTGCTGAAGTCAAGTTTAAAACCACACCTTAACAAATTTCGCCGAATAAAATTCACATATCAGCACGACAATGCGGCAATCCACACGAGCCGTGAGACAAGGGGCTGGTTGGAGCAAGAGAAAATTGATGTTTTAAAATGGCCAGCTTGCTCACCCGACGTCAATCCAATGGAAAATGTTTGGGCAGCTATTGTACGTGAAATTTACAAAGATGCTCGCCAGTACGACAACGTGAAAGAGCTTAAAGATGCAATTCAACGCTGTTGGGATAACATGGATGATCGCTTCATAACAAACTTAATTTCAAGTATGCCAAACCGAATATTCCAACTTATTCAACGTTCTGGTTCTGTAATTGATTATTAAAATTGTTATTTGATTAAAAATTTGTGTTTTGAAATCATAAAATGTTAGTTATCTAAGACGGCTTTATACAGTGAAACGGAAATTTTTGATTTGAATTTTACTGTCTTCAGAATAATTGACAACGGTTGAAAAAACGGATAACTTATACGTTTTTATATGTGCTCTTTCACGTGGCATTAGTAGTTTTTCAAAAAAGGTTATATAAATTATAGAAATTGAAAAATTCGAGGTGGCCTTATAACTGTGAAACGCAGTGTATTAATAATTTTTATTTAGTTACTACACAAATCCTCACACGATAAATACAATCAAAAAGAAAAAAACAAAAAAATAAATCAATAAATTTCTGCACAATAGCACTCCAAATAATATATTGTATTAATCAATATTTATACATGGTGATCTGTAAGTAATGACCCATAGACTCGGGATAGATTCCTTATATAAAAATATTGTAATTTAGCTCATTAACTCTCGTTCAAAGATCAATATTTACCTACCCAACTGTAAGGTTTAAAATTTAATTTAATTTTTATATTTTTTAATAAGTAATGCATTTTTTAAAATAATTAAGTTGTTTCGTCAATAATTATTAATAAATATTCAATTACTAAAACAAAATAAATTCAAAGTACCCCATCTTTTATTAAATTGTGTTAATGAAAAAAGTTATTAAAATTAATAAAATCATTCTTGTAAGATACAGGTGAAATTTGTAAATAAGTCAGATCTGTAGGCGTAAAATAACTAACTTAGAATTTTTAATGATCTTCTAGATCTTATGAAGAAATAAGTGTAAATCAGAAAGATATGAAAGAAAGTTATGAAGTATATAATTTAATACTGTTTATTATATTTACTTGATTTGACAACCAATGAGTTCTATTGCCAAAAATCAAAATGATTTTGAAAGAAAAACAATATAACGTGATAGAATAACTTGAATAAAAGTTCAACTAATTACAATCAACGAAATTGAAATAATTTCAAGATAAAATATCTAAATTAAGCATGGATAATAATCTGAATGCCGGCTTTGTAAGTAATATTCTTTAATGTAATAAAATATACGTAAATAAATCAGTGATGAGTAAAATCGAATGTTTTGAAATATCGGATTATCACGATCCTATAATTCTAAAAATCGAGTGATCACTCAAACTCGTAACATCACTTGTTAAAAATGTATTCATTTGTCCAAATATTTATTTCTATGAAATATGTACATACATATCATCTGAAGTGAAAGAAAATTTCTTTTATGCAGGCGTCAGTTCTAACAAACAACCGTATATGATATTATGTCGATTATCTATGCCGATTTTTATAATTATTATTATATACATCCTTTTCACAGTAACGGTCTTTTCCATAACCAACTTCTCTGTAACGGTCAATGTCCATATCGCCCTCTTCTGTAACCGTTTTCTCTGTAAAGTTTTTTCATTTAATTACCTTTTTTTATAATTTAAATTTTATTCTTTATTATTGTATTTTTTGTTTCTGTGATAGAGAATGGTTTTTTTTTCACTCTTATCTAAATAGAAACTTTTTTTTTGATTATATTATTTATTTAGTAGACTTTTATTTGCTTCATTTATTTAATTACAAATTAAAAATATTTTTTTGTTTCTTGATAGCGATTATATTTGAGTAACGAGTACTCGTTAAAAAAATCAAATTGCACCCAATAATTTTAATAATTGGATTATACTAGATGATTTTTCACTCGAGTTCGCCCCTCCACTAAAATAAATACTACTTAATAGGTAAGCTGTCGCTCAAGACACGTTGACGGGGACACTGTTCCAACGTGATGGTTCATGACACCCTATCGACGCGCGTGCTGTGTTACAGAATTTTGCCATTAATCGAGAAGCGTTCAAGTAAAACCTGACATCTTCACTTAAAGTCAAGAAAAATGAAGACAACTTTTTCCTCCTAAAGACTCTAAAATTAAAAGGAATCTAAATATATGATGTTAAACATACATATACAAGGTGGACCAACGGGACCACCGGAACCATTCTTCAATTATCTCGAAATAGTGATCAAATATCGAAAATATAATACGTGCAAAAGTTGTTGAATTTTAAGTGACGAAGTTAACGATATTATACTGGTCAATTTTTCATCCAGATTCGAAAAAAGGCCAAAATTTTATGTTAAGAGGCATGATACGTTTATTGAGTTAAAAAGACTAAGGATCAACCAAAGGTGAACGTAAACTAATAATCACCAATAATAAACTTAATAATAAACATAAACGATATTGGAAACGTAATAGATGGCTTAACAAGTAATCACAATAGATGTTCGAACTGTTCTTCGTTTACAGTTTGATAGTCACCTAAGCGAAGATAAAAGTTTTCAGTGGCTTTTCTCATCATGAACTCTGAACTGAGTGTAGCTTCATGATGATTCGATGTGGAAGATCGTTCAGATTAAGTTTCGAAAAGTAAACCCACGAAAATAATCGAGTGGCGTTAAGTCTAGTGATCTAGGCAGTCATTCAATTAGTCCTTTCCAATCTATCCAACGATTTGAAAAGGTTTCGTTTAAGTAATTTCTCAGACTGAGTTCATTTTGTGTTAAAGCGCTGTCATGCTGATACCAGATTTGATTTAAATCATCACTGATAATATCAGTTATTAATGGAACTATTCGATTTCATAGCAGTTGTAAATTTTTTAAATGTCAAATTACAGTCAACGAAAAACGATTCAATTATTGTGTTTCTGTAAATACATTCAATTTTCCAAGGTATTAAGTATGTGCTTCGAACATCCAACGAGGATTTTCGTCAATCCAGTAACTACAATTGTGACGATTAATATTCCAATCAGTTTGAAAATGCCTTCATTTGAGAATACTATATTGAAATAAAAATTGGACTGCTCATGAATTCTATTTATCAAAATGTCACAAACTTATTGCGTTAATCAAAATCAACATCATTCAATTCATGAACAAGATGAATTTTATATGGATGGAAATTAACAAATATTAAATTTCTACGAATAGATATTTTACTCATCTGAAGCGCATAACTAGCTCTTATAATAATTAATTTCGGTTCCTCTACAAATGTTTGTGCGACATCGATTCAGCAACATTTCTTCATTGGTTTCAGAATTCGGCCTTCCAGATTTAACACGACTCTTAATTGATCTACGTTCTTCAAATAGCTTGGTTGTGTGTTACACGGTTGATTTACTTATCCAATTATCGTTGTCACGAAAAGTTTCATTAAGTAAAATCCTTATTTGCAAAAAAGACATTCTCTCTTCTTCAGAAAGTTATACCACTTTAGATAAACATCACGAAATATATTACGAAAATTCGTTTAATATAATAACTTTGAAGTACTTGTCGCAAGTAAGTGTAAATAAATTGAAGTTGAATGTGAAAAATTAAATTATTTAAAAAAGTGGAAGTTTCAGTTTTTGATTTTTTTGACTTTCAAACTGTATATTGATTATGTTTATATTTATCGTATCCAATGTCGTTTATGTTTATTATAATGTTAACCTTTGTTTGACCCTTTTGAGTCTGTAACTCAATAAGGTCATGTCTCTTAACATAAAATATTTCCGAAATTCAAAGTCATCGTTGAATTCGTCACTTAACGTCCAACAATTTTTGTATTTATCATTTTTTCGATTTTTCATCATCATTTCAAGATAATCGGGGGTTTCAGGATGTTTGATCCACTCTTTATATGATGTATTTTATTTTCCATAAACTTACATTAACTCTAAAAATATTAATTGTCTGTCAGAAAAACAAAAAAAAGCAAATAAATATGCCTGATTTCGTGCAAATACAAGGTGGAAGTGTCATATTAAAAAAGGTAAAAATCGCCAATAAAGATAATACTTTTCTACAAAGAACAAAGTAGAAAATTGAAATATGTACTGCATGATCTTTTTCTATACAATCATAATAGTTCAATTCTGCTTCTTTTCTCCTCACTGATGTTTCTATTTTGACCTTTTAGAGCTGCGTAAGTAAATCAAATGTCTTTATAAAAATGAAATATCGCAAACATCTCTTTTCTTTAAAAATGTATGCATTATTGTGAAGAGTTCTCTAAAAATAATTTTTGATCGTGGATTTGGCTTATTTTGAAGAAACGATTAATGTTTATGTAGATGTATAATGCTATAGAATTCATGTGGTTTCGAGCCATTTTGAGGTCTGATGTTGATGTAACCGTATAATACTATCTCATATTTGCACTTAACTCATTTTTCAAAAAATTGGAGATGACTGGTTTTACATGAACGCACTCCAACTATTCACCACAATTCAATTACCTCTCTCTGATTTAATAGTGACATATTGAAAGCGTTTTTTTTTTAATACATATTGGCAGTTATACGTTTATTTTATGCCACACTGGTGGTGGTGGTGGTGGTGGTGGTGGTAACAGCATATAATGACATTCAATGTTATGTTTATGAAAGGTTTCGAAAAATTAACAAATGTATGTAAATGTAAATATATCATCGTCTGGTAATTTTGATAGTATATAGAGTCGTAACAATACAGGAAGTCAAACAACACGACCTTTGTTATTCCGTCGCAGTAGACGTGTTAATGTTATAAATATTGAATGAGAGAAACCAGTAAGCCTTAATAATATTTAACAATGAGGCAACAAGCATAACGAGAAGACATATTTTGTGTAATTTTACAGAGTATGATTTTAAAAATTCATTTAATAAAACTTTATCTACATATACGAGTACTTATATTAGTAGAGATTTAAGGTGTGTACTTGAAGACTTCGTCATCTCATTATTAATAATTAGCCTTCGGCAGTGAAATTCTCTTCTCAGACTTATATCCTACTATGAATTTATCTCAAATACTTTAACGTTTTAAATTAATTCTTAAAGTAATAATAAATGCAGTAATTTCTCTGAGGATTGTCAAAAAACAAACAGTATTTCAAGGCTCGACTCGGATGGAATCTCGATTCAAGGAAGAGAAAGTCTAAAAGTTGATGATTACCTCACCAGGAAAGCGTTTCGAAGTCAAATTATTATTATTTTTCTTTTATATTGTGAATCTTCTTATTGTAAAAAATTAATGTCGATTTTACTTGTGAAAGAAGATTATGTTATTATTACGATCTGGGCCCTCATTGTAAACGCGAAAGTTCAACAAATCTCATATCGGTTACGTCATCCAGCTGACTAGAAGTAGTGAAAAAAGTATTTATCATGATTTACATAAAAATGACCCTTATTATGTACGAAATTCTTTACTTATTAACCATATGTCACTTGGTTCAAAGACTTACCGCTTGTGCTATGCGTATCCACCAGATGGAATCTTGCCTCGGGACCATCCGGGTTCTCTGGACTCGGAGGATGATCTGAGCCAATACCTGAGCTACCTCCAGACGACTCCAAACGTTTAGTTTTGACATTTTGACCTACTATGTTCGCATTCAGGCATCTCCTCAATTCAATACCTATTTGAATAGCAATTTGCTCTAAAAAAACTTATAAAAAAACTATGATGTGAGTTACCTGTTAAATTTCCCTTTTGTCTATGAACAGTGTCATAGTCTCTAGGCGGTAAAAGGATCGGCGAACTCTTTTTGCAAAGTTTTGCTCGCAATTCGGCGGCTACGGACTCGTACAGACTGGAAATTCGGGAATTCTCCAATGCAAAACGTTCCTCGCTACTACTTTCGGATTCCCTGGTCGACGCTCCCGTGTCACTTCCTAAGCTGCTCTCTATTTTTTTTATTTTTTCTATAGGTTTTAGACGATTTTCAATTTCAGAGATTTTTTTTGGTTCTCCGGTCGATCAATTAGGATTTGAAGTTGTTGTTTTAAATGTGATGCCGTCTCCAACGAGTCGCATCTGGTGCAGAAAATATAGATTTAAAAATTATGAATTTTTTACAAATATTTGGTTGAACATGATGTATATACAGATCTTACGAAAAGGCGTAAGTGCAATTTACCATATTTTACAGAAACGTAAAAAAACTCTTAAGGTTTTACTTGGCTTTTTTTCTTGTATAATATAATGCATACGTATAAACATGTAAGAAATAAGTGAAGACCTTACCAACTTTATTTACATAAAGTGATCAAAATCCCTATTTTACACCGTTTACGCGTTCTACCATATATTGGCGCTTAAATCTATTTGCTTTTTATTATGGTTATTGTTACTAAAAAGACTAAAAAAGTGACAACAAATTCGAAAAATAAAAGGATTAACATTACAAAAACATTTTGAAATCTCTACATACAATTACATAACCCGTTGAAAAAGAAATTTGAAAAAAAAAGTCTCACATTCGGCATAAACGCCACATTGATTATTTCCTCAGCTATATTCTAATGGGATTTGGTGGTTATATACGAAGTTTTGAGATGAAATAACTGGTAAACTATTCATTTTTCGCCTTTTCTATTTGCGTTATTCGATTGGGTAGGAGAAAATGAAGAAGAAGTAATAAAAAACATATTTTTTAATTTATTTACTTATGTATGTTTTTTTTTCAAATCTTTATGGATACATTTATATCGCTGATTATCAAAAGAAAAAGTTCTTTACCAGGTTTCTCTTTAGAATGTTTTTAAACTGTCAGCCATCTAATTAATGATAATTATAAATTGCAAATACCCCTCGTAAACTCGAATATCATACTGCTTAATATTTAAAAATATGTATTGTTAATTAGAAATTTTTTTATAAAAGTCGATCTACTTATATGTACATACAGGGTGATTCAGCGAAAGTGGTCTATTAGATTATTTCGAAAACTATGGACAATGAAAATTTGAAAAAATTTACATATATTTATCGGTCTGATCTACCTTCGGCATATGTTTTCAATTTTGTGACACTTCCGGTTATGCCGGAAGTAGCTGTCAACCTTCTTATTTTAAATGCTACCTCCCACTTTTAACGGCATTTTTGGATTTCTTGTCAAATTCTAAGACTAGTTACGCTGGGCACCCAATATTTGTTTACGCATTGACATCACCCGAGCAAAATCTAATTGGGCTTAATCCAAAAAGGGGAATTTTCGGGAACTTAAAAATGGCTGGGTTTAGGGATATGGCTCTGTTAACAAAAGTTGTAGATTTTTGAATTATGCACACGACGCCGTCGAGAAAATTGGTACATTCTCTTCAAAATAGGCAAGTTGTTGACATTTGAAATTATGCAGCTTCGGAGCCATATTACAGGAGTTCTGAATGACTTATTTTCAAATTTAAATACGTCAAAACGTAGTTTATTAAGTCATTTTGGGACCTCAGAAGACCGATTCCGAAACTTACAGCAGTTAGGGTATAGCACCGATTTCCGTGGGAGCCTCCGAAATATTCTAATAGGCCACTCTCGATGAATTACCCTGTACGTATGTAGAATAAAGGTAGCAAATTCCATTTTATTGGCATTTTCAAGATATTCTTTAAATGATTTGAAGATATAAAAGATTTAACGGTTAAAGAAACTTTAAAAAAAATGGCTATTTTGCTGGTGAGGTAATATTGTAAAAATACATCCTACTATGTACAGTATTGACTATAAAAGATAAATTGATCAAAATTGGTTTATTTTATCTGCTATGAAATATGCTTTGAACTGAAAGAAACGTAATTTTATTTTTTCAATTTATAAAACAAAGTGTCATCACACTTTTCCATTATTTTTAGTTTTTTTACATCTTTATGTAAAAAATATTTTTTTTTACCTCAATCAAAATAGATGAACAAAGACAACAATACACACAACAAATGCAAGATCCTAGTAAATTAAAGAAAAAAATGATATTCTTATTTGAGTTTATTAGATTAATACTTCATGTAGTATTCTTTATTTTAATTGACGTATCGATATCTCTTTAGCAGAGATTCTAACACGGTTAACGGTTAAATTAATGTTTATTCATGCTTCTTATAGACTTTCAAATATTTCATCCTAGTTTTTCTCTTTTTTGGTTCTTATTTTAGTATCTAAGATTTCTCATAGGTTTTCAATGAATTTGAGGTCTGGAGACTTCAACGGGTATTATTTCTTCGACTAGAAAAAGTTTAATTAATTTAGACAAATGTTTTGGCCGATTTTCATGTTGAAAAGTAATCGATAACGGCGTATTATGTTCTACGTAAGGTACCATTTGGTTTTTGAATATATTCTTGTAGCTAAATCTCTCCATTTTTTCCTTAAAGCAATATAACGGACCCAATATCCTGAGAAGCAGACCATTACAAATCTTCTGCAGTTCTTTGTAGTTTTTCAAATATACTTGAGATCAATTTGCTGTTTAATGATCGTTGTACGTGGTGAATACTATCAAATCGAATTAAATTAACTTTCGATTAACACTAAAATATGCAATTTGAACGTACGAATATTTCCATTCGTTCACAGTCCAATTTTTGTGATTTTTAGCAAATGACAATTGATTCTTCATATTTTTCTTGGAAAATAGAGATTTCTTTGCAGAACTTCTAGAGAATAACTGGATGTCCGCTAGTTTTCGCTTTATTGATTTGAGTTTGACTAATAAACCAAGTTCCTCAATCTTAATGTTTATTTAATTAAACAACAGAAAAACATTTTGATAGGAAACGTTCACGATTGTTCTTGTAAATCGAGCAATTTTTTTTATAAACAGCATCCCCACATTAGTAAAATCTCTTAATAACTCTGCAGAACACAGATTTTCCAAAACGAAAATTTTTTACCAATGTATGATTCACAGATTCAACTGCAGATCTTAGATTCTCGGACCAATTGATTTTTCGCAGCATTTAAAAAAATTAATTGTTTCTAACTATCCTGCTAACATACGTTAAATAATAAACGGTGGTGTATAAATGGAATAATAAGCCACTGACAAGTAAATAATATCATTCGAATTTGTTTATTCATTCTCTTTTATCTAAGTTGAAATATTTTTTATACTAATTGTCACTGTTAATAAGAAATGTTGGTTTTTTAACAGAGTCGATATGGTATTCATAATATAAATATTGTCTAATTTGAAGATGTTAATAAGATAAACAAATACAATAATATTAAATAAAGTTTTGTTCACCCACTTAGGGCCAATACTGTATACACATATTTAGGTCCTCCTGGAACGATGATCTGTATCGAAATTGTAACGTTTAGTAATAAATGATTAAAAAAATTCAAATAATTTTTTTGAGCAGCTTTGCACAACCCCAGAATCAAACAAAAACTCGAATCTCTCATTTTTTTAACCGTGAAATCACCTTCTTTTTGTCTTCAAAAAATTACGAGTCATTCTATTGTCTCAAGTTTAAATGGCCATGACTTGCGTAACTGTTTTTAAGTTGGTATTTCGCGCATCTAGAATTAATCAATTTCATGCGGCTCATCCATAGAATAAAGGTAAGTCCACTTGCACCTTATCGTAAGTAGGTACGTTTTCGTTTACTTTTACTTTCGCCTATGATCATTTTTTACCATCTCTTACCTGTAAGCGTGGACGTGCAAAGGACATTTTGTCACGGGATTGAATAGCAACAGAATACAGGCGATAATGTCTTCGTGCTGATATACGTAGGTGATAGTATTGTGAGGGATGAAATGCTTTATCGTTTCGTTCTTCGGTTTTGAAGTTTTTTGACCTTGAGACACTATGCTTTGGATTATTTTGAGTCCCTTATGAGACACCTTTAATAAGAAAAATAACATTAAACTCCTACAATAAAACTAATAATTTATTTATTTTTACCTGCAAAGTGACTTTAAAAGGTTCCACATCTTTTTCTCGCTCCTCCAAATGTCTGATTACTGGAATAATATATTCGGCACCTCGCAGACCTTTGGACTCTTTTGCCCCAAGAAACCAAACGTAGTATGATGACTTTTTTATATCTTTTCTGAGCTTCAGGGCCATGATTATATCACATTTTTTTAACAAACTGAAATAGAAAAAATAACTAGGATTTAGAGATGACCTCTTCATATGTCTTACGGCAAATTTTTTAATTAACCGTCAATCACCATAGATAGTCTTAACTCCCGTTAGTTGTCAGTTAAGCGTTAAATATGTGTGATGTTAATTAGACATTTTATTTTGAAAATGAATAGATTTTTGATGCCCATGAAGGTTTCTTCTTCCCAAATCATTACGTAATCATAAAAAACGTGCAATAAACACAATGGCAACGATGAAGAAACAACCAGCTGACCTATTGATTGTTTATAATAAAGGATATACACAGGGATTTAAATATAGAGTCAAAATTATGTCTTTGAAATATTGACACAAAAAAAAAGTAATTTACTATTTTCAGATAATGAACCTTAAAGTTAGTGGATTATGTATTGTTTCAGTTTACTGCTATAGACCATGAAAAGGCTTTAAATAAACCATATTTTCATCTGAATATTAGTATTTATTTTAAAATTAAATATCATTAACAGAAATTTTTCATACATTTTTTTAATATACTTGTACCACTAAAGTGACTTCAATTGTATGTATATCGTACAACTGAAATTTTGAAGTAAACGCAACTGATCTTTTTTTTGTGACCCGCAGGCATTGAAAATGCTAATTGTATAATATAATATAATTAACAGGATAAAAAGATTTGTCACCCCTAATGTATGCCAATAAACCAATGACAATTAACACATTGGAAGAAAAACAGTCTTGAACTATTGCGTATACATATAAGACTTCAAAAATTTCCAAAATGGGTTACCACAAAGGTAGTCGCAACGCATATATTTTTCGAATATAAATGTCATGGTATGACCTTTCTCTAAGAAATAAACGAATCTGATATAAATATTTAAAACTGTCTTTGTTTTATTTAAACTTAAAGTTGACTTTTTATATTTGTTTTATGTTGCTAAATCCTTGTTCTTAAATGTTTACATAAATTATATTGTAAACATCGCTAAATGTATTGACCTAGAGGCTTGGTCGCCTTTATCAAATAGCCGCTTAGTTATATTTCTCGACTTCCAAAAAAATATTACGTGCAAGAAAGTTACATTTGTACATGTATAAAGTTGTAATTACAAATTTTTAATAAAATAATATAATGAATGTCTTGCTATTAATTGTTCTAAAAACTGTTCTATTGAGTA
Organism: Hypothenemus hampei; assembly: GCA_013372445.1. Classification (NCBI taxonomy): domain Eukaryota; kingdom Metazoa; phylum Arthropoda; class Insecta; order Coleoptera; family Curculionidae; genus Hypothenemus; species Hypothenemus hampei. The sequence goes on along the minus strand of JABRWK010000099.1, from coordinate 254,103 downwards.
CTTAGAGTTGCAACTGATTTCTTTTTAATGAGATTATTAAAAGTTAAAGGTTGTTTATGAACTGTGATGTATGTAAAGTCATTTATTTATTTATACGTAAACGTATATCATTAAATACCTATGTCACTTGTTAAGGACAAAATCATCACAATTCAAAATATGTACAATTGAGTTTATGACTTTTATGCGGTCTATATACTGTTGAGTTTTGTGTATAATATCTTCATTTATATATTTTAAGTCAATACTAAATAGCGTAGTAGTGGATGTCGCATCTCTCGATGTAACACCAAAAAAAAAATAAATTAAAAAAAAAATCAGGAATTTTTATGGAACGATTATTTTTAACTAAAACTATTCAAAATCACCTCCTCTAATACTTTTTTTAGTGTACTTCAGTATCTACTAAACATTCTATAGATATTGAAAGTACTATTGGTCAGACCAATATTAACTACAACCAAAACTTAAATTATAATTGAAATATCTAGAGCAAAATGTTGTTAACTCACTTTTTTAGATAACTAACTTGATTTCTATTAACAAGTAAAAAGGTATGCTCACAAAACTTTCCTTAAACATTAGGTTTTAAGAATTTTTAAATTTTATTTTATTCTAAAATAAAAAAGTTCCAAAAAGGAGAACATTTTAAGTTCAAACATTTCTAACAAATTGAAGAGTTAAACAACACCTTCTTGTTTCAATAGTAAGTTGTATTTACAATAAAAATTTTGAGAACAATTGGGAAAACATCATGTCCAAAGGACTAACTATCCTCACGAAAATTTTTCGTTCCAAGTTTATTACCAATTGTAATCACGTGAAATTTGGGATAATTAATTGATTTGATATAAAATAACTACTATGAACATTTTATTTTTCAAAATCTAATGAATATATAAATATTTATTAGAACCGAAGAACAAAAAGAACAAATTAATTACAAGAAACATGGTCAAAAGATCAACTTTCCTCTCTTGTTTTAGATTATACTCATGCACTCATTATCAGTGGGAAACCTAAGCAGATCCAGTTAGACTCCAACCACTTCAGGAAATTCCTCTAATACCTAGCAAATTACGTATAAAACGATGTAAGTCAATATTAATAGTAACAGATGATTTGCGTTAGAGTTCGGAACGCAGAGATTTAAGTAATAGATACAAGTTATATTTCCTCGTGGAATAATATGAATAATAATTACATTTCTTTGAAAATGAGAACAAAGCAAGTAGAGTGGACTCGCGTTAACATGAATATGCGTTAGTATGAACACTAGAAACTTTGTATTGACTAAAATTATAATCTAAACTACTTTTTTTCTCTAAAGTACTTATTTATTAATTTGATTGAAACATCAACTCTATTTCAAAATTTATATAAACAACTGAAAAAGTTTCGTTTCTATAAACAAGCCTTTATATTTTTATGTTCACATTAACGCGAATATATACGCGTATACTTAATAATCTTTGATAACAACATTTTTTTAAGAAAAATGTTAAATAAAACTATTAAAATGATAAGTCACCCAATCCATCTTTCCATTTAAGATTTTAGGAATTTTTGCTAGCTCTGCTAGTAGGTACGTTGATATAATTGAATTAAAAACAAACCTAAACTATTTGAAAATAAAATTGACGTGTGAACGTGTTTTTCTATTTTGAATAATAACAGTAACATTGTTGATGATATTAGGAATAAGAAATTTAAAATGTATCCTTATGATTTTCCATAATGGAAAAGTGTAAAGCGGATTGGAAGTATAGTAACTAAACGTTTTAACAAACATTTTAACAACACATTTCTAAATAAACAACATACAATGCAATCAAAAAGAAGAAATCTACGAAGACGTGCTTTTTTCTTATGGAACGAAAATCGTACAGATTTCAAACTTTAAAAGTTTTATTCCACCACGCTCACGAGGTTCTTAGTATATTTTGCGCTAATCTTGCTTTTACGATATGTGGTATGATATATAATATGTAGGTGTGCTCGGAGCTTGGACTATGAGGCAACCCAGACCTTTTTATATAATATAAAAAACCTATCACTTTTAAAGTTCTTAAAATGAAAATTTCGAAATTATTGGATGCTGTTTCAAGTTAATACACTATAATTGTACGTTAATTATACATAATTATAAATAATAATTATATTTTTAATTCGGATAAATTGAAATATCCTAAGAATATTAAATATTTATAACAGAATGAATTTAAAACCGTTTATCTTTCCTGTTTCTCAATAAGTAGGTATCTCAGCAACATGTACTGTTCGTATGTGAAGTAGTCGTATTTTCACAAATAGACTAAGCAGTTTATAAAAAATTAGGCTTTTTATATACTGTTTAATTGCATTTAGGTCGTTTACTAATTATGCTGTGTCTGAAGTCATTTAATCATTTATACGACTACGTATATTATGAAATATTCATGTAGCTGATTAAGAGCAAAACCATCACAACTCAAAATACATAAAATTGAGTTCGTGACATCTACATAGTCGACATATTGCCGAGGTCTATGTGCAAAATCTTCATTTGTATATTCTGAGCTATTACCGGTAAATAGCCATCCTACCTGATGCCGTACCATATTTTCAGGAAAATCTGCCATAATTTAATTCATTTTTCTTATAATTAAGAGATCCAAATTATTGTAAAAAAAGTTTAAATTCGTAGTCGGTAAGCATTTTGTAAAAGATTAGCATTAGTGAACAAAAGAAAATCCGAATATTGAATTTTATTGGTAAAAAAATTGCCCCTTGATTTTACAGTGTTTTTATAAAAATTTAAAATCTATCGGCTCAAAAAGTACACTTCAATGTGTATTTTGGTCTTAGTTCATATCACTTACATATTTACTAAAATGCTTAGTAATTCTTAAAAGATTTAATTTATTGTTAATACAATTTTATTATTTCGAATAAATTCTTTTAAACAAAACGGTTACATTATGATTAGCAAAAAATCGTTAAAACTGAATAATTAAATTTTTATCCGATAGAATAAAATTTTTACTTCTTTATAGCATCCCAAAATGTTGTTTTTAATAGTGAAATCCAAGCGTATCTAAAACTCCTATATTTTTAAATATTAATAATTAAAAATAATGATTTTTAAAATTTCGAAGGACTTGTCCTTAACCTTATATGTCTTTAATTATTAAAACCATCGGAATCGTAAGTTTTGAAGAGAAATTTTAAATTTAAAATTACGTTTACGTAATTTAAAATAATAATAATGCATAACGCATTATCTGATCACTGCTATATCAACTAACAATAAATTAATTTTCCGCTTAGGCCACCACAATTTCATTAGTTTTGCTTTTTAGGATGATAATAAGACATAAAAGAAAATCTTCTTTTCTGCACTTAGACGGTTTTAAACTTCCATTCTTCGATTATTTTTCAAATTTACAATCAAATGGCCCATATGAATGCGGAAATGTTTTTATATAAATAATTAACCAATGATAAGTACCCAATAACAGTTTTTCCGTATTATGGGTATACGAAAACGCACAGGTTCTCTCATTGGAATATGAAATAGTGATTTACGCTTGTTTACTTTTGAAGGAAGAACATTTAAAGATAAATTCATTAAGAGATTTTCGTCCAATTTTTAAAACAAAATTCAACTTAAAAATTTTAAAATACATAACTTACCCACTTACTTTGTTCAATACAAAGAAATCAAAATATCAGGAATAACTGAAAACTATTCATTTTTAATGAAATAACAACCAACATAACATTTGAATGGTTAGTTAGATATCAACATTGAAATGCAAACGTTTAATGTCATCAATACAAGGAAGCAATTTTTTCTTGCTTAAATGAATAATTTAACGGTTTTAATTGGTTTTTCATGGGTCCCGACGGGGATAATGCAAATGAATACTTATTTAAAAATTCTCATCGTTGATTAAATAATTGTGGAATGGAATTTTGTGAATGCCGAATAGGGAATCGCGGTCAAAAAGTGCACATTTTCTCTTATTTCGACGTCCTCCCATTTTAATGAAAATAATTATTGTTGCTGATCGAGGTCAAACTTTTCCTCTTAAAGACACCTACCTAGTGACAGTTGATGATAATGAATACGATGACGAAGGAAAAACATAAGAAGCAGGCTAAAATAGCCATTGAATGTCTCGTTTTACGTCTGACATACTTCTTTTCTAGATTTGTACGTGAAATCAGCCCGGTATGTGTGTAGTGAAATCTCGCAAGAAGAAGTGAATAAATTTTCGTCTGCCATTGTTTAATTATTTACTCGAAGGATGATGACCGATCAGCAATTCAAAAGGACAAAGTGTGAAATTGTTTCCGATCGAAAATATTGAATACTTTCTAAGTGACAGTTCGAAGAACTGCTATAGAGGGTGACCAAATCTGACTGTTTTTATAGGAAACATTAATCCAAGAGGAAAGTTGGCATGGGAGTGTCAATCTCTCTTTTTTTGTGAGTTAAAGATCAAAACTGAAAACCGAAAGCAATCTTCGTTTTCAACATTAAAATTGTTGCTACAACAAGCAAAATCTTGAAAATATAAACAGAAATTGGGGCTGAAAATTAGATTAATAGCCTCGAGAAACTAGTAAATTCAAAAATTTAAGATATGACCTTTTGACTGACACGGTACAAACAATAATAAGTGGCTTGGCTATCTTCGTTGTTTTCAGTTGAACTACATCAAAATGGGCCTGGCATTGTGAACGCCTACCGAATGGTTGCTGAGATAGAATTGGAAAGATCGATTCTGACTCGGCCCGAACCTGGACAGCGATTTGAAAACTGTAACAGGATTATTTTATATTTTTGTTTGCATACAAGCATGCAGTAGAATATTTAATTTAATTATTTTTTTTTTGCTGTAATGAATTGTTGAGAAATAAAGAAATACATTACGCGAGAGCGGTTTTCGCGACAATGTGCTACTTTTTTGTAAAACAAAAGATTCCGCAAGCAGATTTTCCCGACCACGCTTTGTTTCTAGATGGAGATACAGGGCAATTATGAAAATTTGTTATTTTGGGACCTAGCATATTAGTTAGTTTAGACAATTTTTTATTAGAAAGCAGTGGAAATTTATGATTTTTTTCAGTTGTAATTAAATAAAGTTTTAGAGGAAATGTTTCGATTCAGTCTGTCGTGTTTCATTTTAGTGGCAAAAACAGAATAAATTAGTTTGCAATTAATGAATGAATTAATTAATTGTAAGTCTTAAACTAACATTAAGATCAAGAAATCAGAACGTTGTCAGTTTTTCGAATAAGATTAGTTTCGATGAGGGAATTCGAGCCTCACACTACCGCAAATTCCGAATAGATGGAAACACACTTCGTAACAGTTTCTAACAGCATCGTTAAGAATCTGAATTGAATATTTAGAGCATTTATTCCCGTTAGCCTGATTGAGCGGCAAATGGTCGTTTACGATTTAACTGCAAATAATGTGGACCCAGTTAGCTTTCACTACGATCAAATCAGGCTTGAAGTTACCAGTTCGAAAGGTAGGTATGGGTTGAGCATGAGTAGACACTCCAATTGGATAAGGTGGCTTTTGACATAATTACTCCTGTAATATATTCTCTGGCACGTGCTGTGGCATTTTTGCCTCTGTGATTTTATAGCTTCTGGAGTATGAAAGTATAGGCGATTTTACGAGATTATGTTTTTCTTAAAATTTTAAGAATTTTCTCAATAAGTTGCTAAAATCCGACGATAGTACAAAACCACCTTTGATATCTTATTTTACTGGAAATCCAAATGTCTCAAAATAAATAGGACATCCCGGAAGAAAAATATTATTTTTGTATACCTTGCTTTAGCATAACACCCTGTATAGTAAAAAATATTTTTAAATCGCGACGATCTTCTTGTTAGTCTTATACAACCTTCATACACAATATTTTTTTGATTAGAAAAATGAAAGGAAATATGATATTTTTACGCAAAAATATGGTTTAATATGTATAAAACCATATACATACATACGGCCTAGAGATAACATATAAGGTGTTTCCTACTTGAGTGCCAATAGGTTATAGAATAATTCCTTGTTTTATTCTGAGTTAAAAAGTTCTTATAAAAATGGTATCAAAAAAAGTTCAAGTTAGAAATGCAGGGTATTAAAATTGAATTTCTTTTTCGGTTTTTTAATTCCGTTTCCTTTATTTTTTATAGCAGAGAATTCAAATTTGACATACGTTATAACAATTACAATCACTACCCCTAGGTTTTATAACAGTTTACCGTGTAAAGGATATTATCTCTAATTTGTTAAGCCACTACCAGTTTTACACACCTGAGCCTGAAGCATGAAAAAAATTGAAATTGAATTGATGGTTATTTTCGAAGGTAATTATTATTATCACACCGTTTGCCAAGTGTGAATCTTCTATCTGAAAAATACATTTAAAAAACAAAAACAATATTTAAGTTTTACCTTTTGTATCCCAAATTCGAACCATTTTTGACCCTATATTTATGGGAATTTTTCGACTAAAAATAAAACAAGAAATCATTCTCTAAAATATCTACACTCAATTAGAAAACATCCTGCAAACGGCGTTATTTACATACTTTTATTTATGTTATATGTATATATGTATAATTAATTAAACGAAACTTATACAGTCATGGTCAATAGTAGGTTTGACATTTATGAAAAACTAGTTATACGATTGTTCTGAAAATTTGGCTGCATAAGTAAATCGACCTGTTTTATTTAATTAGTATATTTTTAGAAGTGTGACGTAGACGCTTTTACTAAAACGTAATAGTAACTTTGTTATTTTCAATGAGACCCCACGCGCCTTCCTATAGATTTGAAATAAACAAGAATTCTTGGATTTCTTGTGTTAATGGTAGCCTTAGCAAAAATATTTATATTCGTTCTGACGGGATATTTGAAAAAATAAATTTCAAACTCAACTTGATTAATCTCAAGAATCTGATTAGTGTTTTAGCTCTGAAGTAAACACATAGTTGAGGATCTAAATACTAGCATCAAATGAATGTTTTATAAATTCAACACCAAAAACTACATTTCTCTGGTTGTAATAACATATGTATGAAAAAAAACCTCTGGAAATTTGTTTATTGACGTAATCATTGAGCTAAAAATGAACATCGCTGGAAAATTTTATTGGGAAAAACCACAAGTCGCTTTGTTTTTGATGTTCTGCTCATTCACCAAATTAACGTCGCAAATGTTAATTATGCATAAATTTTTGTACAAGTTGTATCTTGCAAAACTTCAAACCAAGATAAAATTTTCCATAAACACAGAGGAAGACACATTCGTTCGGTGCGGTACTGAATCAAAATTTTTGGATCTTTCTCAATGGTATGCTCAACAGACACCGTTGATAGAATAAAGTTACAGCAGCAAGAACGACGTGAAAAATTGATTCATAGTTCAGCGAATTGTTTTTTCAAATAAGCGATTAATTCAATTGTAAAATGGCCCCAGCAATCTGTAAATTTCGATGACAGAACCATGATTTTCAAAATAAATTTGCAGGATTTATAATCGTGGCTCTGGCATAAATCTGCATGATAAAATGCTAAAAATTACTGAATTATAATAATTTTTCAACTTTCACACATGTCAACTAGATTCTGCCTCCGCGTCCAAACTCCACCCGTAGGTAACACCATATATTAATTCTGGAAAGGGAGGAGATTCCCACCCCATTCAGTATAAATTTGCCTCAATAATAGTAAATTTATAGTTAGATTGTCAGCGGATCGATAGCCTTCGGCACTTAGAAGAGTTCAATTTTAAGTCATATTGCGTGAGAAAATCGGAGGTGTGTTATAATAGTTGCTGAAGACCCTCCACAGTAGTTGCGCATAAGATCAAGTCGTTCGCCGAATGCTAGTGTGTTGACTTGGGTTTCGCCAATGTATGCCTTGATGTGTTCTTAATAGCTTGTCGATAAATATGTTAAGTATTGTTGGTGACAACTGTTTGACTCCCCTTTTGGGTGTGAACTTAGCCAATTGCTATTCAAGTGCATATGTATAAGATATTGAATAAAGTCTGTTCCAAATACTATTACACTTGTGTCATATGTTACCCGTCACCGATTCAAATCAACAATGGAATCAGTGGTGTCTCAGTAAGGGATAGTAAAGGACCTTTCTACAATATCGTTTAAAAACAAAAAATACACATTTGTCAGAAGTTTCGAAGTCCCACATTCAAAATTTGAAATAACTATCCTCTAAATTTCCTGAGGGAATATTTGACGTTATATTATTAAATTGAACACTTAATTCAAATAAAATAAAAAAAATATTCCGAAAAGAATCTAAAATTTGAAAGCACTGTATTAAAAAGTCAAAACCAACAATAAAATTTAAAAAATTGTTCGAGACACTGATTTTAATTTACGGAACAAATTAAGCCTTATTTTCAATAGTTTTCTCTTTCTGACACAGTATATTAAAGACCGCACGTAGATCGTAGACTTGAAAGACTTATTTTATAACTTTCGTCTTTGTCATTCATATTGACAAATCGCTTGGCAATTTTAAATGTTTGTCTTTGATTAGTTTTTGACATATGACTCAAGTGTAATAGTATTTGGAACAGATTTTATATTCTGCGGAACGATTCAATGAGAAAAAAATAAATTCTCGCTGAAGCAGGCGGGTATCATGAAAGGCTTTTTTTATCTGTGTTTACTGTTAAATTTAGTTAATAATTAATAATTTTATTATCATGAATTAGTACACGAATTGGGAATTGGTTGATATGCATTTTATGGATTAGTAAAGGGCAATCCTGTAGAAGCAAGGCGTCTGTATGTAAAAAGATAGCCTCAATATTAATAGCAGACAGAAGAACGCATATAAATATTCATACCAGACTTTGTGAAACTGATACATTTAGTCAAAATAAAAGTTTTATTAGTAGACCCGTACATTGTAGAGCAGCTATACTGAAAGAAAAGATATTAGAAGTAAATGAAAATCATTCAGAAATGAGCATTCGTCAAATAGAACAAGAATTACAAGTAGGGCATAAATTAATATGGAAGATCCTTCATAAAAAGTTCTTTTATACTCATCATCTTCAAATAGTACAAGCCTTAATTGAAGCGATTTTCCAGTAAGAGTAACTTTTTGAGAATGATACGTTTGTAATCAGGAAGAATTGGAAAGCAAAATTTTATTTTCTAATGAAGCTAACTGTTCAAGAAGTGCAATAATGAACTTTCACAACAATCACCATTAGACGGAAGAAAATCTACATGCAATAGTGGAAATGCATTTCCCACGTGAGTTTAGAGTAAATGTATGAATTAGAATAGCCGCTGATCATCTTATAGTACTTCATTTTCTACCTGCACGCCTAAACGGTGAAAACTACAAACACTTTTTGGAAAATAGTGTTACCTCATTTGCTAGAAGAAAATACCGTTTGAGTTACGTGCGAATATGTGGTTAACACAGGACGGAGCCTTTGCTCATTAATTTAAATTAACTAAATAGATTGGTTGTTTCAATTTTGTTTATTTGTTAATAAGTTAATGAAATAATACATAATCAAAATAGATTTCTAAGAAAATATGGAAGAGAATCATTCCTAATTGTTAATACATCATACCAAGTTTTATTTCCGTGTATTTTTTGTTTTCGAGATGAAAAATGATAAAAAATTCCGTCATGACACCCGCCTAGTTGATTTTTTAATTTTTCATTAACATTTTCTCATTAATACAAATGTTGCAAGAAGTGACAATTTATGTTTTTTACGAGAACGTTTAGGTTTAGCAAACAGCCAAGAGACATGAAAGTTTTTAAAATGGATAAGCTTTACAATAGATATTTTTTTATGAAAAAAAAAATAAAACACTATGAATGTTTGCACAAAAAATGTCTGGTCATTAACTTCTTTCTGGACAAAATAGAAATCTACTAAAGTATGGAAAAGAATCGTTCCTGAATGGCAATATATCGTATCAAGTTTAATGATAAGGAGATACGTCTCATATCAAAATGTCAAATATTTACGTTTTGTTAAGAAAACTGTTAATGCCCCAAATATCAAGAAATTCTAATTCCTTAATTAATAAAATTTAATTAAAGTAATATCGTATTTAATCAAAAGCCACTTGTCATATGGTATGAACTATCAAAAAATTAGTACAAGTTTATCAAGTATCTGTTGCAAAACTTGCCTTCCAAAGGTCTGGAACCTAGTCCGATAGAAAACGTATGGTATATAATTAAAAACAAATTGCAAAATCGACGTCCTAGAACAAAAGAACTTCTTTGAAGAAAGATGATTGATTCAAGAAATATGATCTATTACTCATGAGCAATGTCAAAGTCTTCACAATACAATGAATGTAAGAATGAAAGCAATAGTAGGTGGTAAGGGCGACATAGCTTGGAATCAATTGCATAAATATGAATTATTTTGTTACATGTGTCACACAATTATTAGTATTAGTGTATAAATTTAATTTCACAATCAATTTTCTTTTGAAAAGAGCTTTCCAACAAAATGTTCCAAATGATATCATGCTATTTAAAAAAAATGAAGTTGAGTTACGTTTGATTACTATTAAGATATTGAAAAAAACGGTTCGATTGTCAAGCCCACAAAGAATCTTACAATTAGTTGACATGATTTTTTTTTATATTTTTCCCAAATCTTCTTTCTTAAATTTCAAGCGAATCTGTCCCAGTTAATGTTCCCATCTTCTATGTATAAATTTCAATAGTTATAACCACATTCGTTTATGATCTGAATTAACATCCAGATATGACAACCAATACTATCCTATCAACTATCTTATCAACATTATCAAAAAATGATTAAAGGATATTCTGATAAAATCGACCAACATTATCAACCTTACTTCATCAGTATGTCAATTGCAATGGTAAATAGACTTAAAAATTCTTAATTGACAGTTACAGTTCTAGGAGAATTTAAAAGAAAGTTCGTCAATTTTTTCCGCTTTAATCTAACAGTAAATCATCGTAGTTTTCCACTAAAATAACAATTTTAATTAAATTAAAACACAATGAATGGGAAGCGCAACTTAACCAGCACAAGTCATTGTTCTTAGTTCGAAACGCCATATTATTATCTTATCCTATATATTTCTGTTTGTAACGTAACAATAATGTTAATATGAAACGTGAGAACATGAATGACACAGTTAATTTTTTTACCTTAGGATTTTTTTATTTCAGTTAAAAATCAACAAACCAAATTATCCAAAATAATTAGGTAAGAGTTGAAAACTATGCGGATGTCAATAGAAGAAGGCTACCCATTCGGTAATCCTTGACATTCGTAAATTCGTTCCGTCTAGTAAACTTTATTTTTATCAGCGAGCATTAAAACCGCGTTCTTTCATGATGAGGCTCATCGGTGCGTTAAACTCGTCCTCAAAGTTATTTAAATGGATTTTTGTGTCGCGTCCTGGTTCGTGACTATCACACATATATACACGAAACTAGTTTTTATCAGTGAAGTAATAATAATATGCAAATCTAGATCGAGCAGACCTACCTGCGTTGTGAATAACTTCCAATATTGTCTCATGATTTCTCCAACCAAACATTAATAAAATTTCTTCTTTTTAGCTCGCAGAACAAACAAAAAACCCAAAATTTTTTATTTTTATCTTTGACTATGAAGCGTTTTTAACATAACGTGACAGTGGGATGCTTTGAAATTATCAAAGTAACACTTGTTTACGATTTTTTTTGCCTCAGATAACTGGGACAATGCATTTTGTCCAATTGAGAGGTGTGCAGGAATAAGGAGGTAACTCCATTTTTTTTATCCAAAAAAAATATTTTAAAAATTGAATTTCATAGATAACATTTTGTTTTTTGTTTCATATAGAAGTATAGGTACATACTTGTGATTCTAGCTCATTTCAAGTCTATTCCTTTTCCTTCAAAATATACATAAGTAGACGTTTAAAGTTTGAAGTTACCTCCTTATTGCGACTCATTGAAAAAAAAAACAAATAATAGTGAACAAAACATGTTCAAAAACTCTTTAATATTGAAAAAAAAATTGAAAAAATTAACAAAAAACAAAAATCTTTTAAATCCAATTTTTATAACATGTTTTTCGAATTTCTAATAATTCAAAATATGGAGTTACCTCCTTATTGCATCACTCCATTTGTTGGAACTACCGTTATCTAATGCACGAAACTGTTGTTGCACCACGTGAAAGAGCAATTTTTTTAAGAGGTATTCGTTCCTAATTAAAAACCGTCAAAAAAGGAGTTATGTCCTTATTGCCGCACACTCCCATTTTTTTTTTTTGGATTTCTGAATTCAACTTTATTTTCAAAAATTGTCTAGCACATTATCGGTGAGTTGAGATTTTCGAGATTGTATTTCAGCGCTTCTTAATGCCCTTTACTCATCAAACACTGACTAAACCCAATGAAGTAATTATCGTAGACCTAGAAAAAAAAACAAAAAATGCAAGACGAAGACTTGGAAAACTGTTTAACAAAGACAGAGCGTGCGGCGTGTGCATCATTCAAAAAAATAGTATTTGAACAATTTTCTAACAAAAAAATTGTTACTGACTTGTTGAACATATAAAGAGGAGCTAAAATTTTAAAAATTCAATTTCTGCCCTCTCACTTGGACTTTTTCTCAAAAAATCTTGGTGCTATAAGCGACGAACAAGAAGAAATGAAGAGTGCAAATTTCAATTACGTTTTTACAGTAGAATCTTGATATAGCGAACTAATTCAGACCAGACTTTTTCACTCCACCGAGGTTGTACACTAGGGTTTACGTAAAAATATAGTACATACATATTAGGGTGTGCAAAAAAAATTGAAGTTACTGTTTTTCACACGCCTTGTTCAAAATCTCTTTCCTTACATTAAGAGGATAATATCCTGAAAATTTCAGCTAAAAATTTTAAGATTTAGAGGTCTCGCATCGCGTTTTTTTATATTAAGAAAAATATTGTTGCAACTCTCTAAGAAACTATTTAAAAAAATTGGACATGCGACGTTCTGATAGAAAATCAAATTCTCTACAAAAATGGCTCTTAGAAAAAAATC
>JABRWK010000099.1:212085-228273 GCA_013372445.1 Hypothenemus hampei | reverse complement strand
AGCACTTCCACCTCGCAAAACGTGTTATTAAATTAGAATTAGCATTCTTCCAGTTCTCGCGTGTTAATGGAAAGCGCCGCTATGTTGAAGCTAGGCAATCTTTACCGACCAAGGAAATCATCAACGAATGAAGATTGCACTTTGTACACATATGTAAGTGACCCTGAACGTATGAGATTTTTTTAGTACAACGCCCATAAGATCATTATCCACTCCCTCTGAATTTTATGGCTAAATCTTAACCATCATCAACATCGCATTGAATAGATATGTTAGTACATTTTCCAAATCCAAAAACAACTAGAGATTTATAAATATAAATACCAAATTTTTTTCTATGTAATTTAGAACTAAAAACTGAAATTGAAAAGCACTATTACACCCCAATTAGAGTAAGATTATGCTCCACTGGTAACATTCCAACATTTCTAAAAAATATTTGCATTAAAATCGATGGCGCATGATAGTTTGATTTTTTGGCCACCCCGATCGTCTGATTTAAATCTTCAAATTTTTTTTTTTTTGGAGGGATGGTGAAGAAAAAAATTTTACATAAGACCTGCCAATGATCGCGAAGACCTAATTTAAAGAATGTTTATAACAATCCAGGAAATGAATGAAGCACGCTATGGTTCTTGAAAAATAATATACATATATAAAATAATAACAAGTTAATTATAGAAAAATACTAAACATGGTGAAGGCCTATTGTTTTTTAATTTATCGATTTTAAGACGAGTGTATACTTTTTAAAATAATCCTTGATCAAAATGTGGGAATTATAATGAAATCGAAAGAAAAGCTATATACATTTTTTTCTGGCACAAGCATAGATGATTTTGACTTTTCTATATCACTATCAGTCTCTTAAACTTAATTAAAAACAATTTAAAGACCTAAATACTTTTATGTGGAGCAGATTATAAAAATTAATGCAAAATACCAATTGATTGATTTTTTCGTAATTTTAATAAAGTGCCACTATTTAGAAATTTGTGCCACTTTTACTAAGGTCAAGTTTCCATTTTTGTGGATTACATAGACTGATCTATCACCACGTGAAAGGTAGTCGGACGTTAATGGGACACCATGTGCATATTTTTTAATCAAAGCACAATTCTGTAAATGAAATAAAATAATGTTACAGTGAAATGTAATCTAAATAATAAAAATTATTTATTAAAATTCTATCTACGAAGATGTTTGCAAAATGCAATAACATCTACATTATACGGAAACAATGCTAAACCCTTACAATGAAATACATTTTACGATTGATGCCCTTGTCCGTGTCCATAAAATTTTAGTTGTTTTTTTAACAAAAGATGTCTAAAATGCAATTTTTGTTCTTTCTAGCCATAAGGAAGTATTAACAATTAATTAACATCCCATCGATAACTCAACAGAAGAACAACGAAACGCGTGTACCACGCCGTAAAGTTTCGAACGAAAGTGTTTACGTTACCGAATTACGAAAAAATACATAATTTGTTGCTAATTACTATTTTTTTAACTTTCGCTTTACTTTTATGACCGTCTGCGCTTGGAACAATATTATCGAAGATTTTAAAAATAATCAGAGTAAATAAAAATTGCTTCCGGTCAAGAAATCTTGGAATTTCAGTCGACTTTTTGCTTTTTTTTCTTTTGTGGTTTATTATTATTATCTCAGTTATTTGATTTCTGGATGGATGACTCCGATTGGACCAAGTTACGCGAACAAAAGTGGTTAGATTTTTTTCCTTTATTACGTCAATTTTTCTTCAACTCAATGGACGTTATTATTGTCAAAAGGTCGAATTGGCATTTCACCGTGGGCGTGTATCTCACAATACCCAACCCTAATTCAATTTCAATGACGACTTTGTGAGCGCCAAAACCCATTCTGAGTTAACGTTGCCTTTCTAATCGAACATTAACATTCCAGTAACATCGACGACCAATTAAACGTTACAATTATTTTGGCATTACTTACCTGAAAATTAACGTTTTCCTTTTAACTCTTTTTCGTGGGTTTTGGACGAGCGTTCACTTCAACCTACACCAGAACAGAAGGATCTATAAATAACTCCTTATGATGGCCACTAACTACAGCTACGAGAGCATTCAACTCGTGAGCCCAGTGTTGTTATTATTTAATGGTTACATATACGGATTAACTTTTGGTTGTCTTTCGTAAATGAAATCAATTGCGAAGTCCACACTGTTTGTTTGTTTGTTTAAATTTTGACGGCTGTCAATTTCATATAAAAAAATTGAAACGCGGACCGGATCTAGTGGCCGTGCGCGACTTCGCGCTGCTCTACAATCACTCCAACTAATCGTGAATTCTCGTCAACAGGTAGGCACTGTTAAAGACAAGTAAGCAGTGGTGGAACAGGTACGTGCAAGGCCTATTAAATTTCAACGGGCCTGCTTACATTAAGCCGTTTTCCTGTTTTTTTAAATTAGGTTCCTTTAATAAAATAACTGATTTTTCAAATCGGTTTGTAGAGTTTGTAGCATATCGTAATTTTTTGTTATTTCCTATGGATCTTGTTTTGAAATTTTTCTTTTGAGATCAAGCCTATAACTTCGTTTCTTTATTATTCTGAGATATGGCCGTCTCTTCAACGCAACCGTCAGTGCACTTTCTAGGCAAACTTGATCGCCGGTTAATATATTTAGATGCCGTTTTTGGCGGTAAACAACGCCCAAAAATAATTTTACAAGAAGATCCATTTTGAAAAATATTTAATCCAATGTGTTCTTTTAATTTATGTATTACCGTAATTGTAAACCTGTTCTTTTCTGCAAATCTAAAGGTATTTCCACAGACGGCTTCTTTTATTTTTTGAAAAATAATATATGTAAATATCCTCTTTTGAAAAGTTGTTCAATCAATTATAAATAAATTATGAACCATAATACACAATAACATTGTCAATTTGTATCATTACTAATTGTCAGCTATTTAATTTACTCTGTATATGTGTTTTTAGTTGTCCAATGTACTCTATTAAACAATATTCTATTCAATGATCTTTAAGATTTAAATATGAAGAGTCACTTTCACGCACCAATATTTTTACGGTTATTTGTTGAATAAAAACATACATAGGTTACACGTGGTGCATGAAACTGGCCCTTTATATTGGTTTCTGAACTTTCAAAGTATGTTGTCCAATTTCTAATGTTTCCACGTTAGCTGGTCTGTGTTTTTTATTTTTGTTTTGTTGTTAATAAGAAGATTTTTTGAATAAAAATAACTCTATTCAAATAGGTCAGTGCACTTATTATGAGATCTTTTGACTTTTAACACCCTGTATTTGTATTATTGTGAAGCAGGTAAAATACTATATTGCATAATTCAGCGTATATTCTCAAACACAAAACGATAACTACTGCAATAAATACCGCAGTAATCGAAAATTTTAAAATTAAAGAAATGAATCCAGCAACCATATTGAACTGGATCCATAAAAACAATCTCTAGCTATTCAGAAAACAAATAAAATACATACACATACGCAAATTTCTAAAGACTGGTCTCTCTACTATACTGTAATCCCGTGAATGGTTACTGAGAGATGTTCTATCGTGTGAAATTTTCCGAAATTCCATTCATTTTCAAATTTCAAAATCTTCGAAAACCAGAGCAATAACCAGAAGATTGGTGTAGTTACTTCAGTTAGAATGTCTATATGTTCTATAATTGAAATTCTATTTTTTAAATATTGCAACACTTAATTTTCCGTTTTATTTCTGAAGTAATTGTATTTTTATTACTTACTTTTATTTTATTTTTTCATTCTTTTTATTTGGTCGTAACATGTATGAACATAAAAACGTTCCATAAATCATTAACATTTATAACTTCAAAATAGAAAAACAAGACACGTTCATCAGGGCGGTTTCCAGGTTCAATAACATTAGGGTTTTTTAGCGACGAAGAGGAATTTTAAGGATTTTCTATGTACTATTTTAATTTGACAAAATAAATAAAAAGACAATTGCGCTTTGCAACATTGCATTTATCAGCAGTTATTGGTTATAGATTTTATACTATTATTGAAACATTTACAAAATCTCCAACCCATCATTGTTGAAATTTTGTCGAACATCACTTGGTTCATGCAAAAACTTGATTTTCAATCTACATAATACATAATTAGATTTTTGTGTATCTATATATTATGTAAGGACACGTAACATAGTTTTGCAAATCCTGCAAATCTATACAAGACCGATGACAAAACGTTATACGTGCGTTTGTAGGTACGTTAGTAAATGAGAAACTTAAGCAATATTTTAAATCATTTCTGGTATAGTTTGTTAATTAAATACATGCAGGAAATAAATTTTTAACTAATTTTAAGATCTTGTGTCTTCAAAACTTTTAGTAGAAAAATTCTGTTTTAAAATTAAGTATGGGCTAATTTCCTAAAGTAACTGCATGTACTTCATTAACATTTCGTATTTAAAAATACTATAGCTTATCATGTATATTAATCAAAAACGTGGGCAAAATATATAATGACACTTTTACTGACACAATCAATTATAAATAAATATCGAATTAGGGCACTTTCATTTGACAATAATATTGAATAGAGTACAATTAAGGAGTAGATCTAAATGAAGTGTGTAAATCACAGATTGTTGTAATGCAGAAAAATACTCATTTCTAGCTCTCCAAGCCACGCTTCTTTCGTTTAATTCGGGCATACGGTCCCACGTCCGGGTCCATTATAAAGTCATAAAGTACTTGACTCCAGCTTTGGTGTTGAGGAAGATCGTCATAGAATTCTGGTGCGATTTTCTTCACCTAAATAAAACAATTTTACCAATAATCCTTCTTTGTTTATTATTTATAGCGATAACGAGCTCTTGCTATGCAATATTTTTTTTTAAAAAGATTAAGTACAAAGGTCTTTACACTCATTGAATGTTACAGGCATTAATTATTTCTTACTTAATGGTAATAAATGAATAAAAATATTTCGAATTTTTCAAATTTAACTTAATCCGCTTGATAAATAAATGTGTTTAAACAACATACCTCGGGTAATAACGAGCCGGGTACAGCTGGAAAGTCGTGATGCTCATTGTGATAACCAACATTAAAAGTAATAAAATTTAAGGGTCCATAATAACTGTAGGTTTCATAACCTTTTTTGAACATATAGTGTTCAGAAATAAAATGTCCTGCCACTGGATGTAATCCCATTGCCATCACGCTACCAAATATTAAATAACCTAACATTCTCCATCCTAAAAACAGTGCATAAGATAATATAACTTGGCGATATTTTCATTAATTACCGAAAAAGTAAACCACGAAAGCATCAAAAATGAGTTGAATAATTAAATTAATAAACTCCAAATTCGTGGGGGGTTTTGGATAGGTTACTAGAGGTCTAAACGAGTAGAAAAATGGCTGTAGAATCACCCAAATGAATTTTCCAAAGGTCGTACAAAATAACTTCGCTTCCAAATAGGTCGGTATGTCAGTATCCTTCAACTCATCACCTTGATACTAAATGTTGTAATTTAATCGTTATTGATGACTAATTATATTATTACTACCCTGTGATGCTCCAAATGATACTTTTTAAAACTAATGGAAATTGGTATGCCAATAGGTAAATTAGCAAAAAATCCAAATAGTTTGTTATGCATAGGTCTGGCGTGTCCAAAGGCCAAATTGTGAGATATTTCATGGATTGCTACAACAAAAAATGATAGAAAATTGCTGTTTTGGGTTTAAATTCATTTACCCAGCATTAAAGAATGATTAATTACTCCTCCTAAACAGTAAGCAACCAGAAGCAATACAGGCCATGATCGATTTCTTAATACATACATAAGGAAAAATTGAGTTAGTACCATACCGGTAACCACCCATTTAAATTTCGGATCATAACCAAAAAGTTTCTTGATTTGAGGATATTTCTCTGAAACAAATAGATATGGTACGTTATCATAATTCAATGTCAATCTGTTTTTTTTCCTATTCAATCAAATTGAAGTGTTGATTAATAATTTACTCGCTTATCTATAGTAGATTTTACGTGCTTTATTTTAAAGGACCGCCTTTATTTGAACAGCCTGTCTTTTAATTTTATTCAAAAATAAATGAAAGAACCTCTCAAGTTTCCCTTCTTCATTTTTTGGATTATCAAGAATTTGGGCCATGTTCATTTTATTACATTTCACGACAACTAATTTGTCCTTTATTGTTTTTAGAATTTAGTCATCGTATTTATCTTTTAACGTTCGTGGAAAATTTTGAATCTGTCAGGCGTGGCATTGAATTTTTCCTAATTACGCTAAAATCCTGTGATGTATGCTACAGTTTATTAAATATAATAGTGCACTTCAATATTAACAGCTAATTGGCACGTCTAAACTAGACTTAATTTCAAATCACCAATCAATGCTATCTTAATCCTTTTCTGGTTTCATGGATTAGCAAATAACAGTAGAGTATGGATAAATTAATCCTTTCTAATACTAGAGTAGTTTTAGCACAAACTAACCTAAAATTATTTTCCTACGGCTTGCGTGAGGTTCCTCCGTATAAGACCACTCAAAATCCGTTCTGGAAACGTGTTGTCCCATTTTATTTCACTATACCTGCAAAAATAGAACCCGTTTTCAGTAAAGCTAAAGAAAATATTAACGAGACGTTTCACTAGACCCGGTACCCAATCATTTGGCATGGCTATGCAAAAAGTCAATGTCACTGGTGTCATGCGAAGTGACATTTGAAGAAACGTCAAATAATTGTACATAATGTCCTTTAAATTACAATTCTATATTGTTGGAAACAAAATAAATAATTGTTAATTGAAAAGTATCGTAATAATAATCATAACAACATAATAAAAAGTTGTAAAAAAGAGGATTATATTTTTAAAAAATGCAAAAAGTACAGCTTGTCAAGCAAGGCCCCGGCGAGATTCGAACTCGCGATCTCCTGTTTACTAGACAGGCGCTTTAACCAACTAAGCCACGGCGCCATTGCTTTTTATTTCATTTAAGCAATATAAATAGAAACTATATTTTAATTATTATTCTTAATTCTCAGAATTTATATTTAGATTAGAAATTATCAATATTCGAAAAATTATGCGATTACTACCTTTAAACGTACCACTAGAATAAAAACCAAATTAGAAATACGTTTGAAGGCGGTCTGTCAAACATTATATTCTATCGAGTTCTGTCACTCATTATCAATGAAATAATATTTAAGAAAATTGTACTAAAACTACTGGAAATTTAATCGAACATGTATAAACATTTAAAAATTCAAAAAAATAAATAAATCGATCAAATTTTTCTTATTTTTTAGGTAGTAGTTGTCAACTGTAAAGCAAATAAATGTACTTCTTATACAATTAAAGTGAATTATGTTTCCTTTCTAGTACAATTCGGAATTACATCGAGTACAATATGTTATTGATTTGAGATATCCACCTTGAGATATGAGTAATTTGACAAACTTTTCTAACAAACAACAAAGATGTAATTTTTAAAATTAGGGCTCAACACGTTGTAAAAAATAATGATCGATAGAATGACTCCGTTTCGTCGAAAAAAGAACGGAAAATCTTTTCCTGTAAAAGTGTGTACTCTGGATGCTGAATTAGAATTCAGTTTAGAGGTATATACATATGTGAAAGGCCCTTTTCAAAGTCTTGTTTTGATTTGTTATGTAATTTTTAGTGGAGGGCCACTGGCAGAGATCTATTTGAATTAGTATGTCGTACAATAGGTCTAAGAGAAACGTGGTATTTTGGGTTACAATATGAGGACTCGAAAGGCTTTATTTCATGGCTCAAATTGGATAAAAAAGGTTAGTTGTATTTTAAAAGTAATTCGTTGTATTATGCATGTATTTTAGTGCAAGATCAAAGCATTCAAAAGAATCATCAGACTGCTTCCTTTATGTTTCTTGCTAAATTTTACCCAGAAGAAGTAGCAGAAGAATTAGTACAAGAAGTCACTCAACATTTATTTTTTCTACAAGTCAAGCAAGCCATTTTATCAATGGATATTTACTGTCCACCAGAGGCTTCAGTTTTGCTTGCCAGCTATGCTGTTCAAGCTAAGGTGCTTCCCTAAAATAAATAAAATATCGTCGTCTTGGTGTCTTGGTACTACATGTTTGTAATGTTTTTAATATACACATATAATGTACAATTATGTAGTACTAAACAGACAATACGTATCTTAACCCATAACTGGTGAGATGGGATCAGAAAGACCCCATCTCACCGTGTCTCATGTGTCGAAAATTGGACCTCACCAGTTACGGGTTAAAGTCAGTGATTTTGATTTTGAATTTAGTTTGGAGACTTTGATGAAGACACTTATAAGCCTGGAATGTTAGCTAGCGAAGACTTACTGCCTCAAAGAGTTATTGATCAGTATCAAATGACTTTGGAAATGTGGGAGGAACGGATAAGGGTGTGGTATGCTGATCATAGAGGGATGTCTAGAGATGAAGCTGAAATGGAATATTTGAAAATTGCTCAGGATTTGGATATGTATGGTGTAAATTATTTTCCGATACAGGTAAAACTGTTTAATTTATTGCAATAATGGTAACAGATAATTTACCAGAACAAAAAAGAGACTGAATTATGGCTAGGAGTAACTGCAGTAGGTTTAAATATTTACGAAAAAGAGAACAAGCTCCAACCGAAAACGACATTTACATGGAGCGAAATAAGGCATATTAGTTATGATGATAAAAAATTCATTATCAAAACTGTGGATAAAAATTCTCCTAATTTTGTATTCTTCAGTCACAAAGTTAGAATGAATAAATTGGTGAGGATTTCAACTTTTTCTATTAAACTTTATTATATCTTGGTGTTGATAATTCAAGATCCTAGACTTATGTATGGGTAATCACGATCTATTTATGAGAAGACGAAAACCGGATTCAATGGAATTACAACAAATGAAAGCAGCTGCTAAAGAAGAGAAACAACGTAGACAGGTCCAAAGAAATAGGTTCGATTTTTATCCTATATTTTCAAAATAAGGTACATATAAAAAATGAACCTTAATAGATTAGCTAGAGAGAAGCAGTTGAGAGAAGAAGCTGAAAGAGATAGGGCCAATATGGAACAAAGGCTTTTGCAATACCAAGAAGAAATCCGACTGGCCAACGAAGCTTTGGTAAAAATGTATATTAATAAATTGTACATACTAATTATCCGTATTTCTAGAGGAGATCTGAAGAAACTGCAGATCTCCTAGCCGAAAAAAGTCGAGTTGCCGAAGAAGAATCGAATTTATTAAGTCAGAAAGCTGCAGATGCAGAAAAAGAAATCACGAGGCTTCGCTTGACAGCTATGAGAAAAGATGAGGAAAAAGTTACTTTGGAAAGAAAGACGAGAGAAGCTGAGCTCTTAACAGCGCGACTAGTTGAGGAATCTGAGCGAAGAGCTGCTGAAGCGAATAAACTTAAAGAAGAGTTGTTAAAGGCTCGAGCGGCTGAAAAACAAGCCAAGGAAAAACTGCTAGATTTTTTAAGTCGCAGTACTTTATCAGGATCTTCTCCCACTTCACCTATCTCAGTAAGGTCTTCCTTTCACACTGCACTATAATACCAAAGAATATTATTTTATTTTAGTCTGTTACTACTTTATACTCAGCCCCTCTGTCTGCCAATCACGTCCATTCTGAACTATCTTTACTAGAAAATGAGACAACTACTTCACCTGATTTTAATTTAAATATAAATTCGTATGATCTAATTGCTCACGCGGATGCTGATCAGTTATCCCTAGAAATCGAAAAAGAAAGGTATGCAGTTAATTCATTTTAATAACTATGTTTAAATAACATGGCACATATTTCAGAGTTGAATACTTAGAAAAGTCCAAACACCTTCAAAATCAATTAAGAGAACTTCGTTCGGAAATAGCAGTCTTAAAAGTGTCAGATAAAGCTTCCGAGTACGATCAATTGCATGATGAACAGGTGAAACTAGGAGAAAATAAATATTCCACTTTAAAGAAGAGTAAGAGTGGTAGTACCAAAAGTAGAGTGGCATTTTTCGAGGAGTTATGATTTTCGTTTCTCCTGCCGAAATGGATTTTTTATATTCCTCTGTATCTACAGGATGTCCCCTAACAGATGGGTCATAGAAAAACTACAAATAACAGGCATAAAAATAACTTGTATGACTCAAAAATGTCACTCGCTTAAAAGATACAGTGTTAAAAATAAATATCAATTTTCGGAAATATGCAACAATTTCAAAACGGTTGAATCGATCGGGACAAAATTTGATACAGTTATGTTTTCGAGACAGAGAAATATGGATTTTATAATTATTTTAATATTTTTCATAGAGGACGCTCATTACAGACTGATCAATTAGTAAAATCTGGAATGTTGATCATTCAGAACATGAAGTAATTGCCTAAAAATAAAAAGTTGTACCTGCATATACAGTGTGTCCGAAATTCGATCCTCACTATAGATTTTCGCTTATTACAAAAATGAAAAAACTTTAAATATGGGGAATTTCAAGATCTCTTTAATATCACTTTCAAGCCCTCTTTGTTTCAAAGATGTTATTGAAAAAGTCTATTTTGGCATTTTTAAAAAAGTGCTGTACTTGTTTCTTTTGACAAGCAGCAATTTTTCATGAATATATTGTTGCACTTTTTTAATCCGCCTCTCACAGAACTATTGAAAAATTTCTGTATTCATTTGTTTTCAAGAAAATCAGATTGAATTTTTTATTTCTTATTTGCGCCACATTGGATTTTTCCAAAATTGGGAAGAGTTTTCTGTTCTCGTTCTACTGATATCTACAATCCTATTTCGTTTTCCTTCTGTTCAGAGGAAATGACATTTTTTCAATTTTTATTACGTGGCTATGACTTTAACAGTCGCAAATGTATTTTTTCACAACATTGTTATTACTGAAACCAACATAACGGTAACAACCACAAATATAAAATAAAAAAGTATTTTTAAAATAATTGCTCGAAATGTAATAGAAAATAAACCGAATAAGCAAAAAATCTAACCAGATAGGGTTGTCATACATCAATAGAAAGAGAAAAGTACTCTTTACAATTTTGAAAAAATCCAATATGAGGCCCATAAGAAATAAGAAAGTGAATTCTCGAAAAAATGCAACAGACAAACAAATGCAAACAGAAATTTTTTGATAATGCCCTAAGAAGCGGACCAAAAAAGTGTCCTAATAGTGTCCTCGTTAAAAAGTTGCTGGTTGTCAAATTAAATAACTATGGCAATTTTTTTGTAATGCTAAACAATAAATTTTCGCTAATATTTTTGAAATGAAAAGAGCTTCAAGAACTTTGAAAGCGGCATTAAAGAGATTTTGAAATTTTCCAAATCTTTTCACATTTAAAGTTTTTTCCAGTTTTAATAATAAGCAAAAATCCTATAATGAGGATCGAATATTGTACACCCTGTATGCTAATACTAGTTATACTAGATTTTGATATCTTAATGGTTTTGAAGATATAGATTTAAATGAATGAAAATATAAATTATAATATTAATTAGAGTCATACTAATCTGATACTGAGCCAAACATATTGTTACTATATGTTGTATTTGTCATGTCGTCTTTGCTTATTGTCCATCCATTTGTTATATTTAAATGTAAAAAACAATATATTATACATATATTACAGAATTATTTGATTTTCGAAAATTTATGTTTATCTTTCACATCCTGTATCTTTTAAATAAGTGACAATTTTGGGACCGGCAAAGTATTTTTAAGTCTATTATTTGTAGCTTATTTATGGTGCATACGCTACTAGACACTTTGTATAAAATTTTTAATTTTTGAGACGCTAACTACCTATGTGAGTAAAATTTTAGGTGGATTTAGTAAAATAACTTGAGGTGCCTTAAGAATTAAGCTTAACTGCAAATATTTTTTTTATCTAACAGATTATAACAGAAATAGAATTGGAACGTTTATAAGAACGGTTTATATTCTTTCACATATTTATAGGCTTTGCCAGTTCACACTTGTTACGTATAAGTTTACGGAGTTGTTATATATTATAGCGAGTAAAGGTTGATTTGAGCTCGTCCTGTATGTAATTAACATGACATGGTTTCCAGTAGTTTATATCTGATATACAAAGAAAAAAAATGAAATATACATATATCTATATTTTTAGAATGGTTTCCATTAATCATATTCAGATGCCAATTCAAAGCCAATTGAAATTTCTCGATTAATTTTATTCGTAGTTAGAATATAAAAGGAGCAACAAGACATAAAAAGACTTTGAAATCATAAAAATAACGTCCAAAACTATGAAACACACCTCCACACAGCCAACAATAAAAGTATGACGGTTTTTGTACTTAGCTGCATGAAATTTCTAAAAATCACTTCTCATCGCTTAAAAATCTTCTATCAGTAAATTTTAACTTTCCAGACTAGATTTCGAACATAATAATTCAATTCAAGTGATCGAAAATAAGAAAACTGACAATAAGGTAAAAAAGACGATCCCTTAATCGGTACTAACGAGGTCGTCAGTTACCACTTTAACTTTACCGTCATGGTGATTTTCATATTCCAAGACTAAACCTTCATCGTTTGGCTTTAAAGAATCGCTATCGATGT
Organism: Hypothenemus hampei; assembly: GCA_013372445.1. Taxonomy (NCBI): domain Eukaryota; kingdom Metazoa; phylum Arthropoda; class Insecta; order Coleoptera; family Curculionidae; genus Hypothenemus; species Hypothenemus hampei. The sequence goes on along the minus strand of JABRWK010000099.1, from coordinate 215,633 downwards.
GTAATTTAATTTCAGTTGGGGCCGCCACCATTGACCCGTGCGGCCCTCTAACAAGACGCGTTACATCTAAACCCAGCCGTTGCTCTTCTCCTAAGTGGTGATGGTGATGATGTCCACGATGTAGCTGTTTTTGATCATTGTCACGATCCACTACGTCATTTGGATGATGATGTCCTATTCCTGTGTGAATGGATGTATCGAATATTGGTTTAGACATCGATAGAGGATGGTTATCTCGGTGGTGAGTGGATGGAGTTACTACTCGGAAGTTTTTAGGAGCTCCTTCGAGATCTTTCACTATTTTTTCATTCTTTATTTCAATATCCAGAACTGGAGGAGTTGCTGATTCGTTCTTTATTTATAAATGCATTATTATCAGCATTATCTAAGTTTATTCTATTACCTTATCGTCATCATTTTGAAATGTTTCAAACCACTTTTTCAACTTATTTTTCAACTTGACATTGTCATTCTCAAAGTGTTGTTTTGGCGAATTTTGGGCCTCAAATAAATCTGCAAGTCATCCAATAATCATCACTTTAGAGAAGTCGTCCTGATACTCACCTGGATGAATATAATCTTCGTTAATCCTAGTCTGATTTTCTTGGTCCACATATAAACTCAAGGGTAACTCAACTGAATTTTCTTCTAGAGAGCAACCGTCATCGGATCGAATATTGTCACAACTTTGACATGAGCAACTAGTAATCACCTGGACACGCTTTTGTAGCATTTTCGTGGCATTGTTATCGTCAGATTGCAAATTAACCTGTAAAAAATTAATAGGGAGGACTTAAGAAGCTTCTTGCTGATATCAAGGTCACGTGATAACACTTGGATTCGGATGGTTGACAGCTGTCGCAATAGGGTCCGATAAGTTCTCCCGGTTCAGCAGGCTCGCTCTTGGGTATACTGTAACTGAAACATGCTCCCACACAAACATTATTTTGGATCGTAACCGGATTATATCCAGGCGAAGCCACTACTTGTTGTATGGAGGTAGTTTGACACCAGGAATGCTTTTCTGGATAAAGGACGATATTGTGAACCTGCAGAAAATGAATAAAGAACATATTTGGGTGTTATTGAAATTAATTTTTATACCCTGTGTTCTCGTTCACTGGAAATGTTTTCCAGAAGTAGTGCTAATATTAAATAGAAGCATCTGGGTCCTGCCATTCTGGAAAAAAAATTACGTCATGTTTTCAGGTGGCGTATGCGGCTCTAGGCTTTTTCGCCTTTTAAGATTATAATCTAAAAACTAGAACTTGCAGTACTAGTTTCCGCGATATACATGCAAGCCGCCAAGCAACGACAATATTAAATTACGTGGAATTCAGTCGTGTACCAGTGGCGTGTGACGAGAAAAACGGAATAGCATGGGCGCGTTTGCAATTATTAAACGCCTTCACGAATGAACCGTCACTCTTATAAAGATAAATCGATTATTGAAGGAGAACCAGAATGAATACATATTTGTAGGTACGTTTAATTTGTTATTAACTTAAAATTAACTTTATAATAACACATCTGAAAACTGTTAATACGAAAATCTATTGCCATTTTCCACATTGATACGCCACTGTACAAGAAAATAGTTGAACAGAATCTCCAATTTCAATCATATCTACGACCGCATGGTTGAAAAATTTAATTTTTTTTGTTTCATAGACTAAATGCGTTTGAAAACGCGTTTTCCGAAAATCTGGGTCAGCCGGAAACAAAACATGAACGGGTATTAAAAAATCGCCAATCGCATTACTTTCTCGCCTACTCGATCGTTGATATTACGCGAATTTTCTTTTATATTTCTCGCGAAAACACACATACCTTCTTGGCGATTCGAAAAAAGGACAAATTATCGCAATCTAGTTATCACTGACCGCTATTTAATTTTATTTTTTTCATCAATAAAATTTTTCAGTCGAAATCGAGTCGCCTAGTCTTATTCTCTCGGACGAAACGAAAGGTCAACTCGCGTGAAACAACTGAGAATCGGAAACTGCCGCTGCCGCCGTCGTCGTTGTTGCTCGCAAAGGCGACTCGATCTCGCGTAATCGAAACATCTGCTCTATTCGAAAGGTGCGACAGACTTATTATTCATTATTATTGGTCGATTCGGGCGGGAATATTTAAAATTTCATTAGAATTTCGCTTATAAACATGAGAGATATTAAAAAAACAACGCATCCTTGATTTAATTGCGGTAGTTTGCTAGATTCGAATGAAACGTTATTAAATAAACAAAACGGCAACGTAATAGACCTGTACGCCTGTCATATTTTCATTTCTTGCGATAATTGTTGCTAATTTTTGAAGATTACATAAAAGCAATATGCATTTATTGCATATCAGTGGCGTACAGAATATGTAAAATTTTTTGAAATATTCATAAAGTCAAGGTTTCGAATAGTTCTGAAATTATAAATACTAGCATATTTACGTATATTAAAAAAAAGCATTGTTAATATACGTTACAATGTACAGCATGTTTTGTGAACAGAGGTCATCGGCCATATTTTAAAAACTGTTAGAGATAGAGTATTGAAAAAGAAAATGTAGGAAATTCTCAATAGAAAATTCTGGAAACATGTCGCACGTTTCTAACTTGACCACGAGGGGACGCACCCTACAAGAAAAATGGAAAAATATTGAAAACTTAAACAAGGACAATGGAAAAGTATATTAAAAATATTACAAAGAAGTTCTAAACACTGTTCTGAATATGTTTTCTGTAAATTTTCCTTTACAGAAATTTACCTTATAATAAATATTTCGTTGCAAAATTCTTAATATTTTGAAAACAAATTAGTGAATTTTGAAACTTAACCTTTAAAAAGCACATTGGTGCGAATTCGCACTAACTAAAATTCTAAATTACTGTGTTTAGTTTAACAAAAATATTCAGCGCTTATATTACAGTTACAAAAAAATGTTTATAGTCTACTGTAAATATATAATTTGCGGCTTCATGTTTCTACCGTAAATTCCTTCATTTCTTATTAAATTATGAAAAATTGCAAATTCAAAATCCCAATTAGCACTAGTGTGCATTTTACGTTATAAAAAGGAAATGTACACGTTAAGGGTACTATAAAATATATTATTTTGGGTAATTATAACAAAAATAAGCGACACTTTTTAAGTTTTTGTTAAATTTTAGGGATTTTTTTTGAATAAATCAAATAAGGCTGTGCGTTTTAACGTGCTTGTTTTAGAGAGAGAGCAAAAAATGTTACTCCGAACAGTGAAAATGTCTTTATATTTTTTTAAAATACAGTAGGACCTCGATTATCCGGGGTAATGTTTCCAGGACCGTTTCCGAATAATCGAAAAACACGGAAAATCGAAACAATGCTTGTATACACATATAGGTATAATTTTTCAACATATAAAAAATTAATATATTAGTTTATAAATACATAAAAATAAAAATAAGACGAATTGTTACATTTTTTAGAACAAGAAACTGATAATATTTTAAACTTAGGAAAAATTTATTCTTTATATGTATAAAGTATATGTAGACGGTTAGGTACATATTAACT
>JABRWK010000099.1:190519-202157 GCA_013372445.1 Hypothenemus hampei | reverse complement strand
GTTTATATACTACTTATTATTATTTTTTTAACTTTTGTTTAGTGCATTAAAACTGCAAATTTTCAGTTCCATTTTGCTGCAAAAAAAAACAGAAAAATATCTTGAAAAACAAAAAAGTTATGCTTAAATGAAACTCGTCAGTATTCATTGCCGGACCCTATATTTTAGAAACACTTTTTGGTGTTCCAAGAAGTGTAACGATATCGAACTAATCTTTTTCAATGGAACACCTTATATTTTTTACATATTTAGGTGCTTTTTATAGTTGTCTACATATTCCTAAGCTTTAAAAAGACAAATTTTAGGGATAACAGACAAAAGGCGAACTTTTTTTAGCACCCAACTGTAGATCTATAATTGTTTTTTACTGGAAGAACGTTTTTTTGTATAGTGAAATGCCGATCAACGTTCACGGAGAATACATATATTGTATTATTACATCATCGTTGCTTTTTATAAGATTCGGGGATTTACAGCGAACTTATATTTCGTGTTTAAGAGATCGATATAAAAGTTCTCAGTCGATTTTGTTTTTACGGCAGCAATTTTAGCCAAACGTTTAGTGTGCATCTTACGATTTATAAAATTGAGTTTTTTGTTGAAAATGGTTTCCGTCAGAAAAGTATTAACAGTAAAGTAAGAAATGAAAATGATTAATGTTATCGAAGCGAAAAAGTTGTCTGTTTGAAAGTTGGCAGAAAGATTGTTTTTTATTTTGGAAAAAAATACATATTTTCGATAATTCGTTTTGTTCATATTTCGTAATTGCGATTAGATGTCTGATTTAAAAGTAAATGTGTATTTGAAACCTTCTTAGTTTTCTTTGTTTGTAAGGATCAAGATCGGAAAAACAAGCAGCAATAGTAATTAGAGATAAGGAAAAAATACGTCAGAAATGGCAGTTAGGTATCAATGTTGATTCGAAAAAGTTTTAAAAAAAGAAAGTATTCTAGTTGATAAGGGTTGCTTTGATTGATTTATGTGAGCAAGAAATCAAAACATACCTATATCAGGACTCTTATGAAAGTCAAAGCCAGAGAGCTAAGTGGAGGGTTAAATTACTGCATCAACCGTACACACATCTACTGGGTGACGTAACAAGTGAAAGAAACGTGACAATATAAGTTTTAAACGCATTTCTGATGAATTCATTGACGTAAATCAACAAAATGTTGATCAGATTATGCAAAAGTGCCATCTCTTTTACTTGAATATCATCCGAAAAACGTTTAGAATGTTGATAAAATGGATGATTATTTTTTCCCTCTCTTTCCGAGAAAACTCTGGTTTTCAAATCTGAAAAATTTGTTAGTAGAAAATTTTCAAAAGTAACACTATCATTAATGAATGTTGCAGGAGAAAATGAGGAACTATTGGTTATTGAAAAATTCGCTCGACTTCGGGCTTTAAAAAACACATCTATTAAAGATTTGCCAATTATTTGGATATCGAACCGTAAAACTGGATAATTTCAGACATAATGAGAAAATTCGATGACAGAACAGCTGTTGAAAACGTGCTGTTGGAACTAAAATGTTTTTGGATAATGCAAGATCTCGTCCAGGCTAATTGAACTTAAGAAACATACAAATTATTTTCCTTCCATTTAATACCACGTCACTATCCCAATCACTGGTTCAAGAAGTTATTCAGAACTTTATATTCCATTACAAAGGTTTAATTCTCACAAATGTTTTATCTAAAATGAAGTAGACACGATTTCTGAACTCTAACTTCTGAAAGTTACCCTTACCATCATACAAAATTACTTCAGTAAAATAGGCTTGAAAAAGAGCGATTGATTGATTTAAACGGGGAGTCAAGAAGACGATTTCTCTTTGTCCATAGTGATAGAATTTTTAAAAAAGGTTACAGATTTTCAAATCATAGATGGTGAACAGAATAATGATATGGAATTTGCTAACATAGCTGTTTATTACCGAAAAGATTTGAATGGAAATTTAGAAAGTAGAGATAATGAGACCAAATAAAACATTGATGAAAGTAATAGTGATGATGAAATCGAATTTACTCCAAAACCTGAAACTGAAATAAAATCCTACGATGATGCTCTAATTACGATTAGAGAATTGAGGAGGTGTGACTATGTAGCTTTTGTTTGTAGCATACTTAAAAATGTATAAGTTCACTTCCAGAATTGCATGATAAAACGGAAAATGCAAAGAGTGAAATAGTGCAAGTTATTGATTTTCTTTAAATTTTTAATTTGCTTTACGTCTATAGGTTGTCTCAGTAACTTTGTGACAAGACGAGAACTTCGTACCAATGAGAAATATGCAGAAATATTTCAGGGACAAATTGTTTGGTTTGAAAAAACGCATTGTGTGGTGACAGCTACATCTGGTTATACTGGAAGTCAATGTCAACTTCCTTATTTCAAATAGATCATTAGATATATTTATATTTTTAGATTCTAAGCATTAAAGTGATTAAATACTACACCTAAACTTGGCCGTTTTTCAGAAATTTTGATTTAAAAGAAAATCTTTCGAAAACGTCATTACTGAAAAACGTAAAATTCTCTGCTATTTTAAAATCTAGTTTTATGAAATTTATGTATCCATATGTTATTTTTTATAGTATGCCAGAATTATAACTAAAAGCGATCCAGAACATGTATAATCCATTATATTAATAGGATGGATGTTAAATTTGGTGGAATAAATATTTTAAAATTTTATGCAAACGGTCACTAAAGTCTAAAAATGTAATTTCACTGCCATGACTCATTTTGGACACTGTGTCTAGTAGTTTACGCATGGCATTAAAAGATTGACAACTATAAATTAATACTATACTCATTTACTTTAAAATATATCATCTTAATCTTGCATAGTTGCAAAATAAAAGGAAATTCTATTTAATTACGCAAATTTTCTCCAAATGCGCGTCTTCTCACTTTTGGGTAATTTCCCTGTCGTTATTATTAACTCCCATTATTTGACGAAAATATAAAGACATTCATAAAAGTATTGGAAAGTTAGTACTATTGTGACTCAACGATAGTTTTCAATGACGTAATACGTCGTTTGTTCATTTTGAATTAGCCGTCAAACGACCATCAGCTATCTAAGTAGTATTCGTGCCAGTCTTTGTGTAATTCCCCTGTTAGACGATAATTGCTAATTAAGGTAAGTGCTCTGTAAATATTTTACTATAATTAAATTTTGTATTATCGGCAGCATTGATAAGTGTCTAATTACAATAGCAGTAAAATGTATTTAGAACAAAAATTTTCTTTCAATCAAAAAATAAATCATTTGTGGTTTTTACCAATTTTTCATTTCGATGCCAAGAAACTTATCAATTCAAACGGTAAATAACCTAAATCGATCAAATTAGAAACTAATTTTTTGCATTTAACAAGCTATTGAGATTATAACTTTCAAAAAACTAAAATTTGTTGAAGATTAGTATTGCTTAAAATTATTATTATTGTATAGAATAATTTATAATAATAATAATAACGTAAAAATATAAAATTAAAATTAAATATAAAAATGAATTCAAATTCAAATCTCCTACAACTTTGTAATACCTCTGGGATTGATAACTACAGAAATATAAAAATTCAGACATATTTATGACTTTTAAAATAAAATGAACAATAGTTCACCTTATTTTATAGTATTGTCATTGATATAATAAGAGCCTAATATCTAATATTCACCAATATACGGGGTGTCCTAATTTCTAAAAGAAAAATTTTGCAACATGACTCCTGACTTTATTTTAGGGTAAATATAATTTATGGTCCTAAGAGACTTGGTTACGGGGTTACAGGATGATCAAAGGAATATATTTTTTATATTTTTTTGTAAATATTTCACAAAAATTTTGGGATATCAAGTTGAGTTTTGGTATACGCTATTATCACATAAAAAGTCATTTTTTAGCGACAATAATTTTTTTGACTTCAATCAGTGGCACTTAGGAGGGCAAATAAATGGCATGTTTTTAAACATGAAAGGTAATATTGAATTTTTCTTGAGACGATGTGTGAACTCTCCATAAAAAGATTCCTTATTGTTTCCGAGTAAAAAATTCATTGTCATATTATTGCATGTGAAATTTGCAATTATCATTATGTCATTATTATTATTATTATTATGATTATTATACTTCACTTTTCTTACAACATTGTTATAAAATTACTTCATTTTGTAACTCCCGATATTTCTTTTTTTTTTAACGTAGATACAGATACAAGGCTTTATGTTTGGTGAATGTTAAAACAAACCCAAGCAAAATTTCATATCCAATAAAATGACTATTAATTTCTTACTCGAAAGCAATAAATCCCATGAAAAAAGTGTAAAAGATTTTTTTATTGGAAATTATATTATTTATTATTATTGTCATTATTATACAGAGTGCCCCGTAAATCAACGTCATCCCTTGGATGGCGAATAGACTAGTTCAAAATAAGTTGATTTAACGATACTTCCCTTAGTTCAAAAGATACTAATTGAAATACAGAGAGACAAAGTTGAAAAACTACATCACATTTTCTTTAATACCTTTTAATCTCTTCCAGTTAATTTTACGAAATTTCGTATCCGGAGATTTTTTGGGATAAGAAAATTAAATTTATCAACGATTCCATTGATCTACTAGAGGGCACCACAGATGACGCTCTTAAACCATTGCAACTGTTTCGAGCTACGGTGTATGTTCTTTTCGGCTAAAAAAATCTTTTTTCCTACCTTTTCTGCTTAAAAAAGATACACAGTAATACCCTACATAACACTGTTTTGCACATTTGATAATATCGGTTTTCCCAAAACCGACCGTCTCTATTTGGGAAATTTCTAGTTTTTGTTTTGCCTGAATATTTATATTTTTGCAATGATCATGTATTGTGTTTCTTTTGAGTCCAACAAAGCGGTTGTGTACGGGGCATTGTTTTCTAAAATATGTATACTACTTCCTACCATTAAAATCAATTTATCATCACTTTGTCTCTCAATGCAATTTTAATGGTAAAGATCTTATTTCTTCGGCACTTGTATTCTTCATTTTTAGTAACCTCTCAAAACTTCACCATGCAAACAAAAAGCTATGCCTCGCTTGCTTGTACGGGTTGTCCGCGTTAAGCGAGGTATTACTGTACCTTATTGACTTTGCTAGAAACAACGGTTTCTAAGAAAAAAGTATCTAAAATTGATGATACATACACATTTATTATTTATTTAATGTCAACTTTTGGACTAAGACAAATTTCATTAAATCGATTTATTTTGAGTCAGCCTATCCATCCTCCAAGGAATGACGTTAATTTATGGGACACTCTGTATAAGGTGTTTCCATACTACATCAGGAACCGCAAAAAAGGTGATTCTATACTTAATAAAATTTAAAAAATAATAAAATAATGGTAGAATGTCCTGTAACAAAAATTCGAAACCGCAATATACTTCAAGTTATGCCGTGTTCTAATAGAGCCGACTGAATGACAATAATGACGTTTATCTAACACTTCTGGTTTAATGGGAAATTACTTCAACTTTCGATTTTTAAATATAATGCCCTATACATTTTTACTTTTTTGGAATCTAGAGGCAATTTTTAATCTACAGATATGTCATTTAAAAAAGAATTGTATTTTTTTGTGTGTCAAGCTACGCCACTTAGATCTACATATTAAATGCAGTTTTAGTTCAGAATTATAAGGAAAAATACTAGTTTGTCATTTTATTAAGTACTTTTTCTTTTATACTTAATTTAAACATTGACAAACAGTTTTTTCCATCTGTCTCCTGTTTCTCAAATGACATCATGGTGGCTTATTATGATTTTCTAAAAGATATTTTTTTTAATTTATTGATACAAAACATATCGTATGTTCAGCTAGAAATATTTAATTTTTTTGTTCTATTAGTTGGGAGACGACTATAACAACATTTTACAGGGTGTGCCATTTAAAAAGTTGTCCTTGCGACTAATTTGTAAGTATAGAATTGACCTCCAAATTTTTGATGCCGCTGAGATTTGAATCGATTTCACATTAAAACCGTCGTAGATTATACAATTTCTGGTATAAGATTACAAACAAGAAGTAGTTTGATGCTTTGATATTTGATATATTATATGTATTGGTTATTAAAATTTGGATGCCATTTTTAATCCAATTAATTTTTTATATACAATTTTGTGTCTAATATTGCACAATTTTCCTTGTACAAGAAATATTGTACCAAAAATTACATAATCTACGATGGTCTTTAGAAATATGTCAACTGTTTTTAATAAAATTCCAAAATTTCAACTTCTCACTAAATTAACTAACAAAGCTGTTAAGATTTACCCTGAGTCTTACTTTCAGAACTAAAATATTTATTAATATATAATAAAAATATTTATTTCTTCAACTAACAGTGTTAGTTAGATGGAGGTATTAAGGAAAAATGATCGACAATTCCAAAAATATAATAAAATAGGCCATCTGAATTACTGTGTTTGCCGAACTACTGAAACAATCTCTTAGAACTAATTATCTAAAATCGCGATTGATCATTCAATAGTGGATGAGCTAATATGGCCAGTATCCCTAGCTTGTAGTAAATATTATCTAGTAATAATTAGCTATTATGCTTTTTTTTAATATGAAGCATCGACTTTTACTAATAAATTTATATTTATACTCGGTAGTAAACCTAGATTCTACTTCCTAGATTTTACTACTTTTTATTCACTTAGCCCATTAATTTGTAATTTGGTCACTTGTTTTAAGGTTATCTACATAATAATAAACGTTTTGACATAAAAAATTCAATCAGGTTTATTGTGTACTTAAAGAAATGGTTTATTCAAAGAAAAATTCGTTAATATGATATTCGCATCCGGAAAACCTTATAGAAAACCTCTTTTAGTTAGTCCAATATATTCCCAAAAATATCCCGAGCAAAAGCATCCAAATAGAATAAGTTTAGTTAGTTAGACAATAAATTAGAAACTATGGGGCGCATATTAAAAGTAAATTGTTATTATGCCTTCATCTGCACTAGTAATTTGTGTCTGCTAATTTAGAAAAATGTTCAATTCTCTAATTGTAGACAAATTAAATTCTTAGAAAATTACACTTTCTTTAATAAAGTTTTATTTAGTGATGAAGTATCGTTCCATAAAAAGGGATTTGTAAATAAGTATAATTCCTTTATTGTTCAGATCATAATCCAAGAGTTTTAAAGACTACCAATCGTTAACATATTGAAACAAATTTTTTGACGGTCATTTATTTAAATATAGCAACATTAGGGTCGTTCTTATTTTGGGTGGTTTCGAATTTTTATGCTCCCAGGGGCTCATATGGTTCAAAATAAATTAAAAAAATATTCTCCAAGTTTTAAGTTTCTGTTGAAATTTTAACCCGTCCCGCACAGTCGATGTAAGTTTCCCATATTAATAACAGGATTTTTAGCATTGAACAATCAATTTTTTATTCCGGCCAAAGTAATTGTTCAACAATTTGAAACTTTGTAGACTTTATCAGTGTTGTAGTAGCTATTCCTAATAAATTTTACAGATTTTTAAATATTTTGAAGATGCAGCTAGTAGTTTTGTGTCCAATGTCATCTGAAGAAACTTGTTAGTTTTGCGTATAATATTAATAATTTTTTTAATTTTACACATTCTTTACGAGTACAACCATCTATCGTATTTTTCTAAAAGTGTTATATTCGTGGAAATGTTTGTTTATGTAAATTATTTAACCTTGAAATTCGTTTCAATTTGATACATTGTTATAATAAAAATTGAATTATGATTTAATTATTTTGTTTGATTAATATTGATCTCTTTATAAAAAAATATCATCACAAATGAAATAATATAATGCAGCAAATTAAAAAATTATTGATGTCATACATTAAACTGACAAGTTTCTTCGAGTGACATTGTTGAATACAAAACAAGTTGCAGCTTCAAAATTATAATAGCTAAAAATGTGTAAAAATTCTGAGGAAAAGCTACTGTTATAAGGATAAAGTCTATAAAGTTTCAAATTTTTTGAACAATTACTTCGGCTGGAATAAAAAATTGATTGTTCAATTTAAAAAAACCCTATGTTATTTATATGGGAAACTTATTTATATCGGCGGCACGGGCTAAAATTGAGATAGAAATTTGAAACTTAAAGAATATTTTTTTTTAATTTATTTCAAGCCATATGAGCCTCTCGGAGCATAAAAATTCGAAATCACCCAAAATAAGGACCATCCTAAGCCACATATTTTAATTTTCTTCTAAATGATTTACCAAATTTAATACAAAATGTTCCTGCAGGTTTAACGAACAGATGTTGGTTACAGCATGATGGTGCTCTGGCGTATTCTTCAATAGAAGTTCAGAATTTCTTAAACAATAATGTTCCTGATATGTGAATTGTTAGAAGCTTGTGAGTGGTTATCTAGATAACTTGACAAAACAAAGAATGTGAGGATTGATTTTTTTTATGGGAGTATGTACTTAAAGGGAAAAGTATATCAATAACAACCTATGTCAATAGAAAATGCTACAATCAGAGATGCGTTTGGAGATATCTCATCCGAGATATTAAAAAGGTTCGCATAATCATTAAAACTCTCTTAAGAGTATGCCTGGAAAAAAATGGAGGCAATATTAGACAACTAACAATAACACTATTAATATTTATTTTTATTTTATTAGTTAGTGTCATTTATCTTATTTTTGGCTGTAAACTCGTTCAATAAATATTGCATTTAGTTTTTTTAATTCACTCAAAGACAAGAACTTTAAGTTTGATAAATTTTATTACAAAACAGATTCATTTACTAAACCTTCAAAACATGAACTGAAAATATACAGGGAGCGCCATTTGAAAAATAATTAATGAAACATATTTGAAATATGTATAATTTAGCGATAAATATAGAGTACTTTGTATAACATTAGATAATTTTTAATAAATAGTTGGTACTTGGCCACTGTCTATAATAATATTGGCATTAATATTTTTTTAATGAAAGTTAATTTATTAGAAATCGGTGTTCTGCACAGCTATTTTCATTTTTTGAATGAACTTTGTATATTATTTGAGAATTTGAATCTCTATATGCTTAGTTATATGTTGATATGTGTTTTAAAAGAGATTGAAATATTATGTACTCTTCACAGTGGACCTAGGATTTCGACTAGTCAATTCCAGTCGAACCTGGAAAAATCGGATCTGATGGTGTCATCTTTAAATTACCACTCATAGAGGTATCCCAGTAAACCGAGGTCCTACTTAAGTAGGTTCTCTAATATTGAATCTCATTTATATAGGTTTTTTCATCTTCTCAACCGATTATTGAGTCTGTTATAAAAACATAAACATAACAATAATATTTTTCGAATTTTTATCCCACTTATAGAGGTATTAGTGAAAACTAATTGTCCCAATAATACAGATTAAAAAGATCCCACTTACAAAGTTTTTTTGATTATAAAACGTTTGGACTGAATTATATATTCAAGTTATAGAGGTTTCCTATTTAACCAGGGCCCATTTATCCAGGTTCGATTGTATTTCAAAAGAAAAGCTGTGAAGAATCATTTAAGGTACTTATTTATTTTAGACGGCGAAGGCGAGAAGTAAAATTCAAAGCATGTTTTAGATTTACAAGACAGCAATTTTCGTGTTTTCTTAATAATAACAATAAGTTGCGCCGCGCGTATCGCACTGACGAGCAACATTTTCTATTCTGTAGGAAAATACTTCAATTTATTTACCGCAAAACAGTGGACAGCGTTTTACCTTGGACGCATTGCGTTCTGTTGGGCGTAAAAATTGTGTGGCTAGGATAATTCGGCTTTATAGTGTTGATGCATAAAAGTATTTCTTGTATCTTCATTTATGATTTCAGTGTTTGAAAAAAGCTATAAATAGAAAAAAAATGGCTACAATGTGTTCTTCTAATTGAATCACCACTATACCTTTTACTACGAACGTTCAAGATATATACGGTAAGGATTCCTTATTTTTATTCCACTAGACAAACGGATTTACGGTTCTGTGAATGCGGGTTAATGATAAATAGTTACTAATTTCCTGAGCAGCTACGACTGCATTCCTATTTCCATTGGTGCTAACAAAGTTGTCGGTGCAATCCCAAATGTTCTTACTAAGCTCTGTAACTGAACTTTCCAAATCAATGTCAATTTTCCTTGATGTACTCCTACAATACTTTTCTCTTCCACCTCCATTTCTCTTTCTTCATTTTGAATAAATCAGTACAATATCGGTCACATTTCTATTCATAATTTTAACAATTTCTTTCTTTACTACAATTTTGACACTTTCCAACACACTATTCACTTCAAAAATTTTTCCTCTAATCTTGAGTCTACAAAAGGCGTTATAGTGTTATGCCGATTTTTTTTGTAGTGAACCAAATCTCTGGTTTAAATTTGAGAAAGATTCGTTTTCGATAGTTTCCAGACTTTTCGCACTAAATGAATCTACTGTAATGAGATAATTTTCAAGTACCATAACCATAAATATAACCATTTTGCTTATGGCGATTGTTATTATCTGTGCGAGTTGTTTCTTCGAAGGTTTTTAAACATTTTACATATGTTTATAATTAATTTTATTCCCAAGTCACTATTAAATTATGCCATTGTTTTCAGTACTGATACAAATATATATAATTACAATTTTAATAACCTTTAGATGATGTAATAGCTCCAATTCAAACGAGCTTTAACATCTAGAATGAATCGCTTTTTTGCCAAGTGGAACTTGTCCAGATTTTTCTTTTTTTTTAAACATCCTAAAGAAAAGTGAGAAAAATGAATTACAATTTTTATTATATAGGGTGTAATATAAGTGATGACTTTAATTTTAAAGGGTGATTCCTTGTCATATTTTAAGCAAAAAAGTTCATATGAACGTGGGTCCGGAAATGCTTTGTTACCAAAATACAGGGTGTTAAGAAAAACAACAGTTTTTATTTTTAATTTCCAAATGGCTTAAGATTTTTTAACGAAATTTAGTATACCTGTTTACCTGTATTGGTAGGTTTAATCCGAAAAATTGCCAGTTTTATACCATTCATCAGTGGTGGAAATACGGGTGTCATGTGTCAATACAATTTTGTATGAGTAAAAAGGACACCCATATCTCCAACACTAATGAACGGTCAAAGCTGGCAATTTTTCGGATTAAACCTACCAATACAGGTAAACAGGTATACTAAATTTCGTTAAACAATCTTAAGCCGTTTGGAAATTAAAAAATAAAAACTGTTCTTTTTTTTCTTAACCCCCTGTATTTTGGTAACGAAGCATTTCCGGATCCATGTTCATATGAACTTTTTTTGCTTAAAATATGACAAAAAATCACCCTTTAAAATTAAAATCACCACTTATGTTACACCCTGTATACACCTGTCTCTTATACACATCTAGATGTGTATAAGAGCCAGATTTTAGACGGCGAAGGCGAGAAGTAAAATTCAAAGCATGTTTTAGATTTACAAGACAGCAATTTTCGTGTTTTCTTAATAATAACAATAAGTTGCGCCGCGCGTATCGCACTGACGAGCAACATTTTCTATTCTGTAGGAAAATACTTCAATTTATTTACCGCAAAACAGTGGACAGCGTTTTACCT
>JABRWK010000099.1:121963-188371 GCA_013372445.1 Hypothenemus hampei | reverse complement strand
ATAAAAAGTAGGTCAAATTGTTCCAAACACATATTAAATTTCAGTTATTTATTTTTCTTTAAGATCGCTTTTCGTAACCTTCCACCCATGCATTCACTTAGAATAAACGGGATGAAAAATTAATGTAGTATTTATTTAGATGGGTGACGACATGAATTACAAGTAGATACGTTTTTTGCGGCAGAAAAACAATCAAACTACTACTATAAAATGCCACAACTGTAATAGAATAACTTCGAAAAAGCATGTTGAAATCATATAGCGAACACTTAAGAGTTAAAACTTTGTCGGAGATTGAACATGCGCAACTACTTAATTCGTGAATCTTATTAATTTGGATTTTTTTGTTCTAGTCACCAGCCTATGAAACGACATAAATTAATATTTATTTGGGCCCTTCCCAATTAAAAGCCCTTTTGCCTTGCACGTCTTTTGTTTAATCCGGATCCGCGTGTCTGTTGTTTAAGCTCGATCCATACAGTTTATCCAAAACTAAGTCATGCAAAATTGGCGCGTAATTTCCTAGTTTGCCGCACGACCACCAGATCGACATCGCGTTTGCGCCATTTACTTTACCAATATCGGCAAATTTAGACGTGCAATGTGATTACGTTTGTGTCGTACTCCTTTCTGCTTTAATAAATATTCTAGAAACCTACCATACACGGTTTATTCACGATTAAACACGAGATTGAATGCTGAAACGTCGAGAATTGAACGTCATAAAAGAAGATACAGTTAATTTGGTTGTGAGATATCAGACCTACTTGTTCGTCACGCAACTCTCAAACCGACAATTTTTTGTACTTGTTGCTTGGTAAATTTAAAGTGAAAATGAAGATTTATAAACTTTTAATATTAAATCAGGTGATTAGAAGCTATATGACTGTTTTCCAGTGTGTGATTTCGTTTTAAACTTTCTACCTTTCTTTGATAATCAAAGTGAGGTTAGGAGCGCACCCCCAGTGAGGATTCCAGGAATCTAGTGACGTAATTTTTGCCAGGCAGGCAACGTTTCCAGTGATATAGTGACTCATTATCAGCTCAATAAACGATTTGATTAGTGCGAATCGTTTATTCCAAAATTCAATATAATTTTATGCATCAGCCTACGTCGTTCTTTTCAATTATTATGTATTCTAGTGATTTTAATAAATATATTAAAGCGGTCTGTGGCAAATATTTGGATAGGATTTGCGAAATTTCGACGAACAAGATGCACCAGATCGAATGCTCCTTCTTCTCAACCGAGGCAGCTTACCGAGCGAAAAACGACCCCGGTGATTGACAGAGGCTGATTTTCCCGAGTTATTATGCTTATTTGACGTATATTTGATATCTTCTTTTATTCCATGAGTAAGTATCTATGAATTATTTAAAAACCAAGTTGCCCTTGAAGATTCCCACAAACGATTGATTGCTTGCTTATAAATGACCATCGAGATTATATAACACCTATTGGTAATTTTATGGGAAAATTTAATGAAACAGTTTATATTATCAATTTTTTATTACTTTGGCTACCTGAGCGAGACAGACATATACAGGACGGTCTGAGAGGAATGCATCAAATTTTAGGAGAATACTCTACGCATAAAAGCAGATAAAAAAAATCTGAAATTTTATTATTCGTTTTTTATTTGTTTTAAAGTCACATCACAAGAAATTGTTCTTGGTTGATCTAAACATTTCTTACTTCGTCGATTGAAAACACCCGAATGTTTTATATCTTTCTGTAATATCGATGGATACATTCCGAGTATCAGACTTTAAAATAGATATAAGTTGAATAAAAGAATAGTTGAGTTTTTTAACTTACTTTTATATGTAGAATATATATGCTTCTGAAATTTGGTTCATTAATCCTGTTTCACCCTGTATACTATCTATTGAATACGAGCAAAGCAAACATAATCCTTCTAATGATTAATTCACTATAATCTTACCTTCAATGTTTAATATTAAATAAATTATCACTAAAAACGACCGAGTTTCAGGGGCAACCTATTAGTGATAAATTTACGGTGTTTATCACTAGCATGCTAACGAAACAAAGTAATGGAATAATTCGAAAATATTTCAGGTTTCCCTATATCTGTTTTTTGACGTGATGGTTTATTCAATGTGATCCCAAGGATATGTGGCTGAGGGTACGACGTAGAGATAAAAAAGATGATTAATATTGAGGACTTATCAAAAAGGAAACGATATTGAATAGTGTCGAGGGAGCTTTTGGTGTTTTATCATTGAGACACTGTGTATATGCTCTTCGGGAGACGGCTCGGTTATTACTGATACAGACAGCGTTAATTAAAATTTTCCTTTTTATATTAAGCTAGTAAATACATTGTTTTAGTGAATTAAAGTAAAAAAATAAGGTTTTTTCGCGCGTTTCAAAATGGGAAGTGATAATATTTTTAATATGTTGTTCAAGAAGAAACAGTCCAACCTGCGGACTTTGGAGCAAATTGAGGGACTTCTTGGAGGTTTGTATAGCTTACTTCAAATAAGTTCTTTCCTTATTTATAATCAGACGTCTTTCTCTTAAGAATTTATATATACAGTTCTGTTCTAAATTGTCCCCCCTCCTCCCTTTAACTTTTTAACTTGAAAAAATGATGTTCTTAATCGTTGATTAAATTTATGAAAAGTGATTTCCCTAACACCCTGTATGTATGTACAGAGTATTAATTAAACTTTATGTAAATTTAACCAATGATTAAGGACATTATTTCCAAGAGAAAGGTCCTTACTACAACATGTATCGAAAACCTATTAGTTTTTGTAAAAAAATGTTTTATTTTTGACTTTTGATTTTTAGAGGCTCTTTTTCTCAAAAACTAATCGATAAATTTAAAATCTAATTACACTTCTAAATGCAGTTTTGAAAAACCTTCAATTTGAGGTGCCACTTAACCCACGGTTCCATTTTAAAAAAATGGCCCTTTTGGCCTCACGGCTAAACAGTAAACATTTATGGTGAAACAAGATGGTAAAAAGATAGTATTTTTTGTCTTATTTAAAATTTCGAAAATGTTCATCCATTAAAAAGTTAAAGGGAGGGGGAATAATTTAGAACAGCACTGAATGTTAGCTTTTTATATCTCTTGTTTTTAAAATCCTTATTGAATAATTTTAGTTAATAACTTCTACAAAAAAAAGTTATATGGTCTCTGATAATTATAGTATATTCGGACATGACACACTTTGAACAATGACAGATTATTAACAATAGTTATTATTATTATACAGGGTGGTCGGTATCTTGATCTTTAAAGATCAAGAAACGGTCAAGAAAGAGTAATTCTGAATTGTTTTAATCAAAAATATCAGTATACAAAAGGTTATAATTTTACCAATATTCAATTGCAATTATTTGCCTTTTCAGAATACATATGTATACCAGTATTTTTGCACACATTAACGTATTGCAAGCAAACGACTAAAAATATAAAAGAAATATTATTGTAAATATTTTCTTAGCAGCGTTTTGACAATACTTTATTATGTGAAGAAATACGAGTATGTTTTGAAAAAGCAAAAGATTGCTAACATCAGGAATATTATAACACTTTGTGTGTATATACCCTAATGGCACAAACACTTTAATTCTAAAAACTTTTATTTTATAAATAATTGAAAAATGTTTATCAAATATAATAACTATCTGCATAAAACCCTTGTACAAATAATTAATTATATGTATTTATTTAAAACACAGATTGACCCATCGAAAACTTACCAGCCCGTTTTTCCCAACTTAGGCGAAGAACAATGAAAAAACGCTCGGACCCGTTCATTTTATTTTCGAAGGGGACACATTTTATTGCTATTCCCAATGCCATAACTCCAATCCCTAATCGGAGGTCATTTTCAGACCTGAAATCTTAAATGGAACGGGTTATGGAGTGTTATGTCATTTTAAAGGGTTTTAAATTCTCTTTTCAACACCTAGCTTTTTAACTTTATATGAATTGTGTACGAGATATAACGTAAGAAAATTCGTAATAGCAAAACTACCTACCAAAGATTTTAGTCCACCATCAGACGTTACTGAAAATGGTTTGATATTTTGTAATATTGCCAATGTAAAGTGTTTGTTTTCGTTAATGATTCGTTCTAACAAATCTTACGATGATTTGGGCTGTGTTGCATAAAGTTTTGTCTTTAGATATTCGTATAAGAAGTTCAACGGTGACTAGTTCCATGAATGTGCAGGTCACTCTATGTATCCTCTTCTCCTAATTCATAGTTCAAGAGAAATATCATAAAAATTGTCTTGCAAGCACCTCGTAATGTGGAAGATCATCACGTTGGAAGATTAGGTTGTCTTCATGGTATCACTCGTCCTCTAGGATTATTTCCGTGAAAGCTGGATTAACAGTGGCTTTAAACAAATCCAAACACATTTCGCCATTTGAATTTCTCTGTGAAAAGGGTTGTCCAACAATACGATTGCTGAAAATTCCTGTCCACACATTTAAATTTTCTGGATACTGAATGTATATCTCATGGAATATTTGTGGATTGCGGTATGATCATTCCCAATAGTTATGTCCGTTTACTTTGCCATTAAGAAACAAAGAACATTCTTCGAATACATAAATATTAAAAAAGAAAATATTAAAAGAGAAACTATGCTCAGTATTGATTCGCCTACTCAGTTCACAAAATTCTAAGTGGCATCATTATTATTAAAAGTAATCATTATTGTCTTCATTTAACTGTTAAACAACGTGGATTTTGTAGGGATGAATTTATATTTTTTAAGTATTCTTTGTTTGATGATACGTAAAATACCTGAACCATCAGGCATTATTCTTGTTCTAACAGTTGAATCTATTACAATAAGTTCCAAAATTATCAGCTCTGTTGTCTCATTTTTTATGGGATCCTTTATAATCCTTTTTCTACTATAATATAACGCTGTTTTATTAAATTTCACAATTAGATCGAGTAGGTATATAATTGTAAGATAAATGCTTATCTAAATATCTTTCGTGGAATAATTAAGCTGCAACGCTAACATTAGCATTATTCGTGAAAAAAGATACATAATTTTAATTACAAGAGTACTTAAAGCTCTTTAAACTGATATATTACTCGATAAGCCAATCCATAAAAGATTTCAGAAATGAAGGCACCTCCTGTTAAAAATTGGAGCTATGGCATTAGAAATAACAATAAAACGTGTTCCCCTCTAAAATAAAATCGACGAGTTTGAACGTTCCTTCATTTATTTTGCCCAAACTAAGAAATACTCGGTAGTAAGTTTTCGATGGACCACTCTGTATTTTAAATAAATATAACTTGTGTTTTAAACATGGCTTTTATGCAAATAAAAGTTCTTAGACTTAAAACGTTTGTTGACGTACTTTTAGTTACTAGTGAAGTGCAGTGGGCCGCCATGCATAATATCCCTGTATTACCGTATACAGACAACAAGAGGTAGATTGCCGAAATAGTCTCATTGTTTAAAATATACAACTGGACGGGAAATATTGAAAGTTAACTGATCGTTTAAATATGCACCGTGGAGTTAGATTTTCTAATAATTTAAAAGGAGTGATTCACGATTATAAAGGTAATACGAAACAAACGGATATTGCAGCGGAATACGGCAAAATGTACAGGTTATAATTACGAGTTTTAGCAATAAAGAAAGTTGATTGCTTTTAGAATGAACTAGGCATCCCAAAAAATGAACTGCAAGTATTCGAAAAGATTTATTATTACTTTACATGATTCAATACAAAAAAGTTGTAAATAATATTAAGCCCTGATATCTATATCAGGATAAGATAGGTATTTTGTCAAAAAAAAAAAAATATACGGTGGTCTANTAATAATAATAATAATAATATATATATATATTTTTTTTTTTTAATAACTATTATTATCTCCGCCACTCTTGATTTATCACATCCAAGATTTTTATTGTTAATAATAATATTAATCAATCAGGTCACATGGTGGTGACCAAATTTAGTTAAAATATCTTGGATGGTTTGACAGTTAAAAAATAAAAACTTTAAAATTTTGGATACTGTATCGCCCTGCATCTTGAAAGTGAAATTCATAAAACCCCGTATCTATTAAATTTTCTAGAGAGAATTTAGAAATACCTTGTATAACATCCCGTATCAAAACGTTATACGTTATTAGCCGTGAGATCCAGAGAGGTGTGTCGGTATTTAAGTAATCAATACTTTTTTACAGTTATTAATTTATAAACGTGTAGTCATTACTGATTCACAAATACTGGTTAAACTTAAAAGTTTTGAAATAAATTATTAATTTTTAACAGTCAAAGAGTTTGTTGCCATATATGGTCACACGATGGAATTCAACGTATTTTATGCTACAAAGTAGTAACCTCCTTGAGCAAGCTATTAAAGACTATAGTCCTACCAAATACTGGTTTAGCCGTTTTAACAGAATACGAATGGGATACCGGTAAAGAATTGCAAATTTAGAGCCATGCACGGAAGTTATTATGGAGATGAGCAATGAAAATTATATTACTACTAATAAAATCTTCCCAATAATACCGAGGCCACACTTATTACTTACAAAGCTTTTGATAAATATTGTAAATAATAATTCTACAAAAGTAGTTCTGCAAGTCTTATTAGATGTCATTTCAACTAGATATTCATTTTTAGAAAGAAGTAAATTGATCCTCTGTATATGTTATTGGTCGCAATCTTGGTATCTACCAAAATTTCAAGCGATAACAGATTGTCAATATCTATTAACAATTCATGGTTTTAAAGCCATACATTGATTTGTTGTTTGAATAATTTGTTTGTTGTAATATCATTTATTTAATTTAAAACATATTGAAGTAACAAAACAACAATTTAACCAAATCTTGTAACGTTGATGGTAACATTTAAAATTAGGGAACATTAGGGTTGAGTAAATAAAAGATTTGGATCTTTTTCATGAAAACTTGGTAGCTTGAATAATTGGACAGCATTTGCTTAAGATCGACTAATTGTAAGATCACCTGTTGGAATCGAATTTACAGAGTTTGAGGATCAGGCATATTTATCACTTAAAGGCACTTTTAAAATACAAAGAGTCATTAATAATCTATTTTACATAGTTCCGTCGAATATTACCGGAAAATAGTCACTTTGGTTTCCCGAAAAAAATGTTCAGATATGTAGGTATATCACGTCGGCGGTCACCAATGTGTAGGGAATTATTTATTGATTTTACAATTTTATATTCGCTACAACGAAAAATTAATGAAAATATGTAATTAATATTATTTATTTCCAATCGAATCGGCCCATATTAAACAGAAGGCACACTACACTCTCGTGGAACGACAAGAACAATTTTTTTAGATATTTTGCAAAGGATACAATTTAATCTAGCTGTTACCGCGTAACGGATGTTATCATAATACCATTCTGTTCTCGCTTCCATTTGGTTTCATTCAGGTCCATTCTATTCTTCTTTTTTCCTATCATTTTTACTCATGATCATTAACTAATGAGAAGGACAGAAGGTTTATTGATCATATTAATTTTTTTAAGTCCTCAAACAAGGAAATAATAAATTAATAGTTGTTCGATAAGAATCCATCGATCGATTGAATTGCGGGTCTTTCCGAACTATAGCTCCTATAAAATCCCCAGTCGATCTGTGAGTCCTGACTCATTATCAATAGAGAAATCTGAAATCTAGATCGCTATATCGAAATAGTCATAAGTAGAAAAAACGTTACTTAATTAAGTTATTTCACTTTTAGCTTTTATTTGATTTAGTTACTTACGCCAACTTCACTGATTGTGAGACAGGATTAATATAATATAAATTAACTAACTTAAATTTTAGGTTACTCACACGGGTCCCGCATGAATAACATTTAAATTTAAACCAGGCATAGGCCAGGCAGCTTTCAATGAGTTCTAAACAAATACAATCTAAAGATGTTTCATATTTTTTCGGGCATCAGATATAAGAACGACAAATGATTTCGAAGCAAAGAACGGTACACTGACCGTTAAAAAAAACCGTCATGCTGAAATGTTTGAAAAAAACACTTAAATATTCATTAATTCAACCTAACAAGGGTATTGGACCGAATTTATTTATTTATCATCATTAAATCAAAGGCATCTCGTATCACCAAATTTATTGGTCATACCATTATTAGGAGAAAAAAGACTAGTTAATACACAATTAGGTTATTTAATTAAAGATAATAACAGAAATACAATAAATACGTTTTTATTTTATATGACAAAAATTGTCCCAGTTAAAAAAAACTCTCCGTACTCTCAATATCGTGTATGTTCTCATCGAGCCTGAGTTACAGCATTTAACCGTCGCACAGTGGGTAAAATCAAACTTTTAGATGGACAAAACAAAAATAGGTGGTTCATTGGTTTATTTATAGCCTGTACATTAATTAACAAAAAAATAAAGGTCGGTTAGTCAGTCAGTCTTATTCTTTACTTGTAAAACATGATTCCTCAGATTGGTCACATGTTTCTGAGATTATTGTGCGTCGTGACACTAAATAAATCAAATCTACAAAGCATATTAGAGGAATTTTCTCAAATTTTTCTTGAAGGGCCTACCGTAACTTTTGAAAAATCTGCATCTCTGAAGTTAATTCCATAAATAATTTATCGAATTAAAATCCGGGCTGCATGCTGGCCATTCAGATCTAGGAATGCCAACCTCATACAAATATTCAGTATTTAGTCACACACTACTCGTGCAGTATGTAATGTGGGGTTATCATGCATTAAAATGAAGCCATATTCAATAAAATGTGCAATGGGATGACTGATCTTAAAGAACTTTTTCTAAATATCTCCGGGTATTCAAACCATAATTTTCCACAAATTAAAGTTCAAAATGTGTTTCCGTGGAAATGCTTGTCCACATCAATACAGAGCCATCATTAAAAAATATCTGTTTACAGATGGTACAGGCGAAATATCGCTCCACCGTTTTTTCCATACCATTTCTTGACCATCAGGTGATTGCAAATAAAAACGTAATTCATCAATAAAAAGAACTTCCCTTCATTGCGGAAGGGTTCAATCTACATGGAATCACGCAAACTTTTACAACAACATTTGCAGTAACAGTTGCAGTCATAGGTCAGGCTTTTGTGAAATTAAGCCACGTTCTACAAGTCTCTTCCTAATCGTCCTCTTACTTTTTTGAACCCCTTGCATTTTTAGAAGATAGTGTTGAACTTAAATTGTCTTTGACCTGTGATCCCTTAATGTGTTGAAGACAAAAAAACTATCATCAGCGGCAGTCACTTTTTGTTTTCCATATTCTACTCTCTTTTCAAATCCGCAAATCTCCAGATACCAATTCCATACATCCTGAATAGTAATATGAGTTATCAGTGTACGAGACACATACCGTTGATCATAACCATTCTCTATCACTGCAACAATTTGAGAAACGTTTGTAATATGCATTTTTATCGCTTAAAACTGGCATTAATTGTCAGACCCAATTCCAAAGCAAGTGTTATAAGCCTACTTGCTTTTAGCATACACTAAAGATAAGAAATTATGCATCTACTGTCGTTTGATTTCTACGAACATGTTGATGTTATTGAAAAGAGAATTTCCTGCGAAAATAAAAATTAGATAAGTAGGACTGGAACAACCAAGCAGTAATAATGATCAAAAACCAAATCAGTTCCTGATTTATACAAAGTGTTCCCTGAAAGATCATGTCGCAATGGAAAGGCATATAAGGGTGATCAAAATAAGTCAATTTAAGGAAAATGTGAATAATTTTTTCAACTTAACATCCTGTATTTCAATTAATACCTATCAACTTTTGGACTAAGGCAAGTATCGCTAAATCGATTTATTTTGACCTTCCCTATATGCCCTCTCATTTTCAACGAAACCTTTCGGAACATCCTGTATACAAACTAATCTGATATGAACATTTAAATGAAATACTTCATGGTGACCGATATCTTTGCCGGGTAGTGAATTTTTAATGTTTTTGCTATGCATCCTGATAGCTTCCTTAATAGGCCAGTCAAATTAGACGATTTTTTGGGCTTAAATCCCAATAATTAAGAGAAGAATGAAAATCATCAGAATCAATGAAGAACAGAATCAGAATCAATGACCTTAGAAGTAAAAACCCAAGTTTGCGGGAATCGCGCTGTACTCGGGTATTTGTTTAAAAAAAATAAGAATTGCAAAAAACACACGAAAAAAGGGGTTCGCGGGACGACTTCTTGCAAACGCTGAAAAAACGGTTGCAGATAGGAGGAAAATGCAACAACTAAAAATGTAGAGTTAAATTCTCTACAAAAAAGCCATTATTGATATTTTTCCATTTGCAACCGTTTATCCTCCAGAAGCGTTCAAAGTTTGCATTAAAAACACTGCATTTCTCCAAAGGCATTAAAGTACACATTTACTTGTAATATTCAAATTTCTTCATTTAAAATAAAATTAAAATTCCCCAGAAATTCACAGCTGTACAAAAGACTTCAAATTCGTTCTCAGCGTTTGCAAGAAGCTGTCCCGTGAACCCCTTTTTTCGTGTGTTTTTTGCAATTTTTATTTTTTTAAACGAATACCCGGGCAGCACAATTTCCCCAAACTTGGGTTTTTGCTTCTAAGGTTCATTCCTCATTGATTCTGATGATTTTCATCCTTCCCTTAATTATTGGGATTTCCATCCCTATTTTGACCGGCCTATCACCCTTAAGTGGTCGATGAGGCATAAAAAGTAGGTCAAATTGTTCCAAACACATATTAAATTTCAGTTATTTATTTTTCTTTAAGATCGCTTTTCGTAACCTTCCACCCATGCATTCACTTAGAATAAACGGGATGAAAAATTAATGTAGTATTTATTTAGATGGGTGACGACATGAATTACAAGTAGATACGTTTTTTGCGGCAGAAAAACAATCAAACTACTACTATAAAATGCCACAACTGTAATAGAATAACTTCGAAAAAGCATGTTGAAATCATATAGCGAACACTTAAGAGTTAAAACTTTGTCGGAGATTGAACATGCGCAACTACTTAATTCGTGAATCTTATTAATTTGGATTTTTTTGTTCTAGTCACCAGCCTATGAAACGACATAAATTAATATTTATTTGGGCCCTTCCCAATTAAAAGCCCTTTTGCCTTGCACGTCTTTTGTTTAATCCGGATCCGCGTGTCTGTTGTTTAAGCTCGATCCATACAGTTTATCCAAAACTAAGTCATGCAAAATTGGCGCGTAATTTCCTAGTTTGCCGCACGACCACCAGATCGACATCGCGTTTGCGCCATTTACTTTACCAATATCGGCAAATTTAGACGTGCAATGTGATTACGTTTGTGTCGTACTCCTTTCTGCTTTAATAAATATTCTAGAAACCTACCATACACGGTTTATTCACGATTAAACACGAGATTGAATGCTGAAACGTCGAGAATTGAACGTCATAAAAGAAGATACAGTTAATTTGGTTGTGAGATATCAGACCTACTTGTTCGTCACGCAACTCTCAAACCGACAATTTTTTGTACTTGTTGCTTGGTAAATTTAAAGTGAAAATGAAGATTTATAAACTTTTAATATTAAATCAGGTGATTAGAAGCTATATGACTGTTTTCCAGTGTGTGATTTCGTTTTAAACTTTCTACCTTTCTTTGATAATCAAAGTGAGGTTAGGAGCGCACCCCCAGTGAGGATTCCAGGAATCTAGTGACGTAATTTTTGCCAGGCAGGCAACGTTTCCAGTGATATAGTGACTCATTATCAGCTCAATAAACGATTTGATTAGTGCGAATCGTTTATTCCAAAATTCAATATAATTTTATGCATCAGCCTACGTCGTTCTTTTCAATTATTATGTATTCTAGTGATTTTAATAAATATATTAAAGCGGTCTGTGGCAAATATTTGGATAGGATTTGCGAAATTTCGACGAACAAGATGCACCAGATCGAATGCTCCTTCTTCTCAACCGAGGCAGCTTACCGAGCGAAAAACGACCCCGGTGATTGACAGAGGCTGATTTTCCCGAGTTATTATGCTTATTTGACGTATATTTGATATCTTCTTTTATTCCATGAGTAAGTATCTATGAATTATTTAAAAACCAAGTTGCCCTTGAAGATTCCCACAAACGATTGATTGCTTGCTTATAAATGACCATCGAGATTATATAACACCTATTGGTAATTTTATGGGAAAATTTAATGAAACAGTTTATATTATCAATTTTTTATTACTTTGGCTACCTGAGCGAGACAGACATATACAGGACGGTCTGAGAGGAATGCATCAAATTTTAGGAGAATACTCTACGCATAAAAGCAGATAAAAAAAATCTGAAATTTTATTATTCGTTTTTTATTTGTTTTAAAGTCACATCACAAGAAATTGTTCTTGGTTGATCTAAACATTTCTTACTTCGTCGATTGAAAACACCCGAATGTTTTATATCTTTCTGTAATATCGATGGATACATTCCGAGTATCAGACTTTAAAATAGATATAAGTTGAATAAAAGAATAGTTGAGTTTTTTAACTTACTTTTATATGTAGAATATATATGCTTCTGAAATTTGGTTCATTAATCCTGTTTCACCCTGTATACTATCTATTGAATACGAGCAAAGCAAACATAATCCTTCTAATGATTAATTCACTATAATCTTACCTTCAATGTTTAATATTAAATAAATTATCACTAAAAACGACCGAGTTTCAGGGGCAACCTATTAGTGATAAATTTACGGTGTTTATCACTAGCATGCTAACGAAACAAAGTAATGGAATAATTCGAAAATATTTCAGGTTTCCCTATATCTGTTTTTTGACGTGATGGTTTATTCAATGTGATCCCAAGGATATGTGGCTGAGGGTACGACGTAGAGATAAAAAAGATGATTAATATTGAGGACTTATCAAAAAGGAAACGATATTGAATAGTGTCGAGGGAGCTTTTGGTGTTTTATCATTGAGACACTGTGTATATGCTCTTCGGGAGACGGCTCGGTTATTACTGATACAGACAGCGTTAATTAAAATTTTCCTTTTTATATTAAGCTAGTAAATACATTGTTTTAGTGAATTAAAGTAAAAAAATAAGGTTTTTTCGCGCGTTTCAAAATGGGAAGTGATAATATTTTTAATATGTTGTTCAAGAAGAAACAGTCCAACCTGCGGACTTTGGAGCAAATTGAGGGACTTCTTGGAGGTTTGTATAGCTTACTTCAAATAAGTTCTTTCCTTATTTATAATCAGACGTCTTTCTCTTAAGAATTTATATATACAGTTCTGTTCTAAATTGTCCCCCCTCCTCCCTTTAACTTTTTAACTTGAAAAAATGATGTTCTTAATCGTTGATTAAATTTATGAAAAGTGATTTCCCTAACACCCTGTATGTATGTACAGAGTATTAATTAAACTTTATGTAAATTTAACCAATGATTAAGGACATTATTTCCAAGAGAAAGGTCCTTACTACAACATGTATCGAAAACCTATTAGTTTTTGTAAAAAAATGTTTTATTTTTGACTTTTGATTTTTAGAGGCTCTTTTTCTCAAAAACTAATCGATAAATTTAAAATCTAATTACACTTCTAAATGCAGTTTTGAAAAACCTTCAATTTGAGGTGCCACTTAACCCACGGTTCCATTTTAAAAAAATGGCCCTTTTGGCCTCACGGCTAAACAGTAAACATTTATGGTGAAACAAGATGGTAAAAAGATAGTATTTTTTGTCTTATTTAAAATTTCGAAAATGTTCATCCATTAAAAAGTTAAAGGGAGGGGGAATAATTTAGAACAGCACTGAATGTTAGCTTTTTATATCTCTTGTTTTTAAAATCCTTATTGAATAATTTTAGTTAATAACTTCTACAAAAAAAAGTTATATGGTCTCTGATAATTATAGTATATTCGGACATGACACACTTTGAACAATGACAGATTATTAACAATAGTTATTATTATTATACAGGGTGGTCGGTATCTTGATCTTTAAAGATCAAGAAACGGTCAAGAAAGAGTAATTCTGAATTGTTTTAATCAAAAATATCAGTATACAAAAGGTTATAATTTTACCAATATTCAATTGCAATTATTTGCCTTTTCAGAATACATATGTATACCAGTATTTTTGCACACATTAACGTATTGCAAGCAAACGACTAAAAATATAAAAGAAATATTATTGTAAATATTTTCTTAGCAGCGTTTTGACAATACTTTATTATGTGAAGAAATACGAGTATGTTTTGAAAAAGCAAAAGATTGCTAACATCAGGAATATTATAACACTTTGTGTGTATATACCCTAATGGCACAAACACTTTAATTCTAAAAACTTTTATTTTATAAATAATTGAAAAATGTTTATCAAATATAATAACTATCTGCATAAAACCCTTGTACAAATAATTAATTATATGTATTTATTTAAAACACAGATTGACCCATCGAAAACTTACCAGCCCGTTTTTCCCAACTTAGGCGAAGAACAATGAAAAAACGCTCGGACCCGTTCATTTTATTTTCGAAGGGGACACATTTTATTGCTATTCCCAATGCCATAACTCCAATCCCTAATCGGAGGTCATTTTCAGACCTGAAATCTTAAATGGAACGGGTTATGGAGTGTTATGTCATTTTAAAGGGTTTTAAATTCTCTTTTCAACACCTAGCTTTTTAACTTTATATGAATTGTGTACGAGATATAACGTAAGAAAATTCGTAATAGCAAAACTACCTACCAAAGATTTTAGTCCACCATCAGACGTTACTGAAAATGGTTTGATATTTTGTAATATTGCCAATGTAAAGTGTTTGTTTTCGTTAATGATTCGTTCTAACAAATCTTACGATGATTTGGGCTGTGTTGCATAAAGTTTTGTCTTTAGATATTCGTATAAGAAGTTCAACGGTGACTAGTTCCATGAATGTGCAGGTCACTCTATGTATCCTCTTCTCCTAATTCATAGTTCAAGAGAAATATCATAAAAATTGTCTTGCAAGCACCTCGTAATGTGGAAGATCATCACGTTGGAAGATTAGGTTGTCTTCATGGTATCACTCGTCCTCTAGGATTATTTCCGTGAAAGCTGGATTAACAGTGGCTTTAAACAAATCCAAACACATTTCGCCATTTGAATTTCTCTGTGAAAAGGGTTGTCCAACAATACGATTGCTGAAAATTCCTGTCCACACATTTAAATTTTCTGGATACTGAATGTATATCTCATGGAATATTTGTGGATTGCGGTATGATCATTCCCAATAGTTATGTCCGTTTACTTTGCCATTAAGAAACAAAGAACATTCTTCGAATACATAAATATTAAAAAAGAAAATATTAAAAGAGAAACTATGCTCAGTATTGATTCGCCTACTCAGTTCACAAAATTCTAAGTGGCATCATTATTATTAAAAGTAATCATTATTGTCTTCATTTAACTGTTAAACAACGTGGATTTTGTAGGGATGAATTTATATTTTTTAAGTATTCTTTGTTTGATGATACGTAAAATACCTGAACCATCAGGCATTATTCTTGTTCTAACAGTTGAATCTATTACAATAAGTTCCAAAATTATCAGCTCTGTTGTCTCATTTTTTATGGGATCCTTTATAATCCTTTTTCTACTATAATATAACGCTGTTTTATTAAATTTCACAATTAGATCGAGTAGGTATATAATTGTAAGATAAATGCTTATCTAAATATCTTTCGTGGAATAATTAAGCTGCAACGCTAACATTAGCATTATTCGTGAAAAAAAGATACATAATTTTAATTACAAGAGTACTTAAAGCTCTTTAAACTGATATATTACTCGATAAGCCAATCCATAAAAGATTTCAGAAATGAAGGCACCTCCTGTTAAAAATTGGAGCTATGGCATTAGAAATAACAATAAAACGTGTTCCCCTCTAAAATAAAATCGACGAGTTTGAACGTTCCTTCATTTATTTTGCCCAAACTAAGAAATACTCGGTAGTAAGTTTTCGATGGACCACTCTGTATTTTAAATAAATATAACTTGTGTTTTAAACATGGCTTTTATGCAAATAAAAGTTCTTAGACTTAAAACGTTTGTTGACGTACTTTTAGTTACTAGTGAAGTGCAGTGGGCCGCCATGCATAATATCCCTGTATTACCGTATACAGACAACAAGAGGTAGATTGCCGAAATAGTCTCATTGTTTAAAATATACAACTGGACGGGAAATATTGAAAGTTAACTGATCGTTTAAATATGCACCGTGGAGTTAGATTTTCTAATAATTTAAAAGGAGTGATTCACGATTATAAAGGTAATACGAAACAAACGGATATTGCAGCGGAATACGGCAAAATGTACAGGTTATAATTACGAGTTTTAGCAATAAAGAAAGTTGATTGCTTTTAGAATGAACTAGGCATCCCAAAAAATGAACTGCAAGTATTCGAAAAGATTTATTATTACTTTACATGATTCAATACAAAAAAAGTTGTAAATAATATTAAGCCCTGATATCTATATCAGGATAAGATAGGTATTTTGTCAAAAAAAAAAAAATATACGGTGGTCTACTTAAGTTGACAACATACGAAACACTTTTATTTTTAGTTTTACGAAAAAAGTTATTCTTTATGAAAAGTTCTGCTGTGTTAGAAAATATCATTTAAATTATCAAACTTAAAATAGTATGTACAGAATAGTAAAAATTTTAAAAAATATATTTTAATGGTCTTGTGGCTGCTCCAGATGCAATGCGTATCATTGGTAACTTCGCCATTAGTGAAAATAGAGTCTATAGTAGGTTTAAATTGGAAGGAGTTGTATTTCTTGGGCTGGTGCGACGGTGATACGAGAAAAACAATTGAGCATCGCGTTTTAAAGATAACTTAAAAAACACATTTTTTTGATGGAATACGTGTTTACCATATTGGTAGGTTTAATCCGAAAAATTGCCAACTTTAACCATTCATCAGTGATGGAGATCTGGGTGTCCTTTTTACTCACACAAAATTGTAGTGACAGATGACACTCTTACCTTCGTCACTGATGAATGATTAAAGCTGGCAATTTTTCGGATTAAACCTATCAATATGGTAAACACGTATACCAAATTTCGTTAAAAAATCTTAAGCCGTTTGTGAATTAAAAAATAAAAACTGTTCATTTTTCTTACACTTTAACATCCTGTATCTCGGAAACGAAGCATTTTCGGACCCATGTTCATATGAATTTTTTTCATATTTTGCTGAGACGACTGTCCCCTAGGCTTTTGTCACCACAATTAGGAAACACCCTGTATATCACATTTTTTTTAATTATTTAAAAATTTTCAGTTGTAATAATTAGGTATAGTTATTTTATGATTTTTAAACATATTTAACCCATTGTCCGCTTGTACAGTTAGAAATAAAAATAACTCAATAGTTTTAAAAATATTCATTTTAGAAAAAAAAATTACTAAGGTTTTTTTATGTAAAATTAAACTGGCTTCAATTTTAGGTAGTAATACACAGGGTATTCCTTAAAAAAGTGTTTTCTTCAATTATCTTGATAACTCAATGTTCTATTATGTTTCTAGTATTATCATTGCAACTAGTCCAAAAAATTACAACTCTTTGCAATTTAAACCGAGGCTCCATCTCTACTAATAACAAAGTTACCAATGGTGCGCACTTAATTTGGAACAGCCTGTATGTAAGCGCTAAATTGGAGTTTATTAAAGAATATGAACACTGGACTGAAGCTGAGTTGTGGCGAATCATATTTATTACACAAAACCAAATTCAACTTGATTAATTCAAATGGAAAATAGTTTGAAAAAAGATGAATTAGGACTTGATCGTAGTGAAAACAGCTTAACATGGCGGTGATTGCATGATATGGGAATGTTTTTTATCAATGAGAATAGTACCTTTCTAAGATTGCAGAAACAATGAATAAGTTCAAGAGTTTGGATATTCTTAAAAATAAAATCATACTAATATGCCGGTGGGATAATTTTAAGACATTGAGTTCCATATGATAACAATTTGAACATTGCATAAAAATAGTAAAAAAGTAATCAGCTGATGATAAAGTTAATCTTATCAAATGGCCGTTACAGTCTCCAGATTTGAATCACATAGAAAATTTGTGGGATTATTTGAAAAAGAAACTAAAGAATATAATTTTACTCTCAAACGAGATTGATTCAATGATTTAAATACCGCAAGTCAGAAAATCGACCTGTAAGTTTTTAGAAAAATGAATAACTTCTATGACGAAACGACTAGGTACTTGAAGTTAAAAATGGTAAAGACCATTCCATCGATTATTGATTGATTAAAAAAAATACTTAAATTTAAATTTTCTCAGTTTACCTTTGAACGAGCATATATGTATGTATATACAACCTGTTTCACTTAAGATAGCACAGTTTATATAAAGTGATTTATTAGCCCATCATCAAACTGAGACAGATAAAAGATGGAATAATTTTAAGAAAAAAAAATCAATCAAATTGTATGTTCAGTTTCAATTATTTACAGAATTAAAGGACTTCAAAGTAATTATTTATTACTAAAAATTACATAAATGAATCGGTAAAAGTACCATAAATATTATAAAACTTGCTCAATATTTTTTTATTTGCATTTATTACTATGACTTGTTAATAGTAAAGGATACTTGATGTTGTAAATGAATATTATTAAATTGACTCTTTATGTAGAAAACTTTGAAATCCTCTAACTCCTTAAATAGTTGAAATCGGAAATATATTTGTATGAAGTTTTTTTTTTAATTATCTCATCATTCATCTGTCACAGTTTTATGGTGGCCTAATAAATCACTTTATTTAATTGTATAAGATACACAATTATGTTTTGAAAAAAAATTTTAGGTAATATGCAGGGTTTCAGATTTTACAATTTAAATTTATATTCAGCCCTATAGTGTGTGACAAGAAATACTATACTTGATTATTTATTTAAACAGAAACCCTTTTTTTTGTTCATATTTGCATTCCTTGTTAAATTTTATTATGACTTTATGTGTCACAAGCATAAACACAAACCATAAATACTTGGTTTCGTGTTATTCCATTATTTCTGGAAATATAGATGTTTGATATAAAGTAAATAACGTCAAAATAATCAGATCTAGCTAACTGCAATATTGTATGTACTTAGAAGTTTTAACATTGAGATAAACTGTGCATTGTCAAAAAAAATGACTATTTAGATATGAATTTTAGAGATATTTAAATTTAAAATTTTAAAAATTTAAGAATTACACACATGGTAACCTATTTTTTTAAATGAATTGTAAAAAACAATTTCCTGTATACATATATCATTTATGAACTATAGCTCTACTGCCATTAGTTTTAAAAATTTCCCAGAAAAATTTCAAACCACCATTTTGTACATATTTTCAATTTTATATTATTTATGATGATTTATTATGATGTTAATGTTTTTTGCACAGACTTATTGATATGATAGATTCAATGCTTTAGTTTTCTTCATTGTTCAACAACATTGTTTTTAACTGTTTGTAATATTTGAAGTGCCTTAGAAACAAATGGGTTGCGAATTCTTTGCTGGCATGTCTACATTTGTAGTTGACTTCAATATAGCTTTAAAGAAAAAAAATCTAAGCAAGCGAAAGTAGGTGGCTAATTTTGAGTTACTCCTCTACCACACCATTTTTCTGTAAATTTTATTTACGTAATTCGTTATGGACTGGAACCCTGTCTAAATGACCCCAAAACATTTGCATAACATTAAATTTCACATTTTCTGTAAGAATAGACATTTTGGTGACACAACGAATTTTACAAAAAGTTAGTGTTTTTCAAAGAGTATTACTACATACAGGGTGTCTCAGATAAAACTTTCCATCTAAATATTTCGTTTAATATGAAGTTTTAAAAAAATTTCAAAAACAGGTCGATTTTTAATTTAAGGAGGACACATTTCGTTCGTATTTTTATCAATTCAACTTGCACACCCTAGCGGAGGTGTCACTTTACCTTTCAAATGTTAATGGAAATAGGTGTTGAATAATACCTTATTTTGAATAGCATTAAATTCTTTTTTCAACATCTACATTTTCCAGATTGGATTGACATTTTTGGCGAAAATATAGCATACAAATTTTTTAACGTTTTACCATTTTCAGTCAAGTACATGGTAAAAACACTCACTATCAATCCTCCTACAATAATAAAGAACCAGTTTAAAATGGTGTCGGATATTCTGAAGTATTTCTGGTATTATTCGTTTTTTTCTTATTAGCCAAATTCGTTGAAATATTTGCGTTAGCGAATTATGCACAAATAACATCAGAAATACTTCAGAATGTTCAATACATTTTGAACATTTACTCGACTAAAAATGATAAGATGTTAAAATTCTTTATGACGTAATTTCTCAAAAAATATCAATCCAATTTGAAAAATGTAGGAGTCGTTGAAAAGAAAATTTAATACTCTTCAAAACAATGCATCACTCAACTCCTATTTCCATTTAAGATTTTAAAGATGAGTAACACCCCCGCTAGTTGAATTAATAAAAGTACCAACGAAATGTGTCCTCAAATTGAAAATCGACCTGTTTTTCTTTTCAATTTTTTTAAAACTTTATATTGAACGAAATATGCAGCTGGAAAGTTTTATCTAGGACACCCTGCATGTTTAGAATAAGGTAACGAAAATTTTGAGCATTTAAGAAAACTAAACTACTAAATTCATTAATTCTATTCAAAAAGCATTCATAAGTAATAAAATATACATATAGAGTCATTCACAATTTATCCGACAAATTTTAACCACATGTGCACTTTTAAATAAAAAGCCGATTTGTTAAAAAAAATATAAAAGTCCAAAAAAAAATCTAAAATTCTTGAAGTTTAACAGCAGAAAGGCGGAACGTTTGAACTATTGCGACGAAATTGGATTCGAAGAATGCTAGTTTGCTTACAACTCGATGGA
Organism: Hypothenemus hampei; assembly: GCA_013372445.1. Taxonomy (NCBI): domain Eukaryota; kingdom Metazoa; phylum Arthropoda; class Insecta; order Coleoptera; family Curculionidae; genus Hypothenemus; species Hypothenemus hampei. Next base: position 167,382 of record JABRWK010000099.1, on the reverse strand, counting down.
ATTAACTTTAAACATCTTTTGTAGAAATAAATAAAATGCTGTGTTATAAACTTTAAAAATGTTTAATTCGTTTTCTGTTGGATTTTTATTTTTTTCAACAAATATACTTGTTATGTAAAAATGCATATGTGGTTAAAATTTGTCAGATAAGTTGTAACTCAAAAAAAAGATGTTTTTCTTATATTTCTTTGAAATATCTTTAAAACGAATAGTTTTGCGACATTTTATTAAATAAAAAACATAAGAAATTTAATTTTACAATAGATTCTGTAATAAAGAACACTATGTGTTTTTCATTTACAAAAATCAACTTAACCACATTTAAAATTCAACTATCTCCGAAGCCAATAATAACTATTGTAAATTTAAATTGAAATATTACATTTTATCGGGATTTAGATTAGTTTTTAAAATGAAAGATAAATCATTTTAGAGGAGATGTTTACTGTAGGTCATTAAGTATTAGAATCATAGAACAGAATGTGGATCAATTTTTATAACTACATAATAGATTTTCATCTTCGAAAAGACGCAGTCATAAAGAAAAAATTATATAAACATTCGCACATGTTTATTTGGGCATTTATAATAGACAGAATCTAACGTATGCTGATGGCCAAACTTCAGAAGGTAATTATACAAGTAATTTGCAACAAAAAAGTTTTATAATTTTTTTTTTTTGAAAGTTGATAGTTATTCTTTTATTTAATATTTCTGGATTTCAAAAAACGTTGGGCTTTTTTCCATGAAAACAAAAATAACTGTTATTCTTACAGGCGCATCTAATTTTAACATACCATCTTAAAGAGCATGAAATTTGCTACAAGTGTTCTTTAGTTTTAATAAAATGTTCTATGTGGATGTTGCAAAAAGATAAAAATTGTTAAATGAGCAAAATTTGTGGTGTTTTCTTACCGTATCACTAAAAATTTGTTAATGCCAACATGTTCTTTCTTCAGCAAAAACTATTGTATTTAGTAAGGCTTTAAATAACATATCAACTTTTAAGTTAGTTTTTTTTTGCAACAAAATCACAAGTAATGCTAAAAAAATCATAAAAAGCGAAAATAAACATATCTTGTATTATTTCATTTTAAAGCTTCACAAGTCTAATATTGCAATATTTCTAATTCTATTAACAATGTCTATAATAATGTTATAATAAAACTATAATAAGTATTCAAAATGTCTTCCCCTTTGGTCAATAGACTTAACACATAGTTTATATATTAATAATAATTAATTAAACGTTTTTATTATTTTTTTTATTTAGTTCGTGTTTGTTTAAAATCTTGTAATTCAATAAAAAGACATTATTATTATTAGAAATATTGCAATATTAAGCATATAACGCTTTAAATTCAAGTAATACAAGGTATGTTCATTTTCGTTTTTTACAATTTTCTAGCTTCGCCCTTGATTTTGTTGCAAAAAACAGTTAACTTAAAAGTTGATAAGCCATTTAAAAGCTCACTAAATTTAGTAGTTTTTGGTGAAGAAAGAACATATTGACGTTAACAAATTTTTAGTAATACAACCGGTAAGAAAATATAAGTTTTGCTCATTTCATAATTATTACATTTACTTTTTTACAACACCTGGCATAGAACATTTTTTAACGCTCATGTGTAATTGTCTTGAAGTAAATTTAATGCTCTTTTAGTGTATATGGTCAAATTTGATGTGGCTGTAAGAATAAAATAGATATTCTTATTTTTTTATTGAAAAAAGTAAACCATTTTGTAAAATCAAGAAATATTAAATAAAAGAATAACTGTCAACTTTTCAAAACAGTTTTATATTAATTGTTTTGGCGCAAATTACTTGCATAATTGCCTTCTGATGTTTAGCCATCAGCATCCGTTATACCCTGTATAAGAATATTGTTGGATTTCTGTAAAATATCCAACAAATTCAATTTCATAAATAAATTTAAATTTAACAAGGAATAAACTATAAACAAAAATATGTATTACAGTTTCCATTTCAAAGACAACTTTGGTGTGATACTTTTTTGACATACCCTATATCAATAGTTGAAAATAATATTAATTTGAATACCTTGTATCCTTGGGTGTCGACCAAAAAATAAAATAAAGAATAATATTCTATAGTTTATACCAAGAATTTCAACTAATTTTAATGAGCGATCGATTTTTTTCACATACTATGTAAGCGATTGACGTATGTATAATTTGGTGTTAATTGCACAAGTTAATTTTCGAATGAGTTTTTAATATACCATGTGTTTGAAAATTAATTCCGGTCAGCTAGGCTTTGGAATTACTTGAGAGTGAATCCATATGTTTTCGATATGTTCTACGTAATCTCAAACGTAAACAAATAAACCTAACCTCACTTAAATACGACTGTGTTAATAAATCTAATAGCGTTTTCCTTTGGTTGCACTTTTCGGCACTCAGTGTATTTCCATACTTTTCTAATACCTTCGGTAATAAAGGATAGAAATACATTGAGTGCCAAAAAGTGCAACCAAAGGAAAACGCTATTAGACATACGGACTCGGTGACAAATAATTCCAAAGCCTACTTGATCGGAAATTTTTTTCAAACACACAACATTAAATATCTTGTATCTCTTAATAAATAATACCATGTAAATAAAATAAAGGGGTTACGATTACACGATCACTTCAAGAAGCCATCGCGATTGACTTAAGCCCGGTGCACACGAGGCTTATTTCATTGCTTGTTTAGCTGCTTTTTCCGCTGCTCGGTTTCAAGTTTGTTGTGGCGCTAGGCTATTTTAAATGCTTTGTTGGGTTCACACGTGTGCGTAATATATTTTTAATTAGTATCGCAGTGATTTTAAATCCTTGAAATACGCAATAAAGTGGAGATAATTTTACAAGAAGTTGCGCACATATTTTATATAATTATTTGCAAAAATTTAAACCTATATCGTATACGATAATATTCGCAACGACAATCCTATGAATTAGGTTATGTTTGTATTTTTGAATCGTGACATTGTCATGTGAATAAATGCGACGTTTCCATTGGTCAATCACCGAAATTAACACAGAAACAAGCAGGAAAATTAGAACATGATCTATCTTCCAATTCAAGCAGGCTTTCTACCAACGGAATAATCACTGGCGTCATTTTTCAGTACTGTAGCAAGCGTGGCGGGCGCCATTGCTTTCAGCAAGCAAAAAGCAGCAAAACAAGCCTTGTGTGCGCCGAGCTTTAAATGACACCCTTGCTTTATACAGTCTATGCCATCTGAATTGAAACATCCTGTTTGCGTCAGTCCTTTACTTTTATTTGAATAAATTTAAAAGCTGTACTTTAGGTTTTAAGAATAAACAGAAAATAAGTAATTAACCTTTCAAAGACAACATATATTTTTAATACAGGAAAGCTAACTGCGGTCTCACAGACCGACTGAAAAAACAGACTTTGAACGACTTACATTTCTCATTCTTCGAAGAACCACGTAAAAGCTAATCACTCCAACAATTTGTTAGGAAAATCTTGAAAAAACTTTTTATAAAACTGATCACTAGAAAATAACTTGATTGGAAACGAGACTTGACAAAAAAGCGCGCGTTCTGTCTAAGCAACTGTCAGTCTTGTTACGAGACATACACTACTACCAACTTTATCTTAAAACAAAAGAAATAACTATTCTTATGCAACTTAACAAACAGAACATAAAAGATAAATTTGTTCTCATTGTCAGATGGTCTGAGAGTACCTCACAATCAGAGGCCAAATTGGAATTCAATTTTAAAAATATGCACACTGTAGTGTTGTTAATTGGTGAATATGTGTGAGCTTGTAAAGTCTGTAGCTCCGCAGAATGATATCATTCACTGGTTGCGTATTCAGAAATTATCCAGAAAAATTTTACTGTTCGATCGATGAAACCACATGTTAGTTGCGGAAAGTTAAAAAACTAAACTCAGGCTTAAAATTATTGCACCATTCAATAGTCCAGAAAAATTAAACTTTAATTTCTATAAAAAGCGAATAAGCTGAATTTCGGTGGAGACCTTTGTTACTTATATGCCCTAAATATAGCCTGAAAAGTTTTTGCAATATTTTGAGCTATTTTTTGACATTAATTTGAATTAATTTAATCATTTATCATACAATGACAAGTATTGATATCTAAAATATTGACCGGTACATTTTGTAAATAATTTTTTTTTAAATAATAAAAAGGAAATAATAAATACATTTTTTAAACAAACGCTGATATACTCTAACGGCTAAGACATTAGGATACACAAAATTTATGGCATTTGTTGCATCAACAGCTTCATTATGTTTTCGAAACTCAATAAGCATAAAATATTGAATATGGAACGGGTCTATATTTTGTTCTATCATTTTTATACGGTTCAATTAATTATTTTCAAAATTTAAAGATCAATATACTCTATACATCAATACTTGTCAGTGTATGATGAATTATGTTAAATTAATCCAAATTACTGTCAAAAATGACTCAGAATATTGCAAAACGTATAAAACGACATTACTTATGGGTACCCCTAATGAAAACTTCAATTTATTTAAAAAAAAAAACTGTATAATGTGTGTAATTTCTTGGGCATTAATCATGCGACGGTCAGTCGAATGATCAGAACATTCAGAGAAAATCATACTCTAGAAAACGTAATCAAGATGACTCACAAATGCGATGGCTTTTTGTAACTGCAAACTCTCAAAAATAGGCAAATAACGAGCACACAACTCATCGCCAGTAACTTGCTTGAAGCAGTCAGAAGTATTAGTGATTTTGTTTCAACTGTAAGGAGAAGGTTGACAGAAATAAGATTAACTAGTAGAAGGCCTTTAATGGGATTATTACTTACCTCATTAAGATTTTCAAGAGTTTGGTTCTCGGTCGAGACCAGAGTAAGTGAAACTGATAGTCGCGAAACACTATGGCGGAAAACTAAAAAAATACATAACTGAACTGATCTTTCAAGAGACTCCTTTTCGTGGTAGATCAAGATTATTTGAAGGAGGTATTTCCTTTCATGCCTCTACAGAGTTAATCCCTATGTGTCAAAAAACAATTATTTCTGAATAGGAGTACTACCTAAAGAACATTATTCAAGATGTCTTTTACATCGTATTTAAGCAACACATTTATATTAATCCAGACTCTAGTATACGGATATATGAGGCCCTATGTCGCTATATAACTTTTGAATAATTTACATGAGGTTGATATTCAAATCATGAATTGACCACCACGAACCCCAAACTTAAATTCATTTGGGCACCCTTAGGTTGCTCTAAAAAGATTAATAAATCGATATTTACCAGCGCCTAGTAACTCTAGGAATTGGAACAAGCCGTTCTTTTTGATAGAGATAATATTTCTCAAGAAGTAATCCAAAATTTGATGATGAGGTTATCACGGACAATCTAATCAATTGTCGGAGTTAGGCGAGATGTCAGGCTTTATTAACTTTTATTATTTTGTTCCCTTCTGGTCTTTAATAGCGTTTTGTTTTTGTAAACAATTGGTAATTGAATAGAATTTGTAATAAGTTTCTATTAAAAGCGATGCTGAGACACCGATGTTTAATTATTTCCAGTTAAACTGTTTTCTTGATGATATTAATATAATAGTATAATAAATTAAGAAATCTATAATAATTATTTGAGTGACGCATTAACCCTAAACATGAGTTTATATGAAATACAAATAATACCATATCGTTGCCTTAGAATTACCTTGTCACATATTAAGACGGAATATGGATATACAATTGCCTAGTTAGTCTTGACAAATTAGGACACAAAACTATTGCGTATCTGAATATAATATATTAGAAATGTTTATTTGTAACTTCAGATGCACACCAAAAAGTTAAAAGTATTTCAAACAAGAGCTGAAAAACATATCAGAAGCAAATGGTAAAATCGATAAAATGAAATATCGAGTTATTCTTAAGTATCTATGTCACTGCATACGTGATGGACTACCAGTAACGTACAGAATTTCCTAGTTAATCGTAATCAAAGAGACTAACTGTTTCAGTTAGGAGATATTTTGAAACGAGAGTTACAATTTAAAATTATTTTCGAAGTATATAAAGTGTCCCAAACGTATGTAATTGAGCAAAATTATATTTTTAAATGAGACCTTTTTCATATTAAGTTATTTTTTAATCCTAAGATTAAAATAAAGATAAGTTTGATTAAGGCTTATGGTATCTAAGCCTAGCATTATCGAAATAAATCATTTTGCGTCGAAATGCAAAGCAATATTCACAATCAAAACGTTCTTTTCATATTTAAGCTGTTACAGCAAAACTTGACATCAGGAACCACCAATAAAGTAAATTTAGTATTCCAGTTTTTAAAATGACATTAAACAATACAGGATGTTATAAAAGTAGTACCAAAATGTTATAAATTTTAATCATTAATAACTTATTTAACTTAAATGGAACATCCAGTATTTTTGTTGTTGCTGGTTTTATTAGGATCCCGTGTACCTAGTTCAACTCGTGTTTGTGAAAACTCAAATCATTATCATTAAGGAGACGGTTTTTAAAGTTTTAGAGTCGTGTCATTTGTTTGCTAATCATTATTGTTACTTACCAATGTTCAAATAAGTTACTTTATAGTGTTATAAATATTTATTCGTGATAAACCAAGTTACCTAAATTGTTAATTTTGAGAAAAGTTCGAATTTCTACATAACTTTTACACACATTACATTTATTACTGACAAACCGCCTTTTTCCCCTGTAGCCTTCATTTATGACAAATCTCGTATGGTGACGGTTTTGCAATACATGCACGATATATTAACATTTTTTTGTAAATTTCAATTAAAAAAATGCGTAATAAAACCTTGGTACATAAACTGGCAATGCCTAAAATACAATTTTCTTGGCATTCTTCTATCGCCATAATCATCTATCTATGCGTTCTGAAAATGAATGAGAAAACATTTCTGCAGTTTAAATTTTTAAATACACAAATCACTTTTGACTTAATGTGATAGTGGAAACCAAATGACGAAGCAGAGTTAATCTGAAAATGCCACGGATTCGTTCGTATCTATTGCATAATGTTAAGGTATAATATTTACATATGATACAATGAAAAGAAAGTATGTTCTATCGCCGGTATATTTTCGTTTAGTGAACACAATGATATCATGTGGTGAGTTCGCAACGACAATTGTTTGAATTTCATATGATTATTTGCTTGATTAAGTAACATACAATTGAAAATATATACTATATACATATATACAGGGTTCCCCATATTAGACTATACAATTTAAAAGTGGAATAAAAATTTTGTAATTAAAGTAAATTAACTTTTTAATGGACTAAAATGTAGCTTATTCTTTGGGATTTATGCCTAAAATAGNAAGCTTTTTAGAAAAAATATATATATTTTTTTAAATTTATCAGATTAGATGTCGCTCCTTATCTTTTTTTAATAATGTTACTTGAACCGAGATTGATTTTTCAACCATCAGTTTGACGTAGCAATTGTAGTGTGAAATTTATTTTATTTTTTTTTATGTAGGAACTCAATCAAGTGAATTTAAAATGTATATTAACAAGGGCCAGGATGATCAGATGGAGATTTTCTATTACAAAAAAAGTCTTGTAAAGACTGCCTTAACTTATGTTGGTGTCTTTTTGACCTTCGGCGTACTCAGATTATTCTACCATTGGGTACCGCATCTATACTTGATGAGCACCTGCGTTAATTGCAAGATTAAGGAAGCCGAACAAATACTGATAGTCGTAAGTCTAACGGCCTAAACTCTAATTACCGAAAATTGGCTTTAAATATAATTTTAAGGAATTTTACAATGGAAAACATAAAATTTATCATGTAAAGCCTTTGAAAGTATTAACAGCCGAAACTCTGGCTCTATTAAAACAGGACCAAGATGTTTTAAACCATCAGAGTGACGAGGGTGACGAATTTATGAAACCTCAAGCTTTACAAGTTCATTTTGAAAAAGGTCTTTTTAAGGAAGTTGACAAGTAAGTTTTCTAAACTTTTAAAAGAACATAATTTTTCATTGATTTTTTAGGCTGGTAATGTTTAGGGTCAAGAAAGTGACTTATTTGTTTGACGTTAAAAAACAAGAGTTTGTCAAATTAGCTGGGCTTGATAGTGGAGTGTCCTGTGATGTTTTCCATCAATATCAACCATTAACTGCCAGTGAAAGCTTTATGAGGTATTGTAGTGGTTTGATTAAGCAGCATTTTCTGAATGCTTTTTATTTCAGGAGACTTGTATATGGAGCAAATCTTATTCTGGTCAAAGAGTCATCAATAGCCACCCTACTGTTTTTGGAAGTTTTGAATCCATTTTACATTTTTCAACTTTGCAGCTTTATTCTATGGTTCAGCGATGAATACTATTATTACGCAGCTGCTATTATGTTGATGTCAGTGTTTGGGATAGCCGTGACAGTTAGGCAAACCAGAAAAGTGACTTTTTCTTCATTTTAAATCCATTAAAACATTTAAAATCGATTTTTGTAGAATCAACGCAATTTAAAGTCCACCGTTCATTCCAGTGACGTTTGTACAGTCCTGAGGCCATTATTGAAATCCACCTCCTACTCCGAGCTAAATAATCAAGGCTCTACTTCAAAAATAATACCAACAGATCTTTTAGTACCCGGAGATATTCTGGAAGTGCCGGCTCATGGTTGCGTTATGCATTGCGATGCTATTCTATTGACAGGCAATTGTATTTTGAATGAAGCCATGTTAACAGGCGAAAGTGTTCCGGTAACAAAAACGGCATTGCCGAATTTTCCAAATTTGATTTACGACCCGAAAGAACACGCCAGACACACATTATTTTGCGGAACCCAAGTGATTCAAACGCGATATTTTGGCAACGAAAAAGTATTAGCAGTGGTTATTCGCACTGGATTCTCTACGGCAAAAGGTCGGTGTTCGAAAGTAGATTACAAAATTTTTATGAATTATTATTTTAGGGAGTTTGGTAAGAAGTATTTTGTATCCTCCTCCAGTCGATTTCCGTTTTGAAAAAGATAGTTATAAATTTGTAGCTATTTTAGCCACCATAGCTACTACAGGGTTCATCTACACTTTGGTTTCGAAGGTACGATTTAAAAATATGTGAAAGCCGATATGAAAATTTATTTCTTTTATAGATAATGCGAGGAGTGCCAGCAAGAGACCTTATTTTACAAGCATTCGATTTGGTTACGATCGTAGTTCCACCCGCTTTACCTGCAGCTATGACAGTGGGTAGATTCTATGCACAAATTCGTTTGAAAAACAAGAATATATTTTGCATATCACCTAGGAGTATTAACGTATCTGGCAGCATTAATTGTATTTGCTTCGACAAGGTCTTTAATGAATGTATAATTAGATTCCATATTTAGAATTTCTTTTTAGACTGGTACTTTAACCGAAGATGGTTTAGATTTGCTATGTGTGGTACCTGCTGAGAATAGCACCTTCAGACCTCCAGTTTCCAGTGTAGAATCCATGTTTTATGATACATTTCTTTACGGATTAGTTTGCTGTCATTCTCTAACAATCATTGATAATCAAATTGTAGGAGATCCTCTGGATTTAAAGGTTTGCGCTTTGCAATTTTAAACCTAATTTATTTCTAATAAACCTCGTAGATGTACGAGTCAACTAAATGGATAATGGAAGAAATTAGTAATGTTGCAGACAACAACAAATTCGACATGCTTTTTCCAACTGTATTAAAACCGCCCAAGAATCGCGCCTTGATCAATCGAAATATTACCGAAGATCCTCAAATAGGTTTAAAATGTCTTGATTTAAATGAAAATTTTAATTACGAATGTATGTTTTTAAGGTATTTTGCGTGAGTTTCCATTTTCTAGTAGTTCTCAACGTATGGGAGTAATAATCCGACGTCTAAATGGCAAACATTTCGAATTTTACTCTAAAGGATCACCCGAGATGATTTTGAACTTTGTGCGCAAAGAAACGGTACCACCGGATTTCCATGATATCTTAGAAAGTTATACTCAAGAAGGATACAGAGTTATTGCGATGGCGCACAAAGAATTGAAACTCAGTTACGCAAAAGTAAATAAGTTCATTTCATTGCGATATATTGATAAAAATTTGATTTTTTAGGTGCAAAAAGTACAGCGAGACATAATCGAAACGGACATGAACTTCTTGGGTTTTATCGTTTTGGAAAATCGCTTGAAACCAGAAACTTTCCCCTCTATTCAAGAACTAAACGAAGCAAATATTCGAGTTGTTATGGTTACTGGAGATAATATTTTAACTGCAATTTCCGTGGCCAAAGATTGTGACATAGTGCTTCCCTATCAAAGTGTCATAACTGTTAGTAGTGATAATTTGAATCCTCCTAACCTATATTACACTCTTACCAATACGAAAGATCGTTCTAAAGCATTCAAAGGTAACGTCTAATCAGTTTAGTCATGCCTAAGTTACAAATAAAAATATTTTCCAGATACTTCAGTGATATCGAACTCCATTAGTGTGGGAAGCTTGGAAACTTTGGAAACTCAACTTCAATCCAATTCAGTGGTCACGGATAATGGGAACGGACTAACCAGACCGCAAGACTTATTGAACAATTATAGGTTTGCCATGACTGGAAAGACATGGCGAGTGATTAAAGACTTTTATCCAGAACTTTTGTCGAGGATTTGCACAAGAGGTGAGGTCAATTTCTAATTAATTATTCGAAATTTAATCGGGGTGGTTTATAGGTACGATCTTTGCCCGAATGTCTCCTGAGCAAAAACAACAGTTGGTTCAGGAATTGCAAAGTTTAGGTTATTATGTTGGTACGTTTTAAATATTGTTTTAAAAAGAATTTTTCGATAAACTGTTATTTTTTAGCCATGTGTGGAGATGGTGCGAACGATTGTGGTGCCCTGAAAGCTGCCCACACTGGAATATCTCTATCGGAGGCCGAGTCGAGTGTCGCGTCGCCTTTCACATCAAAAAATCCAAATATAACCTGTGTATTAGAAGTTATCAGAGAAGGACGTGCGGCTCTTATAACTAGTTTCGGAATTTTCAAGTACATGGCCGCGTATTCTCTATGTCAATTTGTCTCCGTATTGATACTCTACTCTATCGAAGGCAATTTAACTGACTTGCAGTACCTTTACATAGATCTCTTTATTATTTCCATCTTTGCATTCTTTTTGGCAAAACCGAAGCGTACCCAGGCAAGCTCCATAAGCAGACCCCGTTAAGTAGTCTCATGAGTTTATCGCCAATTATTTCATTAATATCTCACATAATTTTAGTTATAATTTTTCAGGTGACCGCGTTTGAACACCTCAAATCCGAACCTTGGTACGTACCATATAATGGCACCGGTCCAGAAAATGTGGCTTGCCTTGAAAATTACGCTATTTTCACTGTTAGTAGCTTCCAATACGTCATCCTTGCAATAGTGTTTTCCAAAGGATATCCTTACAGAAAATCAATGTTTTCCAATTACGGTTTCATTGTATCTGCAGTTGCGGTTACGACAATATCTGTATATTTGGCCTTATATCCTGCTGATATTGTCAAACATTATTTTGAACTAGAAGTGCCCGAAAATATGATGTTTCGATTCTATATGCTTTTGTATGCAGCTGGTAATTTCATTGCAAGTATTATCGTAGAACAATTATTCATTGAAAAATTGCTCTTCGAACGGTTACGTTTTAAATTCCATAACGTAGATAAGTCCAAAAAGAAATATCTGGCAATTGAAAGGGATTTGAACCACGATATCAAATGGCCAGTGCTTACGTCGGACTTTAAAAGCGCAGCAAGTCCATTAAATCCAGCTCCGGAATGTCATGCGGAAATTGTGGTTGAAAAAGAAAACAAATTCGACAAAAATCATGTTCTAAACAAGCTTTTCGACGACAGTTCCAGTCCAAATTCTGCATTTACCACTCCCACTCATGCGTTGAATACTCCGACCCATCAATATGGCACCCCAAGTCATCAAATGCCACTTTCGGATAATAAATGTTCGAGTCCGAGTTTTAAATCGGTAAGCACCGGCTATGATATGGCCAGTTCCGAACTGAATATCCCTGAAATTCCATTTGATGATGCATCCGTAACAGTTGACGTCACACCTAATAGTCCATTAACACCCCAATCTCTAAATGTGTCCTTTGAGCTTCGAGACGACAGACAAGCATTAGCTCAATTTAACGCGTTCGGTATCAGCAAGAGTCCTCCCGAAGGGCGAAACGAAGAAAATTTGAGATTAGAATTGAATAATTTTGATATAAATAGGTGATATTTTAGGGCTGTTTTAATATTTTTAAAGTGTGGCTTAAATTTTTTTAATCATTTCTTTTTCTTAGGAAATATGAAAAAATGTATTCTTTTTGTGTATTTACCATTACTACTAATATAATAAATAATCCTTATTATATTGAACTAGTGCAGTGACGGCGAACCTTGTTATGCAGCGTGCCAATTTTTTTTGTCAACTTTTTTAATAAATGCGAAAAGAATTGTAGAGTAACAAAAGAAGGCCGGCCGGAAAACAATGGAACATAAAATTGATTTCATTTCGTTAGTGGCATGGCAAGATATCGCTTAAACAGTCAAATAAGACGAATGTCTATTGTTTCTTTTGTTGATAATGACCAACAAAAAACAAGGCTGCAGGCACACATGCTATAGGTTCTTCGATCCTGTTTTAATAAGGTTTTGAACTTTGGGAAAATTATATGTATAACGTTCCTAATGTAATGGCCGTAGATTTAAACTAATAAAAATCCCACTTAATTTAAATTATAGAATTTTTTTTTAGATCAATTAGAGTATTGAAAATATTTTTTTGCTTATTAGGGTACTTAAACATGTATTATTCTATGTATTGTTATGCTAGTTTGAATTAATAGATGTTTTAAATGAAATTGTCTCTTATTTCGAATAGATTATAAGTAAGTCGTCCAACTAAAAATAAGTTCGGCCGTCAAATCTTATAGAGTGAACTAACGAAAATTAAATTAGTAAACCCATATTCTATTTATCTTTAAACAGTCGGTCGGAATGTATAAAAACAGCATCTTTAAAGTTATTCCAGGAGAGTAGTTGAGCTGTAGCCTTTTATGAGTAATGATTCAGTCACAACTTTGAAATAGTGAGATAAATCATTACATATATTGTAATACTGACCAGACCGAATTCATCCCTTAGTTAGAGTAATTGATAAAAGCGCAAACTCGGACTTACAAAAAATGTTGTTTGTCGCCAACGCGATCAAGGATTAACTCTTCTACCCACTTGTCTATGAAACCTATGTCATTATACAGGGTGTCCCGAAATTGACGCCCATGCTTTCAGGATTAGATTCAGGAAGCAAAGACAAATTGAAAATTTGACAATTCGCCTTCGTTACTAAGATATAGGCTGTCAAAGATTTAGTAAGAAATCCAATTGTTGATTGATATGTGAAAAGCCGGCGGGAAAACGGTAAAATTCCCAACTTATTAAGTTTTCAGCAGAGTGTTTTTAAGGTGAAAAACGATTTAAATACTATTAGTAATTAGTGGAAAAATCAGAAAAATAAAATTAAGAGGACATTTATTCCGATTTTTAATGAATCTGAAGATTCGCCTTGAAAAATACTACATTTTAAATGGAATACTCTATTTCAGTTAAAAAATGGAGTTTCATCGTTTTTCCCGCCGGCTCTTCATGTGGTATTAAAACCATTATAAAATATCATACCTACATATCAACATATCTTATTTTTTACTTAAAAACGATGTGTTGTACGAAAAGGAATCAAGTGAGCTTCTTTCTTCCAAATTGAACGAATAAATTAAAAATTATTTTTATTTTGAGAAAAACTAGTGGCGTACCATTTTTATTTTTAAAAATATGTTATGATGTGTCCGTACGTACGCCATTGGTGAAATTAAAAATAAGATTTTTGCTTAAAAAAAATGCGTCTCCAATAATTGTTAAAACGTACAAATTTTCATTTAAATATCTCAAACGGTTTTGAAGATCTGAATAAAAATTTTATTTATTTCTAAAACTTTAACAACCTATATCTCAATAATGAAGGTGAATTGGCAAATTTTCAACATTTCATTTTTCAATTTATTTTTTGCTCCTCGAATCACATCCTAAAGGCACGGGCGTCAATTTCAGGACACCCTGTATACAGCGTGTCGACTTTGTGACGGCCCACCAATCAAATGATCTATAAGTGCCCTTTTGGCGGAATATCGTGAATTTCCAGAATTATGGACTGATAAAAATTTCGTTCTTTTCGAACTTTGAAAAATTTTATTGTTGAATAGTCGATTTTATAGAAATTTTTAAACTCAGAAAAACTTTATATTTTTTTGAAACCAGAAAAATTCTCAGTATCATATGACCTAAGCTAAATCTATTAATCTTATTGATACTCTGTGTTTTATATTTTTTAAATTTGTTTCCATCTTTATTTTTTTGCACAAAACATCCTAACAATAGCGAAATGTATTAAAAGAATATTTAAAAATTTACAATTGTTGCTCAATAAGTTTCTATATCTCTGTGAAATTCGTCACATGTTGACATATACAAAATACAGATTGCGTACTATGCAAAAGTGGCTGTAGAAATAAGAAAAAAAGAAGCTGCAATTAAAATTCTTCAAATGCTATAGTGAATATTGTGAAAAATACTACTATTTTGAGTGTTTCCTTCAAATACATAAGGCTACAAAAATATTCTATTTCTATTTTATTTAAAAAATCTACATTTTATTTTTAACTATACAATAATATCTAGAAATTTTGTGGGGCCTTATTTGTTATTATACCCTATGTTGTTATGTTGCTCTAAAAAAATATTGATTTATCAACATATATTTTATTTTAATTTTATTATCGCCCTATGAAGCCACATTGGTCTCATACATATTCGAGTTAAATCTTATTTACGGATAGCCAGCCTATCCACTTAATGTTTTTAAAGCTTGTCGCACACCTATCCAGTGCGTACTAGCGAAATGTGCTTCAGCGCCTAAGCCACTAGCCAGCGAGTGGCAGTGCTCACCGGCTATCATCATGTGTAATTCATATCAATCAAGTCGAGTGCACAAATGACAAAATGTTTCCTCAAGAATGTGAGCAAGAAATTATCATTTTTATGTTATTTGAAGAAAAAGAGAGAAGAAATCAATAGAAACAAGAGGAAACGCAGAGTTCGTATCCAAATAAACAAAGGAAAAAGAAATATATGGGAGGTCCATCCTTTATTCATTGGTTTATTGAATGATAAGAGGAAGGTCTTCTAATTCCTTCGAATAAGTTATTTAAAGTTTAAAGAGTTATTTGACTTATTGGCAGCATCAACAACTTCGGATAATACAAAACTTTGAAAGACTGTTATAAAGGAAGACACTTGTCGTAACATTAAGATTAATTCGATGTATTGACATTTATGATTGTGTATTTTAATAATTGTTACTTTGGATGCAATAATAGATAATTAGAATATCGTGAGTGTGTTTATGTGTGCATATTCTTGTTGCGAAGAAGATAGTGTCGTCTGCTATTGGTCCTAATGATGTAAGAAATCTTTCGTTCCCTTTTGTTGCTGTTTCCAAAGATTTTTTTATTTCAGATAAGATTGTAAGGCTTATGCTGCTCTTATTGGTTTAATTTTTCCATAAGCCATGACCCTCTTCTTTTGAACTAATCTGTTTTTTGTGCTTGCCGTTGACAGAATGTTTTTGGTGACAGCATATTCCTTACGGACTCTATACTGACTGAAACTTAGAAACAAATCACACTCTCCTCCTGACTAAAATTAGTAACATTTTCGAACTTCTCAGTGTCTTCAACATTTAAAATTGTTGTTTTTGATTCGATATAAAAGATTTCAAACATTTCAGTTGCTTTTCAATTTTCCATGTTTTCTTTTTCTTAGCTGCAGCACCATTCTGACTATCGTCGACTTTTAAAGTCTTCCGATGGCTCCTTCGAAGGGTCGCCTATCTTTTCTTATACTCAACTGCTGCAAAAATATATTTACTTTAGACTAATTAGTTTTTGAATAATTTTTTATATTCACACTGAATACACTGCCGGAAAAAATAGCGGATCAATTGAAAATTCATCAAACTTTGACAATCAATATTTTCACAACAATAATTTCGTCAATCATAGCTCTATTATGGACAAATTTTCTACAACTAGGAGGTGTCCAATAAAGGCAATATTCATATTGTACAGGGCGTACAAATACCATCATGTTTTTTCATCAAAGTTTAACGTCTTTGGGCAATACCAGGTGACTGAGGCATATCAAAACTATACAGTGGATTATTCTCATGGCCCCTGAGTATTTTGTTTTTTCAATGGTCTATTTATTTTGAACGCTTTTAGAGATATTCAATTTTTCAAGGCGTCTTGCGCTTTTCGAAGTGAAGTTTATTCAGCTGCCGGGCAAAATTAGCGCAAAATTACCATTATTTATATTCACTGGACACATGGTAATCTGAAAATAAAAACACAAGGCTAATCCATTAGCCAGAGAAGACGTTGAACCTTAATGAAAAATATGACACTATTTTTAAGCCTTGTACAATATGAATATTGCCTTTTTTGGGCATCTATTAGTTGCAGGAAATTTGTCCGTAATAGAGCTATGATTAACGAAAACAACATTCTAATCCGACCAGTGGTTGTGAAAATATTGATTGTCAAAGTTTAATAAATTTTCAATTGATCCGCTAATTCTTTCCGGCAATGTATATTCATCCAAATGCATATTTTTCAAACCAATTCCCATTTTTTATAGATTTTTGCTACTGGAGACACATACCGGTCTATTACATTCAATTCGCCTTAGCGAAAGCACGGTAGTACAAAATGTACATTAAACATGTGAAGCTATCTGAAATATATTCAGCCCAGTACCAATGAAAGAAATGTAGAAGATGATCGAGAAACAATTTCGAACTGTGTGGAACATTCCCAATTGGTTGAGTGCCACTGATAGCATGTCATTACAGAAAAACCATCAAACAATAGATTGCTTTTCTTTAACTACAAGAAACCGTTCAGCATTATTTTACATGCTTTAGTTAATGTAAATTATAAATTAATTGCAATTGACGTGGAATTCTATTGAAGGAACAGAGACGGGGAAATTTTTGCAAACTTAACTGTGGGGAAAAAATGTTTAGAAATCAAATAGACATTCTAGAAGACAAAACATTGCCAGATAACACTATTTCTCTTGGGCATGTTTTTGGGTTGATTGGGAAATGAAATCATCCCTTTGCATAAAAATTGAATGATACCCTATTCAGGTAGCAAAACAGATGGGAATGAACCAGTAAAAATATTTAATTGTAATCTGATAAAAGCCAGACTAGTATGAGAAAATGCATTCGGTATTTTATCAAAACGTTTATGCATACACCAAAGAACTTTGCAGATAAAAATAATTACAGAAAATTTGGCTAAAGTTGTTTTGGTAACATGCTGCCTACACAACTTCCTACGTTAAGATTCATGGTACTGGACAGAGTTAGATGAGAATCCATTCCGACATATTTAAAAGATGTAACTGGCATAAGTTAATTTTTCACAATCACTGCAATGCGTATCAAGGCTGGTGCTGTACATTGGCAGATTGAATTGGTTAAAACAGGCAAAAATAATTAAATAATTGACGTTACAAATATATCAGCGCTACACGAAACATCTTATAATAGTTAATAAGAAGGAAATACAAAATTCCTAGCTGTTCTTACCTGGTTTTTTATCTTCATGGCTATTTCTTCCCATAACATGGGATCTCATATTATGAGTGCGTAGCAATCAAACCTTTTTATATCCAATAATTTAAGTAATTGATGAGGCAGTGGTTTCCTCATATTTTGAATATTGCGAATCATAAAAATAAATAAATACAAAAATCAGTTGAAGTAGAGATAGCAAGTTTTGATCATCACGCATTCATATGTTCTCCTTTCGAATATTATTGTGGTGGTTATTATTATCCACGTCGTACAATTCTACGTATAATTGCACTAATTGTATTAAGTTTGATTCAACCATCGCGGTAGGTGCACTATTGCGCTGTATTGCTAAATAAATCTCTCAATTAATTTCTCAGTTTCAAAAATAACAATTCAAAAATAGCTAATAAACAAAATAACGGCTCGACACTCTCCGTTTTTGCCAGACGGTATCGGGACTTCCGAATCTGTCCAGTGCCGTGACGTGCTGTTTTGTGACGTGCCGGACTGGTGGGTACATTTCCATTTATTTACACAAAACCGACTCCATCAGCATTTTGCTAGAACGTGTCGTGCTGATACACGCTAGTTAAATATGCGACAAGCTTTAGGCTAATACAATAATAGCAAATGAAAGTGATAAATTAATTTGAGAATTAAGATGTCATTGTTGTTACTTGCAATTAATAATACAGATTACAAAAGTGCGCTTAACTTTTTTTTGTAAATTTATTTATAATAAATTGCAACGACCAATATAATTACACCTATACGTCTCACAAAATTACCCTAAGTATTTAATCATACGTGAAAAACCACTTGAGGAAGGGTAGAAATATCACAAAAATCAACTTAAAAGAACACTCCTCTCATTGACCACCTTGACCATTCAACAGGTCAATCAAATGATCATTACCGACTACTTATAACAATAAATAGGAATGATATACATAATAGTAATAATTATAGGGTAATTGTTATAATACAACACAGTGACTCATTTCCTATGTAAACCTGCACGCGTACAAAACTCTCAATTACAAATGGAAACACTATAATCATTCTGTGGATTTACCGCTATTCTTCTTGTTTATTCTCTTGTGATAACTCTGAGCGAATGAATTTACTATTGATATTACAAAATAAATGATCATGACGAACACGAACTTTTCGAAAATTGCACCCAAAATGTTTCCCCCACCTTCTTTTACGTTCCTGGTAGCCTTCTTATGTAGTTTATTCTTTTGCCCATCCATAAATTCTTTGAAAGGAGTTTGAAGCATTTTACCTACAACCGGAACTAAAATGAGATAATTAATGGCCGTCTCTATCAAAGTCTCGTTGAAAGCAATAATGACGAAGAGTTTTTGAATGTGCATCTTAATTATGGCTTTTCCAATAAGAGTTGCCCCGAAGAATGTCCAAAATGGCACTAGAAAGTGGCCGCAGGTGATACCTGCGAGATCGAATAGCGGATTTGGAATCTAAAATATATCTGCTTAAAAAAAGAATACTTTTTGACTTAAGGATTCTTACACTCGCGCAAGCTAAAATACCAAAGAAGCCCACTTTTTGTACCAAGTTCTCAACAAACAATTTGCCTTTTTCAATAATTGATAACTTTTCCCTATTTTGTTGTTTCTTTTGTAACTCCTCAAATTGTTTCAAGTCATCATCATCGTCATCGTCTGGATCGATACCGGACATACGGGCGGCACGAGCCATAAAATAAGGAGGCAGTTCCCCTAGGGCTGTCCCCGCCCCCAACACATCGCCTCCAACCTTACTTTTGCCATTATACTCAAGATGGTGACTGGAATGCTGCCTTCATCTCCCTCCGCGGGGCACACGATACTAAAATAATGAAATTCATCTAGTCAATCTACACTTGATTATACTTTTATGTTAGATCTATTGAATTAAAAAATTAACATATTCAAGATAAAAGATGTGAAATGAAAAAAAATTGTATTTAATTAAGTCTAGGAAATCTAACACCAGTTTCACGCTATCCTGAACATCGATTTTGATAATATTATTTGCAAATTGGTAATTTTAAGTGAAAAAACTTAGGTATTTGCTATTTGGTACGTAATAACAACTTTCACGATCAAAAGTCAATTAACGATTATAAATGTGTATTTTTTTATACTATACAGAATGTCTTTGAAATGTGCGTACAATATGAAGCCACAAATAGCTAACATAAAAATAAGACAATCTAGACCAGCTTACCGCTAGTTATGTGCAATGGTGTTTCGTTTAGCCACTAGATGCCTTCGAAGTTTCATAAAATGTTTTTTTTTTATAATTCTCAGAAAACATAATCGATTTTAATAATTTTTGGTAGGTACGTGAATATTGAATGTCAATTGACACTATTTGATGTAATACAAGGTACAATAGTTTTTAAAATATACAACTGTTAAAATGTAAACCCGTTAACAAATTCAACCATATTTTTTTTACCTTATTTTTCCATGTTTAGAGTTTCGCAAATAAACTTTATTTCATTGGGAAACTTTTTCACCTCTTGCAAAATTTTCATTAAATGCACAGTTTGTTTCAAAAAAAAAATTATTATTCACTATTATTATATTTTACCGGCTATTTGTGAAATCATCCCGTATACGAGGTGATTCGTGTAACGGATCTATTAGAAATCTGAAATTTTTTTTTAGTATGATTTTTTTATTTATCATTAAATGTTTAAATTTTCGGACGCAGGTGTCGTAAATTTGTTAATAACTTCACATGTCATTTTCTTTAAAATGGATAATTGAAGATAGAAAATAAATATGTATATAACTAAAATACAATAATAATACGAATAAAGAGGCTTTCCAGAAATTCATCTTGTGTACGTTCAAAACAATATAATGGATTAATTTTATTATTAATATATTATTTTGAACGTACACAAGATGAATTTCTTTTCCAAGGCAAACACAGAGCACTTATAGGGCCTCGGTTATCGTAGCAGTCCAAATTAGGCAGCTTTACCCTATAATTATAATTACAGGGTAAAGCTAATAATTAATAATTATTTGTCAGAAATTATGCTCTTTTAGTCTATATCCTTGAAGTGTATGAGGGTTTTTTCTACAAATACATCCCTGATTCTTAATCGAATTTGTGCAAAAGAATGTCAGGATGCAATATATAGTTTTTTCAAATAAAACGTTTTTAAGAGTTCGATTTTAATAGCCCCATAAGTAGTAAAAAATTACAGTGAAACGAGAAAAAATGTATAGAGCTAATAAAATAGTAACATTTATGGAATGCCCGAATTAGAGACTATACTTCTAGCGTCTTTCATTTGCAAATCAATTAAAAGAGTTGTATGAGAGATTTTGAAATAATTTCTAAACCCACCTCATTCGACTTGTCCTTTTTTCATACAGTAAAATTGTTGCAGTACTACATATAGCAAGTTTGTTTATCTATTGTTTACCATGGAAGGGGGGACAAACAATCAAAACTGGTGTGGAATATGTGTTGACTAGACTTTGATCACAAACAACGTTTAATATAATAATGTTCTCGGCGATGAAGGCGCGGGGTAACGAAAGTGATAAATGTTATTCTGATTAAAATGGCCTTAAATAACATTATTTTTAAAACTAAGGATTATTATTAAATTCCTTTCTCCACATAATCACACGATTGAATTTCTATTTTCTTCTATAAAATTATATTATTATCTTTATTATTATTATTATTTAATTATACCTACATATATTATTTCTTTTATATTATAATAGATTGAAAGACATCAATTTGTCTATATCAAAAATCTCATAAAATTTTTTCATTTTGAAATATACTATACATATATCAAAGATGGAATAATGGCTCTATGTTTGCTTGCATCGACTCAGAACCCAAACAGAGAGGGTTGATGAATCGAAATAGCCTCAAACCAATAGGAAGATAAATAAACAAATAGGAGCTAAGCGATGATTAAATTCTTGTGATTTGTAATAAATTAAGTGAATACATCATAGATGGATACAAAATATAGTTGTGGATCTTAATGGACCACTTGTGAGGTATTACTGTCTCCAACAGAGTTTTCTGTTCTTTAACGGGCAAATATAACAAGTCATTTCCAAGAGTAAGTTTTTTTATATTTGAATATATCACTGACATATTCGACATAGGTTTACTATTGGAAAAATGCTTCCTAGATATAAGTAGTGAGCTGATAATGTCTAAGAAGTACATATGACTCAGCAAAGCTAAGTTTAATCGAATAAGATAATTATGAGAAAAGTCAATCTATTTAAATACGTATGAGGTTCACTTGGGCTTCAGTATTGAATGGGACTCTTCACTTTGAAATCTTGAAGAAAATACTCTGCAACTGGACCCATTGTCTAAGATGAGACAGGGGCCCCGAAATATCCAAAGATATACAAAGTGGACTGCCTCATGCAATACAAACTTTCTTAACTAGGCCAAGAGATTCTTGAAATAGTATACAGGATTACCAATAGCACTTCGGAATTTCATAACTATAACAAGAAATGTTTTCACTGTTTCAATTTTGGGATGTATACATAGTATACAAACTAAATAGAACTCCGCTTTAAAATTATATCGAAATATACACAGTATCCCAAACAGGTATAATTGGTGAAAGTTTTTGACTACACATATGCCTATTGTCCGCCATTATGCGGCCCAGGATGTCGCAACATCAGTTCCTGGGTCGATGACTAACGGTACTATTATTCGGTGACCCGTAAGCGCAAACATACATTTTAATTTTCGACTTTTGCTTTGGATACAATTACCAACTTATTCTTCTCTCTACTTATTATATTGGGTTATTAAAAAATATTTTGGCGCGATTATGTGCATTTTATGGTGGTAAACTATTTTTTTTAATAATATCAAAGATTAGTACCATTAATCGCAGACTCGGGAACTGGTGTCGCGATATCCTGGATCACAAATTTAACACGTTAACTGGTAAGTGAATCATGGGTGATGCATACATAATATAGTTCGGGAGACGCACGAATCGTCTGTGATTCATCTGCAGCCATTCATATTTTTAAATTTTGTTTCAGGAGGCCATATGAAACACAGCGGTTTCATATCCAAAAACATAATTTTTTAAATATTTTTCAAAAACAATTAACCCTTATGTCACGCACCTCCTATTTGAAACGTACATATGTTACATACAGGGTCAATTTAATCCACGCTACTTTGGTACGCTGCCACAATGTCAATAATGAATTAATTGACTTGAAAAAAATTAGTTACATAATTTGAACCCATCTATCTAAACATGAGAGTGTGATTTAATTAGTGAAAACATTTAATATAGTAAGAAAAAAAAATTAAATTAGNGGTTTGAAATAAATGATTTATTTTAAAAAGCAAAACAACATCAAATATCATATTTTTCATCGCATATTTAATTTATTAGAACAAAATTTAAATCAGAAGATAATAAAAACTAAATTTTTCAGTCCAACTTTAAAAAGGTTACTAAAATATACAGTGTGTTCTAAAAAATTATATATTATAATCTTTAACTGTTCACAATTGAGTTAATTTAAATGAGACACTTAGTATTTTGTGTAGTTGGATGTAAAATCGAGCATCAATAGGAATACATATGGTTCATTATCACGAAAAATACATATTTTTAAAGAAATGCGTAAAAGTTGTACTATCGACAGTAAAAGTGGCTACCCATGCTAAGGATCAAATTCGTTTGATGCGTATTTCGAGCCTCCGTTCATAGATATTCTAAGAAGTGCCGATACTCCTTTGATGTACCTCAAAATGTTGGCGTTTTTTACTATTGGTCTTAAATGTCGACATTACCGACTAGTACAAACCCTTGTGTTACGATTTCAAGTTCTTTGGGTCGGTGAATAGATAAAAAGAATTTGAATTTTTTAAGAGGCAGTATTTTCGTTTATGTCGAATATTGGTAAGTGACTCAAAGAAATTCATTTTCGCAGCTGCATAAAAGTAAACACCCATAGCAAGCGATTTTATTTTCAAGGTGGGTAGCCGCTTTTGCTATAATTGCGATAGTATTTCGACATTATCACATAAGGCAAACGGAACTGATGACTATGAAGTCCTGCATCTAACAATACAAAATACTGGGTGCCATTTAAATTAAACTGGTTATTAGTGATTTAGAATGTGGTACTACTTTTAAAAAAACCTGTATATTTTAGTGATTTTTTTTAAATTGAGGAACAGAATTTAATTCATTATTGCCCCCCCCCCCTCGATGTAAGTTAAATTTTAATAATTTAAATACGGGATGAGATTTATTTATGTATTTTTAAATTTTATTGATTTGTCCTCTTATCTACCTCATTCAGCAGAAAAAACAGAGAAACCGTTCTTGAAGAATGTTGTCAGTAGAGATGAATTATGGCTACTCTTCAAAAACATCAAAAAGAAAGTTTACGTTTCTCCGTATGAAACATCGAAAGGAATACTAAAAGATGTCCGTTATATGAAAACGATACTGTGTATAGTGGGTCAGAAGCGGCATTATCCATTGAGAAATCATTTCAAACGACATTTAAGTTCAAAATATTGAAATAATTATAATTAGTCGAACAAACGAAGATGATGAACAACAATCCATCGCCAACAATAGATGGGAACTGCTTCTTCATTTGCCATACTTCCTCATAAAGGCGTATACAGATGTTAATCGTTTTCTAAAAAACTCACAAGCAAGTAACAATTATGGCGACCTTGATGAGCTGATGTTTGATATTAAAATGTAGAGTCCCTTCACGAATAGTGCCTATTTTGCCCGTGATATTGACCCCTTGGTCGGAAATAGACATTAGTAATTGAAGTCGATGATAAAAACGCTATAGAATAATCATTTAAAAATATTTCTGTTGTATTTTATCATTTATTTTTCACAATAACTTCAGAACCGCAAAGCGTAGAAGAAAAATTTTTATAATTAAAATGGCAGATTTAATAAATATTAAAGATTGATACCATCAGAAATATGTTATCCATTAAAAATTCAATTATCCTTCCTCGGCTGCTTACAAGTATTATTCGTTAAGCATCAACTTAAGACACAAACAGTAATTTTATTCCTATTATATAATTGTTAATTTTGCTGTATTTCATGTTTAATACAATATAAATATATCTATTACACTTACAATAAATTTCTAACACACGAATAAAATGCCATATGTGAAAAATACACATGCAAGAGTACATTTTATTGCTATCTACACATCATATGTTTTGCGGCAATAATGAAACTGTTCATATATTAGAAAAATATTGTAAAAGTTATATTTAGATTGTTATTGTTTAGATCAAATATGTTTGGGCTTTAATTAAGCCCAAGCTTCATAAAAACCATAATTAATTCGGCTCAGGTTTGTCGACAAATTCGAAAAATTTGGAGGTCTTTCCCGAAGTACATTCAAAAATCTTTTTAAAAATATGCCTCGAAGGTGCCATGCAATTATCGATGCTGAAGGAGACTGGGGGTTTTACTAATGAGACTGCGGAATCGGTAAGGATTTCTTCTACATGAGAAATAAAAGATATATGCATACGTTTTATCTAATGTGAGTAATCGCCGTTTCGCTGTTACGTGACAGACTGTGTCTGAGCAATTTGTATTTTCCGAACTAATAATACATTTTACTGTTAGGTACTGTTTTATGTTACTCAGTTTTAATAAAACATCTACGTTTTCAGAACAATATAGACGTGATAACCTTACACTTAACCCATGCTGCTCGTTAGCAACTAAAAATGCAATCATTAGTTGCCAACGAGCACTAATGAGTTAAGACCCCACGTGTAATACATAAAGTCATTGTTAAATTTGATATAGAACACTAATATGTTGAATAAATATATAAGAATTTCAATAAAAAAATTGTTGTTATAATTCTTTGGTACACCCCGTATAGTTGAAAATAATTTTAAAATATACCTCTAGTTCATTTGTGTATTTCTCAAAAATGAAACAATTGCAAAACCTCTTGGCCTGGCTAACAAATTCCGTATGGTATATTATTGCCTACCCTGTATTAAAAACATTGAAAGCATAATTTTCACGATATGTAAATTCCAACTACATATCTGATTCTATAAATATTTTTAGGGACACATATGTGTATATACTATATTGTTAGTTTTATGGATAATCAATATTTTCGACTTACTCTTCAGGATATGGGGGTTCAGGAAAATTTAAGCTCCCACATTCATATCCAGCCAAAGTGACTGCTGCTATATGGGGTCCCAAGTATAACAGAAACGTGTGGAGCCCCGTTCCTAAGCCTACCGAAGATAACACTCCTATAAGAAAAAACGTGAGATTAGTTAAATACGGTTAAAGAGAATGGATATATCCATCACCTAAGCCTATCCAATATAGACACCAAAGGACCTTCTTATATACACCTTGAACTAATGTATGGTGAGGTCCTTGCATATTGACTAATAAATATAAAGATAATACTGAGATCGCAAGGAGGGCGACTAGTTTTCTATTGGCTAAAAAACTAAATTTATTTTAGTTAAAACAAATTTTCTTATCTCCATTAAATAGATTTTTTACTTTTTTCCATAATGGGTGAATAATTCAAGACACTCCCTGAAAAAGTATTCCAAAGTCAAAACTGGCCTTTTCCATAGGATTATGCCTTCACGTTCCAATCTGTCTTTTTCCTTTTGTTTTTTTACGGCTTCGCTTTTGACGGGCTTCACGTTGTTTTGTACTAAAGTTCCATTAGTGTTTGGGCCATTTTTTGTCTCTTTTCTCTTGATGGCCATCTTGTAGCCCAATCTTTGCAGCTAAAATAAAAATAAATTTAAAAGTGTCGATTTTAAATTAAATTGAAAATAAGCGGGCGCAATAAGAAATGTGAAAAATCATGCGATAAATCTTACGAGCTTCATTGAGTGGTAACATTCTGTTTCTTCAGACATTTTCGATAGAACTGTTAGAAATTTACGTTATACAATAAGTATAAATAATAAACAAGGAAAGAAAGTGGGGAAAGACCCAAAAGAGAGTAAAATTCATAGATGGCTAAAAGCCTATGGAGAAAGGAAAGCCACTACTGAATTTTGAGCCGATTTATAGTATGAAGGCTTCCTACTGCTCGACGGTTGAATATACCAAGGTCATAGCCGTATCACCTGATGCGTGAACTCACTCGCACTTTCTTCCTAAGAGTAAAAGCCAATATTCGCATTAACAGGAAAGGATTCAAAATCAATTCTGCTCTATGAAGGACTTTCCATTTATTTTAACAAAAAAGGGCATGCAAAGCGAGAAACAAAGCGTTCGGCAACTAATTTTTTAAAAACTAAAAATTGAAATGAGGCAGCACACTTCCTACCAGTTCCTGTTTATTTCCACTGCATTTTTGCCCTCGTTTTCTGCATTCGGTCTTGAGCTGTTCTTTGGTTAAGCTTAAGAGCTCATCGATGCTTTTCGACTTTTGTGCGGGCACCGCAGGGCAGTCTTTCTGCAAATGGGGCACCACATCGAGTAATGTTCTACTCTTTGTACGGGCCCGATTTTTACCACCGGGCATATTTTGGTAGTCTTTTTTTAATTAGTCTAGGTACCTAAAGTACAGTACCTAAGCTGTTTTATTTTTTTGATTTGAGGGTTAGTTAACTAAGTAGCATCTAGAAAAATGAAAATTATTAGAAGAAAAATATGATTTCTTAACTCAAACTCTAAAACACAGGAATTACAAGTGGAAAATTTGAATTTGGGCATTTCAACATTTACCCACAACCACTCTGAATTATTCTAAATTAAATACGTGATAGAAATTAAAGTGAATACCCAAATAATTAGATTAAATAAATGATAAAAAGAGTTGTTATATAAAGTCAAGAGATTCCTTTGTTAACGCATCGATACTTGCAAAACATTGCCCCGAAAAACCCGCATAACAGCAACAGAAAATTAATTAGGCCGAATGAAATTGTAAAATAAGCAGAAAAGCTTAGCTTTTGTCCAGGAAAAAATTCATTCAACCTTATTTAATAATTTATTCGTTTCTACTAGTTGAAAATGTAAAAAACTTAACCTAAACATAAGCGAAAAGGGGGCCCGTGCACTGACATTACATGTGAGAAAGTAATTGAAAACATATTTTGCAATTATCTAACTAAATTTCACTCACCTCTATTGAATTTTAATTAAAAATTCACATTCGGCCGCACTTCCAACCAACACTCTTGTATTGTGAATTAATGGATTTTGCGCCCAGTGTCAAACGTCAAAAATCGCGTGATAAGACACGTCAGACATGTCAAAATCAATTAATTAATAGAGAAGAAGAGAATTTAAAAATAATTTTAGTTTAATTATTCTTTGTTATGAAGCTTTCATCTATAAAAATACACTAAATACAATGTTGAATATGTTTAATTAAATTACTTTGATTATTTTCGGTAAAAACAGGTAAATTGCCTCATTTCAAAAATGGACATGGCTACATGGTGAAAACATTAATAGAAATCGAAATTAAAAACATAACCTATAAAACAAACATTGAAATATTTATTTAAAAAACTTTAAAGAGCCAAACACCACCAAAGAAGAAGAAAAAACTTTAACTCCATGTGTGGACGGGGCAAAAGGAGGCAAAAAAACAATGATAGAAGTGAAAATGGCTTTGAACAATGGGTATTTTATGGTTAAAAAGTTACAATTTTATTTTAAAGAAAGAAAATCATTTTAGGGCGGTTACATGGCAGCGAAAAAAGCAAAACTTCTGGATCAATTTCATGACGACAAAGTTGAAAAACTCTCTGATATTTTTGCAGGAATTCAAATTTTAGTTAATGGTCTTACAAACCCCCCGCAATGGAGTTAAAGAAACTTATGGCTGTGCATGGGGGCGAGTTTCATATGTATCAATCTTCTGCTACCACACACATTATTGCTTCGAACTTACCGAATGTTAAAGTATGTATTTAGAATTCCTTAATTCCTTATTAATTAAATAATTAATGTTTTTGATTTATTGTTAGATTAAGAACTTGGGGATTGTGCCTATTGTTAAGCCAGCATGGATCACAGAAAGTATTGCACTAAACAAACTTATTGACTATAGAAGATTTTTATTGTATACAAAACAATCTCGATTACAACCAGCACTAAATTTTCATGTTCAACCTGAGCAGTCTTGCTCCAAACAAGAAAAATTGCCCTTTAAGTAATTTGAAAAAAAAAATGTTTTTTTAAAATGACAAATTTTTAGTAATCCAGATTCTATACCAGTCAATAATCAAAAATCTACAAAAACTGCCTCAGATCCAAAATTTCTGGAAGAATTCTACAGTAATTCACGTTTGCATTTAATATCTACTCTAGGATCAGAGTTTAAACACCTTGTGAGTCAATTAAGAGAAACATCAACGAAAACTTTTATTGGAAGAGAGAAGTTAAAAGTCCAAACAGGTAAGTTCATATATTTACGTTATTAGTTACGAGAAAATTTGGACATATGACAGTTAGAGTATCATAAATGGCTTTTGCAACATATTGAATATTATCCATGTTCAAACCGCTTACATTCATCCGTCCATTACTCAACAAATAAATGTGATAGTGCTTTTTTAGGTGCTCTACTTGAATTTCATTCAAACCTATTAAGAAAATTCATGTTTACTTTGAAAATAAATTATCATTAGAAATACCTAGCATACAATAAATGCCCTGTTGGTTAGTAATGTGACTCCAGGTACCTAAGGCGCCTAATCTTTCTAATTCCTCACGCAAATAAGATCTCATTTGTTTCAATCGTTCTGCAATATTCCGAATGCTGCATCTCCAGGATTCCGACAGCATTCTATCACCCAAGATGAAAGCCACAATTCTGTATACAATTGATATTTTACCCATATCCTAACAAGAATCGGTTCTTACCGAGCTCCATGACTGGGAGGCGAGGCATACATACTGTTGGCTAGACAAAGCATTTGACTTTTAATTGGATTAACTTGTTTCGCGTTATTGACCGTGACGCAAAGACACCCGGCCCGTTCTTTGTAGAGCGCAAAGGCAAATGCGAAAGATTGCACGCAAAAAAATTCGATTTTCATTTGTTCAAAGATGCGAATTGGAGCCACGTCCAAATTAACATCCCCTGAGACAAAACCTAACGTTTTCTTATTAATAAAACTATTGATTTCTTTACAACAAATCCATACCTTGAAATGCAAAGAAGAAAATTGGAAATAACTTTCCATTAGATATAATTTCAGCGATTTCCTCCCATTGTTGCAAATTTGGGTCGCACCCAGTTGGATTGTGACTGCTTACTTGCAGAAATATTACCGAATATTTTTTAGCTTCAGAAAGATCTTTTATAAGGCCATCAAAGTCCAAACTTAAAGTATATGGGTTCAAATATCTTATTTCTTTATATTCCAAAAATCCTTTAAAATTATTCAGTAAAACGAGACGTATGTATATGTTATAAATATAAGTACCAGCTTTTAAAAAAGTTAATTGTACACTCTTGGCAGTTTCCTCGGTAGTATAGAGAGTGGTTAATCCCAAACAATCCACCAAAAATTCAGCTGCCAATCGTATACCTCCTGTAGCCGAAATAGTTTGAACCGCAAAAGCTCTGTTTTCAATTAGCGATGGACTTTCTTCACCTAAAAAATACAATTTATAAAAATTCTCTTAGCATTTAAAAATGAATCAAAATGTTGGGATTAGATCAACATACAGGGTGGCCCATTAGTGCGAAAAAGTCCAATATCTCGGTAAATATACGACTTAGAAGCAAAAATTTCATATAAAAAATTTTCGTCTTTGAAAGATGCGTGTTTTAAAATTATTTTCAAATGTACAGGGTTTGCCATAAAAGTGTAGCGGTAAAAAATTAGGTTTTTTTAAATGGAACTCCCCATTTTTAATTGCATTTTTGGATTCCTCGTTAAATTTTAAGGCTAGTTTATATACAGCGTTTCATGTCGAAAATGTACCGTTTCCGAGTTATTCTGGAAAATTCGAAAATTTTGTCAGCTGCAGGCTCCTTCGGAAATCGATGCTGTGCCATAACCGCTGGGAATTTCGAAATCGAACTTCGGGGGCTCCAAAAAGAATTAATAGGTTATGTTTTTACCAATTTGAATTTCAAAAAAAGTGTTCCAGATTCCCCCAAATATGCCTCCGAAGTTACATAACTTCAAACCCCAATAACTTGCTTATTTCAAATGGAATGCCCCAATTTTCTCAACGGCATCGTGTTTAGAATCCAAAAATCTACAACTTTTGTTAACATTACCCTATCCCTAAATGCAGCCGTTCATAAGTTACTTAAAGTTGCTTTTTGGGTTCAGGAATAAAACAACCCTTACGATAGTTTCCTTGGTGACGTACAGTAAACATGACAGGATTACTGTGTTGGCCGTAAGGGTTGTTATTCTTCAACCCAAAAAGGAAGAGCAACTTTCAATAACTTATAAACGGCTGCATTTAAGAATAGGGTAATATTAACAAAAGTTGTAGGTTTTTCAATTGTGGACACGATGCCGTGGAAAAAATTGGGGCATTCCATTTGAAATAAGCAAGTTATTCACGTTTGAAGTTGTGCAACTTTGAAGGCATGTTTCGGAGGTCGTGAAAGAATTTTTCTCAAATCCTAATACGTAAAAATGTAGTTCATTAAGTCCTGTTGAAGCCCCAGAAGACCGATTTCTAAATTCGCAGCGGTTTAGCTGCAGTAGTAATTTCCGTAGAAGCCTACAGCTGTCAAAAATTTCGAATTTTCGGAAATAACTCGGAAATGGTACATTTTAGACATAAGACAGTTTACATAAGCTGCCTTTAAAATTTGACGAGGAATCCAAAAATGCCATCAAAAATAGGGGGTTCCATTTAAAAAAACATAACTTGGTACTACCACACTTTTATGGCGGACCCTGTATATTTGAAAATATTTTTAAAATACGCAGCTCTTAATGGCCAACAACTTTCATATGAAACATTTCCTTCTAAAACGCATATTTACTGAGATATCGTACTTTATCGCACTAATGGGCCACCCTATATATTAGATAATTTAGAAATTGTACTCAGAGTATTAGATAGTTATATTTAAGTTCTTAGTGGATTACATAAATATAAAATACAAGCTGTATCACATTTACTAAAACTCATATGCATCATAATACATTATAGAAAATAAAATCCGATAAGACCCGTTTCAAAATTAGTATATTTGTATCATATCAAGACTAAATTCTAAATTAAAACTACAGTCTAACTTCTATATCTCGATTTTTAATATAATTCGAAATTTGGTCCATTGGTTATTTGCTTTTCCTATTTATTTTACATGTTTTTCAGTTTTTATAAGTCAAATTTCTATAACTCGAATTCTCCATCCCCTAGGTTTTCTAGTTATGAAAGTTATGCTGTATAATATTTAAAAGATCATAATCAATTGTCGTACAGTGTTGGAATATGGAAAGAAATATACGAGGGTTATTCAAATATAAATGAGACTATATGAATTACTGATTGCAAAAAGGGAACATGTCTACTTTTTTTTTTGTATGGACCTTTTTGCAATCAGTGATTCATATGGTGTGTGGTTGGATGAAAGTAATATTTTGTGCAACCACTAGTAGAACTTGTAAGAGGAGATTTGGGATTGGATGTTTACTACACATGTGTATGCTAAACTTCAAATATACAATTTGAACCGTTTTGGAAATATCCAAGAAAAACGATATTTTTTGTATATTTCAACATCTTGTATTTTGAAAACAAAGCACTTGCGGACATTTGTGTATTAGATATATTTTATTGCGAATAAATCGATTAGGATTATGCACTTAATTTCTTTACACGTAATTAGGAAACACTCTGTATATTTTAAAATTTGAAAATATTAATTTGCGGTGAATATTTTTTACGTGTAAATCAAGCTCACTTCGCTCCACTCAACACCGCAAACTTATATGAAACGAAGTATAGTTGAATATGCTTTCCTGTATTAAGCTATTAACATACTTCTCGTACAGCAGTTATTGACAACAGAGATGCATTATTTTTTTACTTAGGTACATAGATCTGTCACAGTATGCCGATACGTCTATGTTATATTAAAACTAAAGAAAGCAAAGAAATTATTAGATATCTTCTTTCTTTTTTATACCTTTTGGTGTCTTTTTGAAGAAAAATATGATATTTCAACCGTATCTAATTCAAGGGTCGACAACCTGTAAAAAATAGTTTAGCTCTTACCTAAGAGCATTTGAATTGCACAATTATTGAAGGTCTCATATCCTAAAGGATGCAAATATTCTTTTGACAAAGAAGTGGTGTTTGCTAAAACTTTTTCGGCAATCCGGACTACTGGCAAGACCCATGGTTTGCCTTCTTCGTCATGACAACACGAAAAAGCTATTGAAAATACATGTGAATACTTAGTACAAACCTTCTTATTTATTCTTGCAAACCAAAATTTAACTTGTTTTCGCTATCGTCTTCTTTGAATTGACGTGTCAATGAAAGCGATTCCACTTCGGGCAGTTGCTTAACGTTATAAAACCAAGAAAACGTTTCATGCTCTTCAGCATCATTTACTAATTTTAATGACATTTTGACAGATCAGCGAAACAATCAAGTGTCATCGATAATAATGCATATTGATATGGACTGTTTCTTTGTTTCGGTTGGGCTAAGAAAACATCCAGATTTAAGAGGACAGCCTGTGGCTATTACTCATGCCCGAAGTGGAGTGATCGCGGCTGACCCATCCAAGCAAGCAATTAGAGATCAGGAATTTGCTTTGTATGAAGAAAGATTACCTGGTGGTAATGAATAAAGTATTGAAATAC
Source organism: Hypothenemus hampei (assembly GCA_013372445.1). NCBI lineage: Eukaryota > Metazoa > Arthropoda > Insecta > Coleoptera > Curculionidae > Hypothenemus > Hypothenemus hampei. The sequence goes on along the minus strand of JABRWK010000099.1, from coordinate 133,747 downwards.
TTAAAACGAAAGATTTTTGGCCGTTTTAGGTAGTTCTTCTCGAATTTCAGATATTAAACAGAAAAGTGATGGTTTGGCATCAATGTCGGAAATTGCCAGTTGTAGTTATGAAGCTAGACAATACGGAATTAAGAATGGAATGTTTCTGGGGCAGGCTGTGAAATTGTGTCCGAATTTGAAAACTTTACCTTATGATTTTGAAGTAAGTGTAGATATCGAGGAAACGAAGTCAATACTATAATTCCGGTCAGAATTACACGTAAAAACTATGTTGAACTCATAATATGATTTCTAAATATTAGTTTATATAAACTATATTAGGTTTTTTCGCAGTAATTTCCAGTTCTGGAACTACTGGAATGTTAAATTTTTTATACAAGGTGTTCCATTAAAAATGTACTTTCCATCTAATTTCTTTATTTTTTAATATTAGAGAAAAAAGTTCAAACGAGATCCCCATTCATTTTTTTGTGCAGAATATAAAAATTGCCTCACTCTACCCCCCGCATAACCCCAACGCCCTTTCGTGACATCAACTTCGTTATTTTAAATGAAAACAAGGTCACTTTATGTAAAGTGTCTGAAAAAAAATGTCTCGTTTGAATTTTTTTTTATGTCAAAAATAAAGAAAATAAACGGAGGGGTACATTCTTAGTAGGACACCCTATATATTTGACATTAAGAAAATCAAAATTTCATCCTCATTATCTCAAAAGTATAAAGCTTAAAAATAAGAATAAGAATCAAGTCGTTAGAAAGTTCTTACAAAAGTACACTAAGAATGTTTTAATTTCAGATCTCAGGAACAATTCTTTTTGAACTTATTTCCCAAAAAAATGCGAAAACAACAATTTTTACTTTTCTTAAGATATCGAAAATACTCGAAGTTTAAAAAAAAAATTTCGGCGTTCTATTGAGCATTTTTTTTTTATTCTTATTTAATGTCGCATCAACTGCTATGGTTCTTAGCGACAAAGCACTTCTATATAGTTTCAAGTTGATTTCTTAACCCTGGACTAGAGGAGAAAACCAAAATACAGGAGGCGGAAAACAGTTATGCAAGAGTTCAACAAATAATGTTTAACTGGAATATGTATTCCAATATGGCGGTCAAGTGTTCTCCGTTTTTAAGCAATTCATCTAGGTCGTTTGGCATCTCCAATTGATTTCTGATGCCTCTTGTGTTTTCGCACTCTGATAGGACGTGCTTAACTGAGCCTATCTCATTGCATCTTGGACACTTTGTTGGTTCTGAGCGATTCATAAGATGGCCATGCGAGAAGTCAGTGTGGCCAATTCTTAGTCTAGTTAGTACAGTTTACTCTCTTCTGTTACGGATATTGGATGGAACTTCAAATATATTTTTCCTAATTGAATGGAGTTTGGTAAGGTTGATTGACACTCAGGTCGAGTTCCAGGTGGCTTTGATGAATTTTGCAACTTTTTTCTTATAATCTAGCATTGGGATAGGGGAAAGCGTGGGAGTGATAAGATCGTTGTCCGTTGCTGCTCTGGCTTCCTCATCCGCTTTTTCATTACCGTCTATTGAGCATTAAATTGCGCAATTTTGCCAATTTAACCTACCTTGTTTCCTTTTCTATAGGCTGCTATCAGGAATTGATTTCAATCAGACTTATCTAGATTTATTCCGAACTCTCAAATGAATTGATGCATATAACATCAGCGATTATCAATATATCAACGTCTGAAACATTAAATTATATTGCATCGACTAAATTTTTTTTATTGAGATTGAGAAAAATGTAGGATTTATTGGAATATGAGAAAATTTAGAAGTAATACTATCTAATAATTACACTTAATATGATTTGACTGTTCAAGCAACAATATGAGATAATATCTGAACAAATATTTTGTTGTTTGAACTTTGAATTATTTATTCTAGAATTCAAATATAATTAATTATAATGTTTCATTTAACATATAGAACAGCTGACTTGCAATTTTCTACCGAGTGTTCCAAACTCAAGTAGTTTTTTCATATGTACCATATAGGTATTAGCCGTTGAAAACCAGAGTTGGTGTAAATCAAAAAATTGAGAATTTAAGATAACAACAGATTCAAATTTGTGATAAAGGAATTTATGCCGTGACCGATTTTTAAGTATAATGCTTACATATTTTTATCATAGGTGTGACTAATATTTCGTATGTCTAATTAGTTGCCCGTTGAATTGACAACTTTACGTCCATTTATATCAAAACTCAATTTTTAAAAACCAACTAACAAAATTCAAAAATAAGTTTTTTGCGGTATTTATTCGATTATAGGTGTGCACATCCGTTATCCATTATTTTACTAATGACTGTATAGATGCTGGGATAATTATGTTCAAGTAGTTTGCAACTATTTTTTTATAAATTAGATTCATGAATCCAAAATCATGTTAAAATTAAATTTGCTTTTTGTAATTACTTGGTTTTGTGGTTTCGTCGACGATATGTTTTTTATTTATAAAATTGAGTTTTTCAGAATGCGGAATGTTTTTAAATTGAAAATAAGAATAAACTCTATGGCCATTTTTAGAAAAGTGAAGATTGCATTTTTTAGAATTATTATTCAAATTTTTTGAAGATATATTTGAATTATTTGAATGATCAATATTAATAATATGGCTTACAAATAAAAATGTTTTAATATGTCTGTCAAAATATAATGGATGTTTTTATGAGGAATTCAGTAATTCAATTTTCTGTAATCTTACATTCTTCATCTAAAAATGAAAGGAATTCAGTTGATGACATTTTATGGTAACATTACGATCAGATTCATATATCCTATGAGAAGAATTGAAATCTAATTTGCGTGCCATATTATTTAATAATATTAGTTCCCTAAAATTGTAAACAATTCACGAAAAGAAATGCTATTGCACTTATTCAATTTAGAGATAATTCAATCAAGACATTTATAGGAGAATTTATTATGGACAAATTATAAACCATTTATTAAGAATAGTTAAAACTATTAAATAATTATCATTTGTGAATTGTAAAGTATCAATTAATTTAAGTGATTCACCTTTCATATATGACCTTAAATAAATACATTTTTAAATATTTGATAGAGATTTATCATTGGTATTTAATGCACAAAATAATTCATAAAATGATTCCCGTTCCATAAATTTCCTTTAAAATGTCGGTATATTAATTCGGAATAAATGAACAATTTATGATACCTGGTTATTAGAAAATTTATTCATAAGAGATGCATAATTTACATTAGAACTAGAAAACACACGTAATGATTTATTATTTATTTATTTATTTGCAACAACTTTATTTTTGACAATCAATTGTTTATTCTAGTATTTACGAGATGTTTTTAAACTATCCATAATTGTAAAAAATCACAATTTTTTGGGTTGTATAACCTGTTGTGAAATTCTTTTCAGGAATGAAAGAAAGTAGGACTGAACTTAGGACTAATATTTTTCGATGCGAACGAAATTGTTCTTTATAATTTTTCGTACGCACAAAGGATGTTCTCATAATTTAGTAAAAAACTATTTCAGTGTAAAACATTTTTTTCTATTTTTAAAAATTGATTGATAATTTTTTTAATAATTGTTATTGAAAGTAATTAAAAACCATAAATATAGAGTAATAACAGAATTAAAAATATAGAACTTGTGTTTAAACACTGTTCATTTAAATTAGATCCATTCTATATGAAATATAGCCTCCAAATCATACTAAAATTTTGAAAAAAGCGAAATTAAACTTGGAAATATTTTTTTCAGGGCTATAAAGAAGTGTCCACCATACTCTACAAAACAGTGGCGTCTTATACCTTGGACATTGAAGCAGTCAGTTGCGACGAAATGTATGTGGACGTTAAAGATATTTTAAGAGACACTGGCCTGACTGTAGAACAGTGGGGCTTCCATATAAGAAAAGAAATCATGGATATTACCGGCTGTCCTTGTTCCACAGGTAACAATGTAATACCTTTTAAGTGAGCATCTCATGTGGGTATCAAATTTCAAATCTAAAAGAATTTAGATTGAAATCCAATACATTTAATACGGTTATAGTTAAATCGTAAAGATTTATGATCTTATCCATTTGATACGTCCGTTACCGATTTGTGAACACTCAGTTTTACACAATCATATTTAAAGATATAGATTAATATGGTTTTCTCTAGGTTTTGGAGCCAATAGACTACAAGCGCGACTCGCTACAAAAAAAGCTAAACCAGCCGGACAATATTACCTTAAACCTGAAGATGTCGCATTATATATGGCGGAGATTCCTTTGGGAGAACTTCCAGGCGTCGGAAGAGCCACTGTCACCAAATTAACACGTTTAGGATTTAATACATGTGGGGAATTACTTGTAAGTCTCTATAAAAGCCCTAATATTTATAATTATAAGGTAATCTTAGGAGGGAGGCTCCGTGAAGGTTCTCCAAGCGGAATTGGGATTAAAATTAGGAGAAAGAATTTGGGAACAAGCCCAAGGTATTGACAGTAAACCTTTGGATTTCAATCACGAAAGAAAATCTGTCTCTACAGAAGTTAATTATGGTATGAACAAAGTTTTTGATGCAACATTTCACCCCACACACATTTAAAGAATTTTATTTATGAATTTCCCTCATTTTCAACCTCCGAATTAGTTTCTATTAAAAAAATATTTAACTGTCATCAAAGAAGAAAATGTGATTAGAACCAGATTAAAAAAACTCAAAAATATCAAGCATTGGTATAAAAACGCGACACTTGTTACGAATACGCTTAATATCAAGGGATCTGTTACAAAACCTCGTTTTACCGCTCCTTTTAAATTCGAGTCTACAAATTAACAAATGAACAGACTTTGTCCGGTTAATTTGAGCATGTAAAACTGAAAATAAAAAAAACTTGATAGGAATTTTATTCTGTAGAAAATGGATACTCAATGTAAAATGATTAGCAAGATCCAAGGTAATTAAGTCCTCAAATCAAACATGCGATCTTCAAATTTCAAAATCCTGTTGGGTTATTTTAAGTCGAAAACCTTCAACAAAGCAGGATTAAGAACTTGTTATATGTGATACATTGTGCTTTTAAATGGTCCAGTTATTCTACTAAATGCAATTCACATTTTTTGAATATTAATTTTATTGAAAAACACATTCCTCTGACCGCACTCGTAGTGACACTTGAAAATGATGAGGGAGCAGACATTGTAAAATTGGAAACTCATTTACAGTTAAATTATATTCTTTAAATGCATTGAAGTATTTATCCGTAACTTTGGTTGATCAATGAATATTCTCTTCAATAGGTATCAGATTTAAAACTAAAGAAGAATGTTATACATTTTTGGAAAGTATGTCCAAAGAAGTTTTCACAAGGTTATCAGAAATCAATATGAGAGCAAAGGGATTGACTTTGAAACTTTTAATTAGAGCGGAAGGAGCTCCAGTGGTAATTTACTTTTTAGTCTTGTTTATTGTATAATTAGAAATAAGATTTTTTTTATAGGAGACTGCCAAGTTTTTAGGACATGGTGTTTGCGATTCGATAACCAAAAGCAGTACCTCCAATATTATTTATTCCAAAGCTGAAATTATTTTCAAAGAGGTTAAAGGGATTTATGACAAATTAAATATACCATTTGCTGAATTGCGAGGCATCGGAATACAATTAACCAAATTGGAGAAGATATCGGAAATGAATAAAGTAGAATTTCGGTATGCATTGTCGACTAAGACTAACATCGTAAATTCTAGGCCTTGAATGACTTTTTAAAAAGAGGTACAACTAAACAAGTTAAAAAAGCTTCCTATGATAGTAAATGTGACAACAATATCGTCATAAATAAGGCAGCCGGTCAAACTCAAGGTTTCTATTTTTAATGGATTTATGGATATAACTTTTATTTGAATGTGTTTTTTTTCTAGGGAAAAAAGATCCTAATGGTAATATTAAAAATATAAATACAAAGACATTACAATCATTTTGGAAAACGTCTAGTGACGACTGTAGCCAATGGAAACATAATCAAAATGAACATTTACGAAATGGAATCGCTATTGATGTTTTTAATGAATTGCCTCCAACTATCAGATCAGAAATTATGAAGGAATATCATATTGACGTACGCAGTGTAACAAATATTTCTGCTGCATCAAAAACTGTTAAGCCACCTTCCACATTAGAGAAAATTGAAAGACGTAAGTGTGGTTACTGTTTTTCACTTTATACATTGCAATTCTTTACTTTTTTTGAATACTTCCTATACGTATTACAACTACATACTATAAATCTTTGAATAGATAAGTGCAAGAATATCATGAAAGATTTTTCTAAAGCTAAAAAATCATCAGCCATCTTTAGGGAAGCAATACTGCTATCAGTGCAAATTGTTGTTACTTTAGTCGTTTTCCATCTTACAAATTTTATAATTAATTAATAACATATTACCAGGCAAATCTGACCTGAGAAGGAGTTCAGACATGAAGGAAACGTATTTAAATGCTCTAAAAGTAAGTTCTGTTAAATATTTTAAGTCTAACAAGGGAACCGTCCTAGGTGTGAGTCGCCGATCGTAATGAAACTTGGTACACTTATAGTACTACGAAAAAAAATCGACACGTATTTTTTTTCGAATTCTGGAGGTCTTTTTTCAATATATCCACTTTTGAACCAGGAGTATTTAAAAAGATTGGTGTATCTTGGCGAAGACAATTGATTATGTACCAGGGACTGTAATTTTATCAAATTGTTCCTTTGGTGTAAATCTATGTCATAGTTATATAATAACACAGCATCTGAAAACTTTCTAACAAAATTTTTTCAAACGCGAAATCCGAATACATGTAGCGGCTGTATCATACCTGTTGTGCCAGCAGGGATGGTACGTACATGAATTTCATTCTGGTTCAAATCTACATTTTGCAAAACAGCAGGGCATTGCTCACTCCAGGAACCCAACAGTAACAGTGATTTTTCTCCTGTATTTGGTGCAAAAACTTCTGTCAACCATGTTTTAAAATGTTCACTTGTTAGTTTTCCTGATTTTGATGCCATAATGTACACAATTTCTGGGCAAAGTAACCCTGCCTCCACTCGAGGTCCAAATCCACCGCTGAGTTCATGTAAAACTATTAACAATGGGGACATAAGCCTTCCACTAGCAGAAATTAATGGCTGGATTGCATAACTGTGAGTAGTGGACATTTTTGATTGTACAATGCTTTCTACATGCTTCGCCCCTTCAACGAATAATGTACGCCCTGCATGTAGCTCTAAATTAAACCCACTTTGGTCAGAGTTATATATGTTGTCATATCCATAAGAAACCATTTCGTTCTTGATACCTTCTACAAATTCGTTTGCCTTCCTTACTGTGACATCCTGTTCCATCAAATTCTTTTTTGTTATAAACTTTGTTATTTTTCTGGGAACAATCCGATGATGATATTTAAAATTTCTTATCCATTTTTCAGAAGCTTTAAAAGAATCTAATTCAACATCTCGATTTGCTTGAAGGGCCCATCGACGGATATCTATGTCATGAACGGGCAAACATTTTTCCATAGCTTCCATGAAACGATCTAAAGTAAATTGCGATATTTTTGCAAGCTTTTCTTTATAAGTTCCTCCTTGATTTATTGCTTGGTCCCAGCGCATCAACTGCTGGATGGATTGTACTTTTCTATAGCTTTTCTGTACTGTAGATAATTTTAAGTTGCCTTTTTTCCCAGATTTCCAATAGTCTACAGCTTTTTTCTTATATTCGAAAGTTAATGGTTCATCATTTCCTGGAGCACATAAAGATTGTGGAGTAAAATCACTATCACCTAGATATCGTTGAATGTCTCCTTCATCTTCTATAATTTGTGCTTCGTGCTCCTCAGACGGATCATCAATTTCCAGAGTGCCTTGTGTTTAAAATTCCCAAGATATATCATTAGAAGTTCGTGTAATGATATCTTCTACCTCCTTAGCTACTGCTCGTTCTTTTTCCGTCGTTGGTGTGTTGGGAAGATTTTGTGAAGTGAAGGTTATTAACAATAGATTGACTATATTCACTGGATTGATCAACATTTTAAATTTAAGGTTTAATTTTAAATGCAGGTCCGCTTAAGAACATTTCTTTATATGTATATGCCATTCTTTCATTTACGTATGATTCAAAATTTGCCAAAAAAACATTCGATGAAACTAATTAAGATGAATTATTGTCACATTATCGATAGCACAATTTAATGGGTCAGTGGAAAAAGGATGAGTCCTAATAAATTTTTATTAAACCTTATTCTTTTTCCATTCACCCGTTCAATTTATGTACTGCAAATTAAATTAAGTTATTTTTGTTGAGATTATTATGCAATTTATTCTTATTATTTGATCCAACAATTTTTTGAACTTATTGTCAGATTTAATTATGAGTGTCAGGGATCAATAAAATTATTTTGCATTTCGGTGTTTTGCATTATTAATTTCCATTTTATGAAAGCAATATGGTAAGTGTGATTTAATCTATTTTCATCTCCCTTTTAATTTTTCTTCTTTATTTCAAATAGAGACAAATAACAGAAGAATATGTACAGGCGATTTTTACTTGTATTTTAAAACAATACCCCTTTATAAAAAAAAGATTCAATTGAACAAAAATTTATTAAAATGTTTGATGGTGTTGGTCCCTACTATTGCTTTTTGAATTTAGGTTTTGGATCAGTGGAATATGTTCTAATAAGAACTCCATGTGTTTATAAAGTAAGTAACGATCACTGTTAGAAATATTCATTTTTTAACTTGTATATACGTTCCTACAGGATGAACACGAATAATACTACATGTGCGCTAAAGATGAAGCATAACCATCTAAATCAGGAATGAATTAAAAATATATTTTTGATGTTACCATCCTTTAGTATTGATTAAATAACACTTTTTTCATTATTTACATTTTCTTCTGCGATCTACCGTTTCGAAGTTATAAGCAACCGAACGTTGCACACGCACTTCAGTTTAAATAGTTATAACTTTTTTTTGAAAAATAATATTGGATTCTGGTTTGCACTATTTGTTTCAGCAGTGTTTTCTTTATAAAATAGTAAAAAATGGATAAAAAAACTCAAAATGTGTAGAAACGGGGACCAAAAAAGTGAAATTTTCGAAAAAAAAGATAAAATATTTTTTTTCGGACTTTCATAGGTCGATAGAGAATTGAAAGGCGAACATTTTGCTTTTTTCCCGTTGTTCTAACTCATCTGGATCAAAAGTTATCGCCAAAAAACGAAAAATTGGGGAAATTTTGGGGGTGAGTATCTCCCCCTAAACCTCGACGAGGGCATCTAAAAAAAATACGTGTCGATTATTTTTCTACGATTTATAAGTGTACCAAGTTTCATTACGATCGGCGACTCACACTTAGGACGGTTCCTTGTAAGCTCAATGATGCGTGAGTTATGACCTATTTTTACAGTCATTTATTGATTGAATACGACATAGGATTGAGTTGTAATTAAGGAAAATCGAAAGATGAAGAAAAATTAACAATTTTTTTTATATATTCAGGAGAGCCTTAAACATATCGGTTTCTAATCGTACCACCCATTTTTTTCAAGAATATATTCAGCCCTAACGACATTTCATAGTAAATACAGGGTACTCTAAATTGATTGTGAATTAATTGGGATCTCGGAAACAATAAGAGATAGAAAAATAAATTAAGGATGTTTATGTTCAAACAGCAATATAAACTTTCTTGGATTTTGAGTTTGAAAAATTGAAATGTTGCTAATTCGAAAATCGTTTATAATATCCTTTTTAAAAACATTGTATTTTAAATCTATAAAAGTTTCTCTACAAAAACTTTCTGGATTAATTTCCGTTCTATAATTTTTTTTGAAAATTCGATTATTTGTTACTCTTAAGTGTTAAAAACGGGTTTTTTTCCTTTTAAAACAATATACATATTTAGACATTGTCAAAAAAATGAAACTCTCTTTTTATTCGCAAATTTGGTAATAATAATAAACTAATTATTAAAAAATGCTGCATTTTACCTTGCAGTTCGAAGTCGTTACAAATTTAACGTATTTCTGATTTTATGTACATTGTTTTCAACGGCTCTAACTTAAACATTTCTTTATGAGCAAAATCCGAGATACAAATCCAACCTCCTTATATTGAGAAAACGAATTAGTCGAAGAGCAAGTTTATTATTAGAAATAACATTTTCTCTAAAAATCTTGAATGAAAAATTCTAAATATCTCTTAAAACTACAACTATACATTTTGTTGGCATCAAACCCGTTGTAAGTTATCTTCTGAAATGCTTACTCCGAACTATTTCATTATTTAACTTTAATAAAAATATTTCTCTATTAATATGAAAAATAAAATTAACAGTCCGATCATTTAATTTTTGAAAATAGCCACTACTGTGTCTAAACCCTATAAGAGAATATTAAGAAAAAAAATTGAAAAAATGTTATAAATACATTGGCTCTAGCGGGCGCTTTATATAATAATGTAAAATGTAGGGGCTTCTTAATAATCAATTTTTAATAAGTTTATTGCGCACTGTTACTAAATTTATGAAGAACACTGTTGTAAATGGGTTTTGTAAAACCTTCCACATAAACTGATAAAAATAATCAGATGTGCACGTTGTAAATTTTTTCTTTCGCAAAATAATGTTAATGTATTTTAATTTCTGGATTTCTTTTATTATACCATTTTTTTAGTTCAGTCTGTTAAGAGTACTCTTCAAAACTTACCGATTAACAATATTTCTTTTTTTTTTTTTTAATTATCCAATAGAACAATAACATTAATAATAACGATAAGCCACTGATGAATTTTGGAAAATGTATTAATTAATTTGAAAGTTATGAAATAACAAAAGAAAGTGATTAGTTTCTATGATTCCTCTAGGGTTTCTGGAATCATTTACAATTTCATTTAGTGAATGTTTAATTTTTCAAAAACACCAGTTTTTCTACGTTTTAGTACATCTTTTTCACAGAAAAATGTACCTTTTTCTTCTATATCAAATTTTTTAGTATGAATCAAAGAACCAGTAGACTCGTACTAACGGCAATGTCATTGTAAATAATTTAATTTACTTACAAAAAAACATCAGAGAAGTCCAATCATTCATATGTACGTAGATAAATTACGTTTGTTGTGGAAGTAATTGAACAAGATATTGTTTTAGTTGGGACAATTTTTGTTATTGTATTCTACTTGGAATTAAAATTCATAATTTTTAAACAGTTTTTATTAATTTGGTATCGGATTTGTACATTGCTGAGTGAAAACTAAATGTATTTTAACATTGAACATAACTATGTATTAAGCTTTGACCTAAAATATTTTTTACAACATTGTTTTACACAATATTGAAATTTTGTACAAATTTTGAACCAAATCAAAGTCTAAGCCTCTCCTTGTTAGCTTATCGTACATCTAAATATGATTTAACATTAAATATTATATACACAACCTAGACACTACATATGGCGTGATTTTACATATACTATACGGTTTGTAACATTTACAAAAATTACCTAAATTGAATACATTGAGACCAAAAGGGAGTAAGTCACAGTTCGGACGAAACGTTTTTTCTTTAACAATTCCTTTGGATAAAAATATGTTTATTATTGATTTTTTGGGCTGATTTACGATAAGTAATGAAAATCGAGAATATGAAATAATAGGATTTCAAGATTTTAAAACGAGTTAAAAATCCATTTTTACTCGAAAAATGCTTTTTGTGGCTTACCCTCTTCAGGTTTCAAAGTATTTG
>JABRWK010000099.1:90502-119107 GCA_013372445.1 Hypothenemus hampei | reverse complement strand
CGGGCGTAAACAATGACAAGTGACATCATGTAAATTTTCAATAGAGCAGATTGAAAATAAATGAAAAAATTTTTGGAAAATATTAAAAAAATAATAATATATAAAAAATATAATTTATGGCGCTTTATATTGATTAAAAGCCAAAACAAGAATTGCTCCATGTAAAGAGATAAATGTAACATTATTCACAATTTTTAACTCATTTTTTTGGAAAATGTCATTTACCATTGTTTACGCCCGAGCCCTTCAAATATTGATTAAAATCTAATTTCACTGTGTGCATCAGGAACATTTTTAAACCTCATTTGTCAAAATTTGTTGTCACTTTTCTTCCGAATGAGCAATATGTAAAATATGACTGTGTGGCCGCAGATGTTATCCTTCACTATTTAATTGATTTTAAAGTATTTAATGAAAAATACGCTACCCAAACTTCGAGAAACTATGAAATTTTAATATAAATAATTACCAATTTCGGTAATTTCTTTCTTCGTTTTCGAATCACTATTTCCTTTTTCGCTTTGTTGTCGAATACTATCCTGCATATTTTGAGACCATTTAGTGTTGAAAATCTTAGATGACCATATCTTAATTTCTTCTCCTAATCGATCTGCAGAAACTATTTTCACAACTAAATCCTGGTTTTTTTCTGTTAACTCTAATTCTTCGGTTCTTATTGGTGCCATTTGTTGCTTCATTTGAACAAGATTCTCATATTGCATGGGTGTATTTAACAATTTCTGCTCTGGATTATGAATACTCTCATAGGGTTTTTCAGGTTTTGCAGACTTTTTACTAACAATTTTTTCATTTTTTGTGAGCGGTTGTTTGTGAATCTTAGAGTCCATGGTATTGATAAGAGGAGTGTTTAATTCATTTAGTTTTGTGGACATGTTTTGCAAAACACTTGTAGCCAATTTTACATCAGCATTTTCTGCTGAATCTTTCAATGTATACAAAGATTCTTTTTCTAATTTACTATTCAAGGTCTGAGGCTTCATCATAGCAATATCCCCTTCTTTGGATTCCTCTATCGTATACATTGACTGTTTTTTTAAAATCGTTTCTGGACTTTTTTCAACAATTTTTAACTTTTTCTGTGGAGTATCGTTTTTGGCCTCTTTTAAACAATATAAAGATCTTTTGTGTAAATCAACAGTAATAATTTTGTGTGGAACATTAGAGCATTTCGTATTTCCTGCATTATTATGGTTACACCCAATCGTAATTTCATTTGTCATTTGAGTTTCGCTCACTTTCTCTTGTTTTTCATCAATTTTACTTTTAGTAAGTCTTCTCACAATGTTTCCGTAAGAGGAAGCCTTTACAATAGCCCCTTGTTCAATTTTCGGTATAACTTTAGCCCCAAGAATGCCAGTGATTTTGTTTATTTGTTTACATTTCAGTTCCATATTTCTTCTTCTTTTTACCAACTCTTTTTCAATATTTCTTATCTTATTTTCTAATTGTTTGTCAACCATTTGACCGCAATTTTTATTTGACAAAGTTTCCTTGACACTCGCTGAAAGATAAGCTACTTTTGAATAAACATAAATCTAATTTTAAGTCTTACATGTGTGAAAATCATCAGATGACCGTCGTTTGGATATTAAAAACTTATTGAATCTGTGCAGTTTTTGTTCTTCTCTGAACCTTAGAGAACCATTTTTATCGAAAATTGTTTCGATTTTCGCTTTATGGGAGTCAATTTCATGTCGAGACTCCAATAAATTAGGCAAATCAACTTCAAAACGAAGTTGCTTTTTGTCAGGTTTTACTTGGATTTGCTGTACTGTAGCCACAACTTTCTTTGTGCAGTAACCACTATCGTCATTCTCACCTGCAAAATTTGAATTGGATTCTGCCTCTTCATTGATTGGGACATTTTCTGTTTTCGAATGTTCAGGGGAAGCCTGTTTATGAATATCCTCCGATTTTTTAATGATGAAAATTTCTCCGTCCTGTAGTATTTGAAATATGGCACGTTTTTTTTTGTTTCAGAAAGTTTCTTTTGTTTTTCATTTGGGGTTTTGGCACTAGGAGCTTAAACAAAAAATTCTTGAAATTAGGTTTTCTTGTCAGTACTATTGTGTTATACCAGTAATATTGGCAGGTCTTTCTATTTTCTCGCATGTAACTTCACTTTTCTCATTTCTAACGAAGTTATTTTGCGTATTTTTCGTTGAGGATAATGACCCTTTTTTCGGTAAAATGATGTGAAGAATTCCAATCGGGTCTTTTTGTCTTAAATTTTCATTTACCATACAACTTGATGAGAGGGGTTTCTTTTTTTGCTTTACTGTATTAGTTTTTATTTTCGGCGGGTCATCGGTCTTCACGGAACTTTCCGCAGTTACTTTTTTTAAGACGTTTTCAGATTTAGAAGTAGTCATTCTTTTTACAGTAGTGACGCTTTTCGCAAAGGATTTGTAATTTTGTGAAGACCAACTGGAGTATTTCGTTTTGCTTTCTACAGCTTGTAGTTCTTAAACCATTATTTTTTGTTTAAATGGATATACAGGGTGGCCCGTAATGTGTCTGCCATAGCTTAAGGGTATCTTACCAGACTAATTTCAAGTAAAAAAAGTTTATATGTGCCTTAAACTTAATTGGAACCGGGTTAAAAGCATTTTAAGTGTTAAAAAAAATACTATTTCAGAAGGTTTAAAAACAACTGTTTATTTCACAATTTTTAAAAAACTAAAGAATTTTGTTGCATTAATTGCTCAAAATGTTCACCCAATTACTTGATATACGTTTGAGCTCTTTTCAAAATGGAAAGCGTGCCTCTCCTAATAATCTACGGATCAGTGCGAATAAGTTCTGCTTCATCCATAATCTTAGTAATAAGTTGTTCTTTTTTGAAACCTCTATCAAGTAATTGGGTGGATGTTTTAAGCAATTAATGCAATAAAATTCTTTAGTTTCTTAATAATAGTGAAATGAACAGTTATTTTTATACCTTCTGAAATAATTTTTTTTCAAATTTGAAATACTTGTAATTCGATTACGATTGAATTTAGAGATTCATTATATGTTTTTCACTTGAGATTGGTTTGGCAACATACCCTTAATGGTAGATACATTACGGGCCACTCTGTATTTAGAGAAACTCACTAATTTTTGAGGAATTTTTTGCAGGCCAACTGGAAGATCTGCGATTGTTGCTCGTTTTCTTAGCAAGGTCCTCATCCTTTTCCATCTCTATGGTGACAGAAGAACAGCTACTTGGACGATTTTCCAATGATTTCACTAGTTTTTATAATTGTCTTGAAACTGTTTTCCTGCAGGGGAAACGACATTTTTCTCCTTGACCAATTTTAGTGCTTCTAAATCTGTTTTTGAACAACTTTTTGCGTTTTGTTCCATACAATACTTCTTCCCGAAATATGTATGAATCTTTTTATCGAGCTCTTGATTATTTAATTCACTGGCGTAGTCCGGACATGCACAAACTTCTTTCTTAATTTGCCCGAAATTGATTACTTGTAAGTTTCCATTTTTCGAATCCTTGTCTCGATTGGAACAGTGCACTATTGGTCGTAGAATTGCATGTTTTAATTCCTTGAGTTTATCCGTATTTTCCTTTTTGTCTTTTTCTGCAAAATGATATTTTGATTAATCATTACATTAGGCATATGAAATTTGTTTAGATGCCGTCAAACGCTGGAACAAACGTACGTTACATTAATGTAATTATAACGTTAAGAAAATAAAATTTGAATTTTTTTATGACGTCGTTCGAACATTTTTATCACATTCCTTGGTTAGCTGTGATTTAGGTCTTATTTGGCAGTTACTGACGATATGTAAAATCACGTCGTATGTAAAATATAAAGTGGGCCATTGAACACGAAACATACTAGTTTCTACACAGGAAAATTTTCTTTAAAAACGTACAGATTTGTCAACTATATGATCATATACAGTAACTAGGTGTCTGTAATTTCATGAACTCGTAACATAGAATGATCAATACAATGCTTTAACACAACTACAAGACGAGTAGTGTATTGTACAGTGTTTGTTTTATATAGTTTGATGGAAAATTTAGAATCATCATTTCAAATAAAATACGATATCACATTAAAAAAGTTAAATTTGTAATCGAGTTACCTGTAGGTACTTGTTGTTGTGGGGGAATCCTTTTATTATCAAGGCTCTTTTGATCCATTATATCGCTATGTTGTGTTTTGAACATTAACTTCAAGTCGTTAATTTTTTTTATCACTTCGTCGATTTCGTTATTAGTATCGACTAACATCGCGTTATCATCAACAGACAATTTATTGTTCCACGAGTCATATGTACTTAAAGTGGGTGCTGTTAAAATATTATCCTTTTTTTCATCTTTATCCTGAACGAAGAAAATTTCATCTCCAGATTTTAATACAGCTCCTTCTGAAATATTAAAATTGTAACTCACTACTGAAGATTTCGCAACTGACCTTACCAGATTCCAAGCAAATATTTTTGGATAAGTCCTCTTCTAAATTTTCCATTTCCGTAATGTCGTCAATTATCAATCTTTCATTAACAAT
Source organism: Hypothenemus hampei (assembly GCA_013372445.1). NCBI lineage: Eukaryota > Metazoa > Arthropoda > Insecta > Coleoptera > Curculionidae > Hypothenemus > Hypothenemus hampei. The sequence goes on along the minus strand of JABRWK010000099.1, from coordinate 114,566 downwards.
ATCATCAAATTTGTCTTGTGGTAAAATGGTTTTGGAACTGATTTTTAAAGATTTTAAAAAAATGTTATTCTTGCATGCAACCACACCTGTTAGCAAAAATTTTAAAATATCTTCATTTACAATACTTTTCCAGACCTTTTTTTTCCGTAGCTTCAGAATTTTCATTTGAAATAGGAGAATGTGTGCAACCATGCTGTACCTTCTGAGATCGTTTTATTTCTTCATTTTTATCAGTTTCTTCTTTTTTAATCTCAGTAAAATTATTTTTGTCCGTTTCATCAGATACTAGATGTATATGCTTTTTTATTTCTAGTTTCCTCAATGGTATGCAAATCTCAATTTGTTTTTTAAATATTTCATTTTTTTCTAACTGCTCCTGTTTATCTTTCTGTTCTTGTTCCAATTTTCGTTTATCATCATGGATCTGAGAATCGTTATAGAGATGAACTGATTTTTCTTCACTTTTCCTCTTATTCTCAGAAGGCTCTCTAATCCGGCCATCATTTTTCATTGTTTCAACATTGGCAGCATTGTCAATTGCCATTTTTTTGTTAACGATCTTTTTTTTGATTTCCGGCCGTAATTGTGCTGTCATGTCTTCTATTTTTTTCTTAGATAATTTCGCTGCAAATATTAGAGAATTATAATGAGCTACAATTTTCAATTATATTCACCAATTTCAATTTTTTCTTTAAGACGATCAAGGGTTTTATCTATGCGAGGAGTGACATCTTGCACTTTATTTGACGGCAATAAGTGAATTTTGTTCTTCATTGCTTCAAATTCTTTTCTCTTCTCTTCTTGTCTTCGTTGTTTCAATGAAATGGCAGTTCTTAATCTAGCTGCTTCATTCAGAGCCTCAACTTTGGTCGGCTCTTCTAAACGATTTCTTAGGGAAGAGGTCATGGCGAGCATGTGATTTTGTACTTTTTCACTGAGTTGATTCGTATCATTTTGCTCTAAAATTTTATTTTTGTCGAATTGAATAATTATTTCTGTAAAACTATTATTACCTTTGTTAATTGTTTTCCCATTTATTTCTCTATTAATTGAATCTCCATCACTGGAATCTAAAAGGTTTTCAATGAAATTTTGGGCTGAACTATAATTTTTCCTTATAAACCTTTTTTCTTTGTGTGATACAAGGAAGTTTTGGTACTATCTTGTCTTGACTTTTCTGTCCACGGCTGGTTTTTGGTTTTTAATGTAATCTTAGGTCTGGAAGAAAGTGGTTCTTTATATGAGACCTTTTCAGTAGTCAATCTCGAAGCCTTTTGTTCTTGCAGATTGAAGTCTCTCTTTAGAATTTTTTTTATTTTCTCCCCAGTTTTCGCCGAAAACTTCATATCTAAATTTTCCAACTGTTTCATGAGATTTTCCCGTTCCAGCTTCAGCTTGTCCATGTTTTCTTCTGGGGAACTCTGAATTTTCGTTACTGCGTTGGACAGTTTCGGTGCTTCTTCTTCATGATTTTCATAGGTTGCCGGTGTCCGTTCTTTGACAAAATCTTTAATTATAAGACCTTAAATAACCATTCTCTTGTAGAACCCATACATTAAACATTGAAATGAAATTTACCGGAGTCTGCACGTTCTTTGACACAAACATCGTCTACATTAAGCTCATCCTTATTGGTATCATTGGTCCAAACTCTTTTAGAGTAAGTCTCTTTTAACTGGTTATTTGGGGCCGTTTCTACCGACGGATGCATCGGGATATGCGAAACGGTCTCTTGGGGTTCTTCAATATCTTTCACTACGTCTACCATATGTTTTAGTTCGTCTCGGACTTTTTGTAACTCTTGCGCATCTGAATTTAGAGATTCTTTATTTGACAAATCGGTACACGTACTGCTACGCGCAGATTTTAATAGTAGCTGAATGAATTTCGCTTTTAGCTTCATTTTCGCTTCATTGCTAGCGTTTTCGATGGTGGGATGATTTTTAATCAACAGGTTAAATTCTTTTTCAATTTTATCGCAATCATGACTGTCATTCTCTAAGTCACAAGATACATCTAATGAACCTTTCACAGCTACTATCTTTTGTTGAGGAAGCTTGATCTCCACTTTTTTTTCAGGTGTTTCCTTCTTTAAAAAAGCTTCTAACGGCAGTCTATTTTTCTTAAGAGGTTTAACCATTGTCGGGTAAGTTATAACTTTAGGCGAAAACTTTTTCTTCATAATTTTTTTACGTATTTTAAATTTGTCTTCGGTATTTAATTCAAATGCTTTCCTAAGAAATACAGTAAAGAAATTCGATAATATTGAAAATAGTCGTATAATAATTGGTTTCAGGGTTAAATGATTGTTTAAATAAATTATATTGGATTGAATCATATGGAAAAAAATACTAGGAAAGCAAAATGTTTGAATAAGGACTATATCAAATATATGAGTAGTCTAGATGCAAAACCTGCTATCTCCAAATTTGTCACATTTGGAGGTGTGTGTATTATTGAATTCCAAAGTAAGATTGTTATATATATTTCAGTAGTTTAAGGGCTCAATTAACAATGGACGTAAACCGTAAACGTAATACATAATTCGTAATCCGGAAATATTATATTTTACAGAACAGATACGTAAATGCGAAATCTGATTTATAAAAATTTTTTAAAAATGAATAAATTTTTAAATAAAACCAGATTTCGAATTTACGTATGTGTATTCTGTAAAATACAATATTTCCGGATTACGAATTACGTATTACGTTTACGGTTTACGTCCATTATAAAAGAGCACTAAGCTTCATATACCATACCAAATCTATTATAAAAGTAGCTCTAAAATTGACGGTACAATGCAAAATCAATGTAATATGTAAACGGTTTTTACGTTTTACTCAAAATCGTTTAATATGGAGATGGCGGGTTTTGCATCTAGACCGCTCGTATCTATCTTATTTTTCATTAAGTTAGCTCGTCGTCAAAACCGACGCATACTAACCAGAATTATGTCCATGGTTAATTTTATTATTTATACTAATAATTATAAATAGTTTATAGGTCAGGAGACACCTTAACAAGACAGGCTTTAAAATTTTGTTTTTCTAGTATTTTTTTGCCACACTAGCACTTTAAAATATTATATTGTGTACCTATGTGTATTTGTACAACGTAAATGTAATTTCAATCGTTTTAAAGATTGTCTTTGCAAAATATATTTATTTAAAGAGCAGCTAATGCGACTTTCGCTTTACTCACAATTAGCCGCAAATCGTTCGTTGCCGTAATGATTCCATTCCTCGATAATAAAAGTAAATAAATACAACATAAAATAAACGACAATAATCTATGTCTTATGCAAAATAATTGTTATTAATTGATATATATNTAATTATCCAATAGAACAATAACATTAATAATAACGATAAGCCACTGATGAATTTTGGAAAATGTATTAATTAATTTGAAAGTTATGAAATAACAAAAGAAAGTGATTAGTTTCTATGATTCCTCTAGGGTTTCTGGAATCATTTACAATTTCATTTAGTGAATGTTTAATTTTTCAAAAACACCAGTTTTTCTACGTTTTAGTACATCTTTTTCACAGAAAAATGTACCTTTTTCTTCTATATCAAATTTTTTAGTATGAATCAAAGAACCAGTAGACTCGTACTAACGGCAATGTCATTGTAAATAATTTAATTTACTTACAAAAAAACATCAGAGAAGTCCAATCATTCATATGTACGTAGATAAATTACGTTTGTTGTGGAAGTAATTGAACAAGATATTGTTTTAGTTGGGACAATTTTTGTTATTGTATTCTACTTGGAATTAAAATTCATAATTTTTAAACAGTTTTTATTAATTTGGTATCGGATTTGTACATTGCTGAGTGAAAACTAAATGTATTTTAACATTGAACATAACTATGTATTAAGCTTTGACCTAAAATATTTTTTACAACATTGTTTTACACAATATTGAAATTTTGTACAAATTTTGAACCAAATCAAAGTCTAAGCCTCTCCTTGTTAGCTTATCGTACATCTAAATATGATTTAACATTAAATATTATATACACAACCTAGACACTACATATGGCGTGATTTTACATATACTATACGGTTTGTAACATTTACAAAAATTACCTAAATTGAATACATTGAGACCAAAAGGGAGTAAGTCACAGTTCGGACGAAACGTTTTTTCTTTAACAATTCCTTTGGATAAAAATATGTTTATTATTGATTTTTTGGGCTGATTTACGATAAGTAATGAAAATCGAGAATATGAAATAATAGGATTTCAAGATTTTAAAACGAGTTAAAAATCCATTTTTACTCGAAAAATGCTTTTTGTGGCTTACCCTCTTCAGGTTTCAAAGTATTTGACTAATAATTAATAAAAAAATTCACTTTTCCTTTCGATTCTTTCCGTATTTTGTTTGTTCGTTTACAATTCTACATCTCTGGTTATAGTTTCTTGATCTCGATTGATTTAGAATTATCCACCTCGTTATTGATATTTTATCAAAGTCGTCAATTCCATTCCATTTAATTTGAAGTGGACTTTTAATAACAAATTTTGTAATTGGTTTCTGCCAAGAAGGAATATCTTGATGAGGAATTGGTGGCAACTTCTTTGAACGCCCTTAAATGTTTGTGTATTAAAGAAAAATATTAAATTATATTTTTTTACCTGAAGATCTTTTAACGATTGAAGAAGCTGGAGCAATTTTGACACTGGTTTTCTTCGACGATGTTCGGGAGCCCCCTGTTTTAATAATTTTAATAAAATTAACATGAATAATGACAATCTTGCAGATTAACCTATTAATGCAGCAACTGTTTTTACCATATTCAAGTAGGCTAAATTTGGAAAATTCTAAATAAGCAACTCACAAAAATTATTAACAATATTAATTGAATTAGTTAAATACGACCTCAAGTGATCTGACTTTTCCGAAATGTTAATTCTACTTTTTTTTATCCATTGCAAGTAGTGAGGTTGAAAGAATATCGATATTCTCTCGTGATAATAAACAAATTCCAATAATAACCTCATTTAATTTTAATATTTTCAACGATCTTATTGGATCTACAGGAATTTAACAGGTCAAATTTATTTTTATGTTGGCTTTTTTTAATTTTATTAATTTAAAATCAGTCTTTCTCAGAAACAATGGACAAATCTACTAACGCAAAACAAAATTATATACAGTCGGTGTAAAAACTATTTGTACAGCGGTTCTTAAATTTACAATTAGTAGGTATTATATAGATCAGTAATAAAATATTAAAAATAAATGATAATCTTGCACATATATAGAACAAAGTATACGTGAACAAAATTTTATTCTCCTTAACTCTTCTGCGAACAAGTGAAATAGGTTGTGGCAATCGAATATTTGATATGTTAGACCTATGGGACCCCACCTGTGCACACTGGGCAAAATGCCCTATTTAGAACGACAAAAATAGAATTTAAATACAGTAATTTAGTAATAGAAGACTATAATAACTATAACATATACAGTATACTATAGTGAGGGCCAAAAATCAGTTCACATTTTGATGGTGGAGATGAACCAAATGTTAGTGAATAAAATTGAATTTAATTTACCTGTACGAGGGCAACATAGAATTTAAAAATGAAATAAAAAGTATACGTTACCATTTGAAAATATTAGGTGTGTTGTCATAATTTCATAAATGTCATTTTTCATAAATTTACCATCAAAAAAATTGCAGGGAAAAATTGAATTTGACATGCCTGAGCGTTTTACAAATTTTTTCTTAATTTATAACGAATGTTTGCAAGATTTTTGGCCCTCACTGTATAATACATACGTTAATAATTACACCCATACTTCATTATACGGCATTTCGTTATAACGGCCTTTTTTAATTATGACACTTTCTCGATTTACGGCCTACAATGTTTCATTATACGGCCAAAAATGATGTATAGTCACCGGCAAAGATAGTTCATATATACACAAACAATCAATTTCTCTGAGTCATTTACCAACACTCAATATAAATGAGAATGCCGACAAACAAAAAAAAATCAAATTCTCTTGATTCATTTACCGACCCTAAGAAATTAAAACCGCTATACAAGGGTTCGTATCAAAATACTAATTGATTCGATATACGGCTTTTCGCTATACGACCAACTTTTCTGGAATGTATCTAGGCGTTAAGCGAGGTATGGCTGTATTATAATCTTCTACTGCTGAGTTATTGATAAAAATAATTAAAATATGTCCTACTTCTTGTATTTAAATTCCATTTTTTGTTCCTCTAAATAGTGCATTCGTGCATAGAAAGGTGAAAGGTTAATAGTTACAGAAATATAAACAGAAACATATGTGTAAAAATTCACACGCAGAAAATATTCGTACACTTTACTAAAATTTTAATAAATTTTGAAAATAATTAAAATTTTTAATACTTCAATACTCTGCAAAGTTATCTTTTGATTTTATAATAGCTTCAAGTCGTCTTGATATAGAATTTACTGAATTAAATGTTACAGTAAACGGATTTTTATTCAATTCTAACTCAGCAAATTTCAAACTTTCTTTTAACGTAATGTGGAAATTTGAGGTATACTTGCTTTTCTTTCCGTTAATTCCGAATAATTAATACCCATCTTCACGTAGAATATTCTTCCCGATAGGTAAGTAGACTCGAAGAATTAGATAGAATTGTCGGATAAGTTTTTTATTATTTTGTACAATAACCCTTCATACCACACCTGAACAAAGGTTTGTTCTACATCTAAACATTCACCGAGGCAGTATTCTTTACCTTCAAGACTTCATGTAACTCGAGTTGAATAACAATGGCTAAGTTCCAAATTTTAAATTAACCAACATGAATCAGTTTGGATTCTGACTAAAATCTAGCATTACTAGTTCCGGAGGCAGCGATATAAATTTTCAATCAATCAGAAATGACTTGTTTTTTTTTAATCATTGATAATGAATTGCTTATAAAGGAAATAGAAAAATCTATAAGAAAAAAAATGCGAACTTGCTACTATAAATTGCAATTACATTTTTTATATAGTTGATGAGATACCGCCAAGCCCGCGACCGCCGCGGTGACTGAGTGCAATTTCCTTTATGTACAATTCATTACAAACGAGAGAAAAAAAACGAGCCTTGCTTCGATTGATGAAAATTTATATTGTTGCCTCCCGAACTAGTAGTGCTATAATTTATCTAGAATTTAATGTGATTCATGTTCGTTAATTTAAAATCTGGAACTTAACCATTATTATTCAATTAATATTTGAATTTTTTCAGCAAATACGCCCTTTGTGGAACAGTCCTGGGAAAATATAAAGGAAAGCGTAAAAAGTTGGATAAAAACCGAAAATCAGCCTTCAGAAGTCGACGTTGATATACTGGCTGACTATTTAAGGAATTTGGCGCTGAATAGACAAATAGAAATTTTATTTACTTGTTGTAAATTTTTTTATAGGTAAAAAATTTTTCTATTAAATAATTGATAATATACACGGCTATTGTTTTTAGGAAATTTTCAATTTTAAATTGTAAGTGGCATAAAGTGTACATCACTCTAATAGATGCAGTTCAGCAAGGCATGTTAACAAATTATGGAAAAATGTTGTATATTGATCAAGCTACATTTTCATGTTGTAAAAATAAATAAATAAATAATAAATTGCAAAACTTCTAAGTTTGCTTTATTTATTTGCACTCTTCATTAGAACTGTCAACTTTTTCATTGTTCGAATATGTTCGCTTTTGAGCCAAAAATTGGTTTAAATCGGCGAAACTCGATTTGTGATATCTAGAAATGTGTAATTTAATTTCTCAATTTCTTGAGAAAAAGCTACGGTTCCTACTGATAATATAGGTTCTCCCGCAGACTTTCCTCCAACTGAGAACTTGGGCATTCAAATGCTTCCGGAACGGCTTCTTTAATATCGAAATCATTAGAACATCCTTCCTCTTCGACATTTGGATTGTCACAATCGTTCACTGAACTTAATTTGTTGTTCATTGTGTCACTTGTTTCTTTTTGTTTGGCTTCCAAGTGTCTATCTAAATGAAGTAAATCTAATTTAATTATGATGACAACAAAGTAGTAATCAATTGTATAGTTTTTGAAAAAATACAAATCACATACGATTTAAGTACCCTATGCCTAGGAATTAATTATTAACTGTTAATTTTATTCTTACTATCGTAAACCGAGGTGACTTCGTGCCATATGGGGTGTACCATACCCAATTTTTGTATTTTTCTGTGTGTAGAGCTACAAAAATCGGGCATATCACAATCCTATATAATATATAGGATTATGCCATTCGCAATTTTTGCCTCATTTTGGACAGAGAATTATGTGAAAAATGCAAAAATTGGGTATGGCACAATCTAGCTCCATATGGTACAAAATCACCTGGTTTTCCGGTACTTATTTTTGTTGAAATAAAACAGTTTAAATTACTAAAAATAGAAAGAACTAAATATGTAATGACGATTTTTAAATTATTCCAAAATACAGATCGAAAAGGGAGTAAAAAGTAACTTTGAGTCCCATTATTTACGAGGGAAGGGGTATGAACACAATAATGTTTTTAAGTGTCGTCGTGGTGTTGAGTGTACTGTGTTGGACTACAGCAAAAAATCAATTTTTTTTTATTCGCAAGTGCGTCAAGATCACGACAACAATTGAAAACGTTACTACACCTAAAGTTATAAATTACGACTTTGAAGTCAAAAATCTCCAAATTATGGGCTCGCTAGTTACGAGTCATACCATGGTACTTGTTTCGAGGACCCTAACTTAACAATTCCAATATCTTATCAAACCCCATCCCGTGTTTCATATCCTTTCCTCGTCAGTACAGTCTTACACTCATAAATACTTAAACCATTATTTATTATTCCAAATATGTAACCTCCATTACTTTCTATAATTTAGAAGAATTTTAAATTGATGATGAATCTGTCTGAGCATTTTTCAAAAAAAAAAGTATCACCTGAATTTTAAATGAACTTGTTCCGGCCTTGATGTTCTCACTGTGTAGTTAAAGACTTATAATTTAGTCATAAGATTTTTAACCTTTAAAACATTTTTAATCTAAACAAGAATATAACAAATTTTATTGTATTTTACCTGAGTTGTCATTATTATTGCCATTATCAAAATTAGTTGAGTACCATCTAGGACCATTTTTAACATCTTCATCAGGACTTAGAGGTTTAAAAGGTCCCATCAGATCTCCCTTATTTTTCTTTTTAATAATGTTTTTCTTTACAGTTATTCTAATCCTATTCATATCTTTGTCTAAATAATTTTTCGCATCTGTCAGATTGATTTCATTTTTGACATTCTCTTGTTTCAACTGTTTGGAAAATTCCTCATTAAGTTTTTTAAGCAACTCGAATCTGAACGATTTCACATTATTGTACGGAAAATACCCTCAATTTTAGGTACCTAAAGTTTATGATCTTATTTTTCTCCTCCTCCGTAACTTCCACACCTTCAAATTTTTTCACCATGGGCAGAAAGTTTTCTTTAGTAGCATAAGCGTTTTCCAATTGATGATATTTTTTTTCCGGTATCAAAGGTAGTATTTTCTTTTCAATATTCAAATGCTCGCCAGGCACCAGTTCTTTTACAGGGATATCCAAGGTTGTCGATTCTAGACATTTGCCATTATCCTGCTGTGGCCTCTTTAAGGGCAAAAACAATTTTTTACAGCTAGTTTTTTGAGCTTGTTTTTTCAACTGTGGAAGCAACGTTAAACTAAAAGTTTCTTCTTTAACTATGTTAGACTTATTCCACGATTCTTGTTTATCTAATTGTAAGATTTAGGTTTCAATGCACTTGGAATTGGTGCATTAGAAACGACAATCTGCTTACCTATACTCATATTCGAAGTTAATTTTTCTTTAGACTCCATTTTTAGGAGTCTACGTCTTTTCATTTTATTTTTCGTTTTAATTCGATCATTTTTTCGATCTCAGTTTTATGCTCAAAAGCACAATCTAAAATTCATTTGAAAAATAATAAAATATTTCAGAGTATTAGGACAACTTTTACCTGCTTCAGATAAACTTTTGGTTCGTTTGCCTATTTTTGTGGGAGTCTCAGTCTCGACCAATTTCAGATTTTTTGTGATCAACGTTGCCATTTGTGTGATTTTAAAATCTAAAATTTCGGAGCTCAGCTGTGGATACCTACTGTCGTTTTTAAGGATATGCTTGCACTCCTGCTGAACTTTCTCTGGCAAAGTGCATTTTTTAGTTAAAATCGGCTTGATTTCATTTGTGCTTTTACTAGAAGCACACCTCTTTTGGAAGTATTTTTCAATTTCATTATTCAAATTTTTGAAATCGATACTTTCTTTTGAGTGATGATATGGTGACTCGATTTCATCATTTTTCAACCGCTCTTTATTTTTATCTGCCTTCTCAAGATTCGTTAGGACTTTTGGTGGTAATTTAATTTCGTAATTATCTTGTTGCTCAATTGCTTTTACAGATTGTTTTTTTTAATTGAATTTTCGAGATCAAGACTGTTGTGTGAGGCTTTGAGAGGTTCATCATCAGTTTTTTTTGTTTTTTATCTTGTTGCTTAATTGCTTTTACAGATTGCTGTTTTTTTATTAAATTTGTTATATCAAGACTGTTTGATGAGCGTTTGAATGGTTCACCATCAGTTTCTTTTTGCCTTTTAGACTGTTCCTTCTTACTTAAGTCTTCTAAAACGATTACTTCTTGTGAATTTTTTTTCGGTTTAATGTAGTCGTTTAGTTTCTGACGCTTTTTTTGTCTTTGCTGTTTTAAAAATTCGGCTTTTGATATTGGTCTCTCATCGTCCTTGGCAACATTGTGAATTAATTTTCCATCATTTTTACTCCTAAGGCCTAGAATGTAACGAATATCAATAATCTTAGAAATAAGTTATTCACATATTAATTGAAACTGCATGAAAAGCGTAGAAATATACGGAAAAATCGCTTAAGCCCTATCACCCTAGCCCCATTATAAAGCTTTTGCTTTTTTCTACCGTTACCGGGATCTTCCCATTTATTACGTTCTTGCTTTTTAAGTAACTGCTTTGCAACTTTGTTCAGTTCTTCCACCTCAAAATGGAAAAAAGAAAAGTTTATTTGTTGTAAAAAAACTATTTAAATACTTTCTCTTTTTTAGAACGATGATTCTGTTGAATTGTATCGTGTTTCCGACGTTGTTTATAGACCTCCTTTCGCAAATCTCCTGATTTGCATTCTAAAGCATTAATACCGGACAAATCATCAGCCTTTGGTGCTAAAAAATAGTTCAAACTGAGTTACAATTAACTTTTCAAATGTTGTCCATTACATCATGACTGGATTATCTCAGAACTATCTTAGGCCTACAATTTCTCAGCTGCGTTTATTACACATATGACTCCGTCCATCATTGGTATGTACGTGAACAAAAAATGTATATACATACATACACACTTTCAATTACCTTGTACGTGTCGTATAAGTGTGTATAATGAATACAGTCATCTTATGATGATATTACGGGCAACATTAAAAAAATTAAAACTGACTTTTTTTTTGAATGACGATAACTCAAAGAAAAATCATCGTACGAATCTCATGGATCGCCAAAATTAAACAGAAAAAAATTCTTTAAAAATTTGGAAAATTTTTTCTGTTGGTTTTCTTATCATTACTTAAAAGTTGCTGATGACAAAAATTTTTGAATTCAATATTTGAAAACTAGAAGCATGGATTGCTTTTTTTTAAATCTGCTCTACGATTATTTTTCAGGAAGTTACAGCCTTTTGAAAATCATCTAAAAAGTCAGAATTTTTTCTGTCCTTTACTTTTTGTGTTTAGTGTATATGTCAGGGTCACATAGTGAAATTCGTAATTTCATGAATAGCCTAGGTAATTCTATGGTTTACTCGTACCCAATTTTCTTTGGCTAATTTTTCTTTTGTGAAACCAAGCCATACCTTCTCTTATTTTATTTAAGAAACTATAAAGGGTAAGGTGTGGTAAAGATTGACAACAAATTTCTAGATTTTTCATGAAAATTTCATCAAGTGGCTACGACGTATGGGGAAAAGTTGCCTAATTTGAACCGCTACAATAATCGAAGTCCTTTAAGGACTCTAAGTCTTTTTAATAGGCATTCCGTTATATTATTTTGAAGGTGCACAAGATGAATTTCTTTTCCAGGGTAAACTCAGAGTCCTTATAGGGCCTCGGTTATCATAGGAGTCCAAATTAGGCAACTTTCCTCTACATATCGTCGGTTAAATGTGTAAAACTGCTAAGTTTAATTTTAGAAAATTCGAGAAAATACATTTTTTTCGAATTTTGAAGAAAAAATTACCAGAAAAGTGCAATTATTTCAATAACAAAACATACCAATTAGTATTAACCCTTTTAAGATATTTTTTAAATGTCGCATGATGATAATATCAACACATCATATATTAAGTGATATGGTTTTTTAGCTCTTGTGTAAAATTAGCCAAAATGGCCTTAGCCGTTTTACACATTTAACTGACGATATATCACTCATTCGGAAGAATAGTGATACAACTCAAAAATCGACGTTTTTGCGTTGTGTATATCAACAGATGGCTAAAATGGTAACTCATTATCTTGGAATCCACATGTTTAATTCGTCAATTGTGTCCAGAAATTACATTATTAAAGCGCTCAAATCAAAATATTGACCTTTTATTTAACAAAAAGAGTGACATAACTACTGTTCATTCATTACAAAATACTTTAAATCCGGAAACAAGAAAATATTAAACTCATAATAATGGTAGTGTTTGAATAAATGAAGGGTTCGGGCGTAAACAATGACAAGTGACATCAGTGTAAATTTTCAATAGAGCAGATTGAAAATAAATGAAAAAATTTTTGGAAAATATTAAAAAAATAATAATATATAAAAAATATAATTTATGGCGCTTTATATTGATTAAAAGCCAAAACAAGAATTGCTCCATGTAAAGAGATAAATGTAACATTATTCACAATTTTTAACTCATTTTTTTGGAAAATGTCATTTACCATTGTTTACGCCCGAGCCCTTCAAATATTGATTAAAATCTAATTTCACTGTGTGCATCAGGAACATTTTTAAACCTCATTTGTCAAAATTTGTTGTCACTTTTCTTCCGAATGAGCAATATGTAAAATATGACTGTGTGGCCGCAGATGTTATCCTTCACTATTTAATTGATTTTAAAGTATTTAATGAAAAATACGCTACCCAAACTTCGAGAAACTATGAAATTTTAATATAAATAATTACCAATTTCGGTAATTTCTTTCTTCGTTTTCGAATCACTATTTCCTTTTTCGCTTTGTTGTCGAATACTATCCTGCATATTTTGAGACCATTTAGTGTTGAAAATCTTAGATGACCATATCTTAATTTCTTCTCCTAATCGATCTGCAGAAACTATTTTCACAACTAAATCCTGGTTTTTTTCTGTTAACTCTAATTCTTCGGTTCTTATTGGTGCCATTTGTTGCTTCATTTGAACAAGATTCTCATATTGCATGGGTGTATTTAACAATTTCTGCTCTGGATTATGAATACTCTCATAGGGTTTTTCAGGTTTTGCAGACTTTTTACTAACAATTTTTTCATTTTTTGTGAGCGGTTGTTTGTGAATCTTAGAGTCCATGGTATTGATAAGAGGAGTGTTTAATTCATTTAGTTTTGTGGACATGTTTTGCAAAACACTTGTAGCCAATTTTACATCAGCATTTTCTGCTGAATCTTTCAATGTATACAAAGATTCTTTTTCTAATTTACTATTCAAGGTCTGAGGCTTCATCATAGCAATATCCCCTTCTTTGGATTCCTCTATCGTATACATTGACTGTTTTTTTAAAATCGTTTCTGGACTTTTTTCAACAATTTTTAACTTTTTCTGTGGAGTATCGTTTTTGGCCTCTTTTAAACAATATAAAGATCTTTTGTGTAAATCAACAGTAATAATTTTGTGTGGAACATTAGAGCATTTCGTATTTCCTGCATTATTATGGTTACACCCAATCGTAATTTCATTTGTCATTTGAGTTTCGCTCACTTTCTCTTGTTTTTCATCAATTTTACTTTTAGTAAGTCTTCTCACAATGTTTCCGTAAGAGGAAGCCTTTACAATAGCCCCTTGTTCAATTTTCGGTATAACTTTAGCCCCAAGAATGCCAGTGATTTTGTTTATTTGTTTACATTTCAGTTCCATATTTCTTCTTCTTTTTACCAACTCTTTTTCAATATTTCTTATCTTATTTTCTAATTGTTTGTCAACCATTTGACCGCAATTTTTATTTGACAAAGTTTCCTTGACACTCGCTGAAAGATAAGCTACTTTTGAATAAACATAAATCTAATTTTAAGTCTTACATGTGTGAAAATCATCAGATGACCGTCGTTTGGATATTAAAAACTTATTGAATCTGTGCAGTTTTTGTTCTTCTCTGAACCTTAGAGAACCATTTTTATCGAAAATTGTTTCGATTTTCGCTTTATGGGAGTCAATTTCATGTCGAGACTCCAATAAATTAGGCAAATCAACTTCAAAACGAAGTTGCTTTTTGTCAGGTTTTACTTGGATTTGCTGTACTGTAGCCACAACTTTCTTTGTGCAGTAACCACTATCGTCATTCTCACCTGCAAAATTTGAATTGGATTCTGCCTCTTCATTGATTGGGACATTTTCTGTTTTCGAATGTTCAGGGGAAGCCTGTTTATGAATATCCTCCGATTTTTTAATGATGAAAATTTCTCCGTCCTGTAGTATTTGAAATATGGCACGTTTTTTTTTTGTTTCAGAAAGTTTCTTTTGTTTTTCATTTGGGGTTTTGGCACTAGGAGCTTAAACAAAAAATTCTTGAAATTAGGTTTTCTTGTCAGTACTATTGTGTTATACCAGTAATATTGGCAGGTCTTTCTATTTTCTCGCATGTAACTTCACTTTTCTCATTTCTAACGAAGTTATTTTGCGTATTTTTCGTTGAGGATAATGACCCTTTTTTCGGTAAAATGATGTGAAGAATTCCAATCGGGTCTTTTTGTCTTAAATTTTCATTTACCATACAACTTGATGAGAGGGGTTTCTTTTTTTGCTTTACTGTATTAGTTTTTATTTTCGGCGGGTCATCGGTCTTCACGGAACTTTCCGCAGTTACTTTTTTTAAGACGTTTTCAGATTTAGAAGTAGTCATTCTTTTTACAGTAGTGACGCTTTTCGCAAAGGATTTGTAATTTTGTGAAGACCAACTGGAGTATTTCGTTTTGCTTTCTACAGCTTGTAGTTCTTAAACCATTATTTTTTGTTTAAATGGATATACAGGGTGGCCCGTAATGTGTCTGCCATAGCTTAAGGGTATCTTACCAGACTAATTTCAAGTAAAAAAAGTTTATATGTGCCTTAAACTTAATTGGAACCGGGTTAAAAGCATTTTAAGTGTTAAAAAAAATACTATTTCAGAAGGTTTAAAAACAACTGTTTATTTCACAATTTTTAAAAAACTAAAGAATTTTGTTGCATTAATTGCTCAAAATGTTCACCCAATTACTTGATATACGTTTGAGCTCTTTTCAAAATGGAAAGCGTGCCTCTCCTAATAATCTACGGATCAGTGCGAATAAGTTCTGCTTCATCCATAATCTTAGTAATAAGTTGTTCTTTTTTGAAACCTCTATCAAGTAATTGGGTGGATGTTTTAAGCAATTAATGCAATAAAATTCTTTAGTTTCTTAATAATAGTGAAATGAACAGTTATTTTTATACCTTCTGAAATAATTTTTTTTTCAAATTTGAAATACTTGTAATTCGATTACGATTGAATTTAGAGATTCATTATATGTTTTTCACTTGAGATTGGTTTGGCAACATACCCTTAATGGTAGATACATTACGGGCCACTCTGTATTTAGAGAAACTCACTAATTTTTGAGGAATTTTTTGCAGGCCAACTGGAAGATCTGCGATTGTTGCTCGTTTTCTTAGCAAGGTCCTCATCCTTTTCCATCTCTATGGTGACAGAAGAACAGCTACTTGGACGATTTTCCAATGATTTCACTAGTTTTTTATAATTGTCTTGAAACTGTTTTCCTGCAGGGGAAACGACATTTTTCTCCTTGACCAATTTTAGTGCTTCTAAATCTGTTTTTGAACAACTTTTTGCGTTTTGTTCCATACAATACTTCTTCCCGAAATATGTATGAATCTTTTTATCGAGCTCTTGATTATTTAATTCACTGGCGTANGCATTTTTGGCTGCCATTTTCATTTGTTTTTATTTATATTTGAAGACGTAAATGGATTAAGGTGTCATGACACATTTTCAATATTTTGAGTAAATTGACATTAAAATTTTTAAGCTGGAATTTTTTTATTTAGTTTCTGATTTAGATGATTATATCATTAAAAAAAAAAAACATGTGCGACAAAATCGTAACACTATTCTTTATCCATTACGTAATATCTTGTAGGGAAGAGTCTAGAACAGTGGCCATGGAGGAACAGTTCTCACTTTCTTTTAATTTTCTTGTTTAAAAAGACCCTCTACGTCGTAAAAGTACCCTCTACCCAAAATATAGTAATCGAAATGGTTAGTTAGTTTACGATGTTATCCATTTGAATATAAACGTTTTCATTTTTAAATTATATATAATCATTTATACAAACATGGCTACTGTGCCAGACTCTCCCCTATATGACACATTTAGCATTTGAAAACTACCAAAAGACAACGAAACTAGAGGATTTCTTTTAACTGATGGTTAAATATATACATAGGGTATTCAAAAAATGCATTAGGTCATTTTTTCTAAAAATGCGAACTGACACCTTTATCCACTTACGCCTTCATTTAACAATTGAACAGCCTCTTGCAAGTTTTGATGGGCATTGATATTTCAAGTTTCCTAAGGCATCATAGCTAGTTAAGGAAAAAAAAGGTAACAAAGACCTGGGTATAAAAGAGGTGTAAACTATTCCGAACGGTATTTATTTACAATAAATAAACAAATAATCATCAATTGCTTTTAAACCCAGCCTCGAGATTTGAAAGAATTGAAGAAAAGAATTACAGAAAAATTTAAAAAAAAATAACTACAAGTGAATATAGAGAAATTCAAGTAGAAGTTTTTAGTTACTGATCTGAGCCGCCCTCTCGAATCCGGAACCTCTTGCTCAAAGCCCAATTATGCTTAAACGTGTGAGTAGGATAAGTAATGTCCAATTTCGTAGCTCTGTTTTTCCTCTTTTCCGATTTGGCTATCGATTCTTCGACTATGAAACCAGGATTAAGGCACATATTCTATAAATTTTTATGTAAACCCAGTAAGACTAAAAAAATCTCCTAACCTGAGACTTAAACTGGAATTTGGATTTACTTGCTTGAATATCGTACAAGTCTCTCAGGGCTCTTCGATAATTTTCCTTGGCGTTGTCTGTCATATTTTTTCTCAAGGAAAAGTGACTCAAAAATCTTTTGGTACCACTCAGATTAAAAATTGAATAGACGTGGTGGTTTCTCTTTGAGATATTTGAACTTGATAGATTTGAAATAGTACAATTACCTGCGAGTACATGGATGGTTTTTTACTTTGAAAGATGAATAAGATATCCTTACCTGCATAAAATTTTGAATAATCTTTAACTACATGCATAGCAGTACGAGTTTGTGGTTTCTCCATCTTATAAGTAGACAGTTTAGGGGTAATGGAAACAGCTGCAAGATCCTTGCTTGATGAAGGCATGGGATTTTCAACATAGCTAAGTTTTAAAGAAAAATTTAATTAGACAAAAAACTGATTATCGTTTCGTACCTATTTTCCTGCTCGTTAACTTCTGGAATATCATCTAAAATTTTCTTCGTATTACAATTTGTCGCCAATTGTGATCGATTTGAATGATATCTCCGACTATGAACGAGTCTCGCGCCAATAAAATGGCTCGACTTGGCGATATTTACATATAGCAATTTATACATTTTCTTTTATTGATTTTCACACATTAATTTTGATAGAATGGAAAAAATTCATGATATGTGAACGTCAAAATGACAACACCAGAACTATGGATGTAGCTCTGACACGGTACATTGTTCATTCCTTGGTGGCTGTATTGCTTATAAAAACAACTCTTATTTTCCAGAAATTTGTGTTCTATTTATATTTCTTCGCCGAATACAAATAAATAAATCTAAATTATTTCCGGAAAGGTGCAAAACCATCCTCTACAACAGTTTTTTCATTTTCCGTATTCGATTTTGTGTGTTGAATGCTTAAGTTAATTCTTTTGAGCACAGGAGTACAGAAATCTCCCATATAAACTTTGTTTGCGTTTGAACTTAAATGGTATTATTTTAAAACATTAGTTCCTTTATTACTGAAAATATGTTTCTTTAATATGTTCTTAAAAATGCATCTGATTATTTCTTTACGCTAAATGGCTATTGGAAAAATTACCATTTAACAATTTGTCTTTTGGACGAAAATTTTTCACTTAAAATATTCAATTGTGAATTGATGGTGCCACGGTTACACCACCTTTACTAAATTGGGCACGGCGCTAGAAATTGCTACTGCGTGGTCACCAATTTTATCTTTACCGACATAAAGTCAGGTATTCCACATATGTATATCCATTTGCAATGCATAGTTTGTATAATTTTATACATATAATATCATTGTCCCTTATAGAAAATGTATTGTCAAAAACTTAGTGCACCTTTAAAAGGAACTAACGTTCCATCAATAGTATTGACTCAATACAACGTTTCTCTCCTGATGTAAAGGTACGTTTGAAACTTTCAACCATTTTCTGAAGTACCCTATTAAATAGAAATAAAAATAAAATTTATTTTATGTGTACTTACGGCTGCCGATGACTCCAATATGATTAAGAAAGTGCCATAATTTCAGCAATAATTCGAATCAATTTCAAAGCATTATTTTTTTCGGTAAATCAAACGAACATAGCTCACTTTTAGATCAATGATCGGGAAGTTGTGGAGCTTTAATAACGCTCAACTACTTATCTATGCAGTCCTATGGTTCAAAATTTCTTCATTTCATATTCATTAGTCATGTAACCGTAAAGAAGGGACAATATCAGTGGCTTTAGAAGACGTTGCGTACAAATTTGTTTCATCAACCATTATTTGTATAATTTCGTTGGCCACAAATAAAGAGAAATATCACATTGGTTCAGCGGTCGCTAATATTGCAAAAATTGTTGGTTCCATTGTTCTTTTGTCAGTGAATGGAAAATATTGCTGTCTCCCTAAAGGATCACTTTAAACAATATTTTCGAAATCATCTTCTATTTGAGTAAGATCTATTGGTGTCGAAACGGTTTGAATAATTGTAAGAACTGGAAATGCGGGTATTTCATTTGTTATATCGTTTGACTCGTTACTTTCTGAGGAGGGCTCATAAAAGAGACCGTGCACAGAATCCTCTAAATATTCTTCTCACATATCTAATATAACATTATCCTTATTGCCTACTTCTATTAAACCAAATAATTTTGTTCCTGCAAGAGATCTTTTAACATCGCGTCAAAGATATATTACACTATAACCAGTAAATAAGTTTGGATACATGTACAACTCGAGTGTATTTATTATGCTTCTTAGTTGGTAATGAACGATAAAAGTGTAAAGACAAATGCCTTTTTCCCCTTCTTCCAGAAATACATGTTATAAAAAGTAGAAATTTTGAATATTAAATTCCAAAGAAAAAAAATTAAAGACGCGAACCGATAATCTTCTTTAAAACAGATCAAAGAATTCGCTACAAAGTTCAAATAATTAACGATCACCAACTACTAATTGGAAATTTACAAGAAATGTTTTAGACTTGGAAAACAAGAAGACAATGATGTTGTTGTATCATAGTAAGTTGCAAAATTGTGTTGGTATCGATATACCGTTTAATATTCTGGAAAAAGCTTGCCAAAATTAAAAAAATCAATTAATTTATTCGAGAGAGTGTATCATAGTTTTATACATTTTATGTATATGTTGTAGTTGCTTAATGAAATCCGTCTTTTCATGAAAAGCCTAGCCACTTCTATATTAAACTGATGATCAATTTTCTTTGCCTAATTTTTCTCTTTGTGAATGCTTACCTTACTTAAGTAATTAAGGGTAAAATATGGAAAAGTTTAGCAACAAATGCCAAGAATTTTCATGAAAAGACAGATTTCATCATGTGATTACGACATATACAAAGAAAGTAAAGTGGTCCACGGAACAACTTTTTTCAAATACCACGCAACAATTAAAGGGTTAAAGAAATAATCCTTTCAAATAAAAAAGTTCTATTTGATGCAAGTTTTCTAAAAAAGCTAGGGTTAGAAGTATCGAAACAACATTGTTGGAAGTTTGGGGTTTAAAACAGTTGTTTCTAATGAATTTTTAATTTCTTCAATGTACCTCTGTTGAATATTATCTACACAGTTGTTTTTAATATGCTTTAGATCTATCTGCAGGAACTTGTCTCTGTTGCTGGACGTTTGAAAAAAACTTATAAAAATTGGGAAGGGGTATGTCTTTTTAGAAATTCATCGTTAAAAATGGTGAAGAATTTTTCATATGGAAACTAAAAATTGTACACCCATGAAGAAAATGATCAAATAGCCTTATTTTTTCCATTTAACTTAATGTAATCTCATAACACAAATTTGCTTTTTAATCACAAACATTTACGAAATAGATAAAAAATAATTTTTGCTCAGGATATAAATTAAAGAAAGAGAATTTCTGAAATCATTATATTTTGAAAACAAAATCTTAAAATTGGAACAAAATTATTCCTACAAACTTTCAACAATTTTCAAATGTGTTTTGAATAAAATATAGATAGCATGTTTGTTATTATGGGGGATGGAATTGAATTCCCGTTATTTTTTTCGGATGATGTGTTATGTAGAATTAGTACATTAAAATGATCCTTTTTATCCGTAATCGATTTTGAATAAAATAGGAATTTGTATACTTAGATTCACATCAAGTTAAATAAAAAAAATATAAATATTCGATAATTACATTCATCTGATACATTTCAAATTTTATGATATACGAAAGATTGAAAACCTTAACTTGAACATTTTATTACTATGAAAATATAAAATTTTATCACAGATTGATCAACTTGATCGTTTACTTATATCAATGAGAGGATTTCCATACTTGACCAAGTTCGCCAGTTCTTCTGCGCTGTAACCTAAAAGTTGTTTCAAATCGCACACAAACTTATAAACGAAACGTTTTCCATGAACTTTAGATATCATATCGCCATCATAATAATATCTCAAAGCTCGTGACAACTTTTCATAGTTCATCGTTGGTTTATTCTTGCGTTCACCCCATAAATGAGCGACGATTTCGGGATGAGTCAACTTGAATTCGGCATCTCTACCAGTCCATTGAATTATTGAATTGTACTCTTTACTTGTAAGAAGTTCTAAGAGGAATTGCCACAGCTGTATTTGACCATTGTTGCCGGACTTGTTACCTGCCGTAGATGGTAAATTTAAGTTGCTCACAGTTGAACTGAACTTTGGAATGACTCTCGTCTGAAATTATTATAAATATATATTATAATTATTTGGTTTGAATCTGAAAATTCATACTTTGGCACTTTTATTGGTTATTTTAAACTCCTTTTCAGGTAGGGGAATATATTCAGGATCTTGCCGACGAGTTGCTAAAATAGATTAATGCAAATATAATAATTTTGGTGATTGCTAAGACATTACTTACCGACTAATTTCATTTTTCTCAACAGTTCCAAATGTGTCCAAAATATGTCTCCCGGGTCATTAGGGACAATTTTTTGAAATTCCTCCATTGTCAACTTGTACAAGGCCTTTCCAGACATATTCCAATCGCTCAATTTAATATTGGAAAGATTAAATTGTCTGACGGCCCATTGCAACCAATGTCTTACATGTAAATTTGTCCTGAAAATATTTGTTTATTCAAGTTTTGAAAAAAAACCGTATCATTTAGAACCATTCTGCAGGATCTAAAGGAATTCTCAATCTGTCCTGTTCCTTTTTGTATTGCAAATCGACCTGCCATTGCACAATGTTTTTTGTATCTTCTGCTAATATTTCTTCAGGTTCTTCTTCTTGGACCGCTTCATCATTCTCAGAGTCCTCCAGTATTGGTTCTAAAAACAACAGCTAGAATTAACTCAAAGATTTAACAAATTTTTTATAATAATACCTTTATGTACATAATCTTCAGCTGGTTTCAACACATCAACAATGTTGATGCGTTTTAATAATAATTGAATTTGAACATTGATTTGCACTAAACCCTCACCTTGGACGCATTGGTCTACCAAATTTTTGTGATCTTCTAACTGGAAAAAAAAATATTTTGGTAAATTTCAAAACCAAAATCTATATTTACAATTTGAGTTTCTTGAAGGGAGAAGGTAAAATTAGTTAAACTAATATTTAGTTTATGTGCAAGAAGTTTTTTCAGTTTAGATAAAGGTTCTCGAATATCCATGTGTTGAGTCGCATAATGGCATGTTGGATCAACCATTCTTAAAATATCCGAATCCAGTTCGTTCATCAAATTTTCTTCTAAGTCATTAGCGCTATCCATAGAAATTAATCCTGTAATATAAAGCTCGAGTTACGTGAAGTATTATCGAAGTTTTAATGTATGATACAATAAATAAAAAATTCAATAAATTGTATCATAGCTTTAATAGGAGTACCAAATTGTGATGTATCTGCTAAGGATATGGCCTCATTTTCAGGTTCATCAGATAATACATTGACGGGGCCTGTTATTGTGTCTGCTGAATAGACAGTTACATTGTCATCATCGCTTAAAATGTACCTAAAAGATAAATTGAATAAATTAATTAACGATGTGTGTATGTACATGTCGCTCATTTGCTGTAGTAACGACATAACTCAAAAACTATTTCCAAATAAACGCAATTTAATTTTTGAAATATCATTCTGCTGCAAGATACTTTACGTCAAGCAATTTTGGTATATTTTGGAAAATACTAGAGTAGAGTAAAACTTTAAAACATGTTTTTTATAGGTACAACTCCAATATTCGTAATTTTGAGACGTTACAGTAAATGATT
Source organism: Hypothenemus hampei (assembly GCA_013372445.1). Lineage (NCBI taxonomy): Eukaryota > Metazoa > Arthropoda > Insecta > Coleoptera > Curculionidae > Hypothenemus > Hypothenemus hampei. The sequence continues at coordinate 91,453 of JABRWK010000099.1, read as the reverse complement.
GATGTATATGTATAGGACCTACTTTTTAGATGGATTCACTTGTGAAGTAAAAATTTTTTGAGTGATATTGTTAACATTTAATATAAAGGTTCCTGAGTTTAATTTTTCCATTTTTGAAGAAAACGTGCTTAAAAATTAACGTAATAAAGATTTATAGAAAATGTAATTCAAATGTAAACAAATTTCCATCACATAACCTCTAAATTGTGACAATTATAACAAAGTAGAGGTGGAGAACTATCGATATTTATCGATAGTTTTGACTATCGAATACCATTGATATTTTCTGTACTGTCGATAGTTTTCGATAGTAGGTATTAATACGCATTGTGGTGACCAAATGTATGATTTATTAGACGTTCGATCGTTTAATATGTATGAGGCGCCGTTTGGGCCAATATAGAACTTTTGGTTCTTACCGGTTATCGGGCCGCCAAAAAAAAAAATTTTTTTTTCAAAAATTATTTTTGATTTTTTTGACTGTTGGCGTTAGATAAAACTAATAATTGGATAAAATTAAAAAAAATAAAACTGTGGGTGTTTGTTTTGGTTAAAATACCCGCAAGTGTTAAGTTTGTTTTTGTGGCATCTGCAACCAAGGTTAAGATGCCATTGTCTCGTCTTCTGTTGCTTAAAATGACAATAGCTGTCAGGATTGTAAAAACGGGTGTTTAAGGAAAAAAAAGGTGATTTTAGAGTGAAGAGACTAGTTTCTAACAAACAACAAACAAAATAACGATAAAAAAATACAACTAAACGGGGGGGAAATACAGAGATATCTTGCAAAATGGTTGTGAAAGGAGTGTGAACCATAGACTTATAAAATATATATGTAGTTGGTTGAAAGTATGTTTTAATGTTGAATTTTAAAATTTTATTTCAATTTTAGTACTGTTTTGTAAAAAGATAAAGTAAAACAATCAAAACAATCAAAAAAAAATTTTTTTTTTT